>JAPDVU010000003.1:37463256-37923256 GCA_026230045.1 Corynorhinus townsendii | reverse complement strand
ATTTATATTATCTGAACCCTGAACCAGCTGAATCTGACCAACAATGCCATCAATCACTAGTTTACTAATAAGTTAGTCAAGGTAGAGGCCATTTGGATTATAAAATCCTATCGCAGAGATGACTTCAGGATGCAATGAGAAAAAAATGGCATTTTTCGTACCTTGAAACAGAAGGTACTTAAACATTTTGATTTTTTTTTCTTTCCTCTCTATTTTCCTCCCTTCTCTTCAAATCAATAGCTTACTTGAACAGTATAGAAATAATTAGTTTTGGGCTTGATGTGGAAAATCCAGAGGAAAATATATTTTCTTAATTAAGGATGCATCTTTCAGAGGTCATAATCCTTTGGTCCATTAATTACCATGTTAGGGAGTGGAAGTAGATGCTAATAAATGTAGTCAGATGGCATTTTTTTTTGGGGGGGGGGAGCATTTACCAAGTTAGATATGGAGAAAGTTTAAAAGATAAGTATTACATTATCAAGATTTATAAAGTTTTATAAAGGGGTGGTGGTGTGTAGGAAAAAACCTGAACCTATCAAGAGTAGAGCAATAACATAAAACATATTTTAAAAAAATATAATACAGACCTCTTCCCACTAGATGAACTAATAGAATCTTGTCACATGTAAAAGCGGGAAAAAAAGAGAGACACCTAATCCTGTTAATCTTCTTGTTCCATCAGTGGAGACGAAGTTGGACGGGAGGAAACATTTTCAGGGAAGCACTCAGAATAATGGAACAGCTCTGGGCGACGTGCTGAATGGTGATCTGATCCAATTACTTAGAGTAAAAACCATGAAAAGAATTTCACACTTTGTCTGGCTAAGAAAACAGTTTTATCAAGTGCATGATCCTAAATGTGCTGAAATTTCTCTTTTTTTTTTTGTCTCTTTTCACTGTCCTGCTTCAGTGGGTATGCTACCTGGAAAAATGAAAGGCATTGTTGATGACAGTTCTTTAAGTAGAGAGAGAACAATACATGGTATTAAGGTGTTGAGTGCTGAGTCTGGGAAGATACTGAAAAATCTGAGCTTTTAAGTGGGTTGGTGTGTTAAAAAATATGTATTTCTATTCTTTCCCATGATGGTTTTCATTTTCATAATTTTATTCTTTCTTTTTTGTGGGTGTTAAAAACCAGAGGTCTGAAATCAATGTTCATAAATAGACACTATGCATTCCTGGAAATGCGTTGAAATTATATGCAAAAGTTGTAATTGCAAGTGTATAGCTTTCCTCCAGGGACAGAGAAAATAATATTTTTCAGATTTTCAAAGTTTTTTATGACTAAAAATGTAAGCACAGCATGAGGTGTGTTGTCCTTTGCTGCAGTTTGGTTGGAAGCCTTTCTGCCTCCTGCCCTCCGCTCCCCTGGGTCAAACCCATGTCCTCTCCCTCCACCCGCAAGTGTAGCTCCTGGAGGAAACATATATTTACAAATGTCTAAGAGGGGAGTTCGAGATAAGGAAAAATTCCTTCTGATTAGCAAATCAGGTCTTTGCTGGCAAAAAGACCTGGCAGTTGGCTGCACTCTGTCTGACCTTGGCATTCAAAAGGAGCTTATGTTTCATCCCACTCAAAGACACACTTTTGTGGTGCCAAGAAAAGGATGAAGTCTTACACCATACCCAAGAAAAAGCCATCTAAGAGGAGTAAGGTTAGGATGTCTTTCTTCTGAAATACTGTCAGAATGGCAAAATGTGTCCCCTTCATTGGGTATTCCTTCCTGGGAATGGGGGCTTGAAATCTTCATGGCCAGTCACTTTCATAATCAGGAGTGAAGTGGTGTCAGATCCACCTTTCCCACAAACTGGTGCAGTGAAGAGTACTAATTCCCCAAAGACAAGCAAAAGCCTCACAAACCAACCAACCAAACAAGATTGCTTCCCAAGTGTCATAATGACAAAAATGAGAATGATCGCTGGAAAAGCATAGAGTAGCAAAAACCCTCTTCAGCGTAACAACCAAATAAAACGTGTTTTCTAGGTAATAATACTGTTTTCCAAACACTTCCCCACCTTGCCTGTGTCCCTCCACCAGAGGAAAACTAAAAAGACCACATAGAGTTGAGGGTAAAGATTTCTCCTTCTTATAAAATTAGTCACCTTGTGAAAAATCAACAAATCCTGAGAATGGAAATCTATTTTTTCTAATGTCTGTCTGAGTTTTATCTGTCTTTGAATTATGACCTGTATTCTTTTCAGTATCATTCAGTTTAAAAATATTTTAATTTTTATTAACATTTACTATTTGACTCATATGTTAGTTAGAAATGCATTGCTTGATTTCTAATGTGTTTGTGGTGTTGTTTTTCTACTTGTTGTTGTTGTTATTTATTCCTAGCTTAATTCCACTATGATTCAATTTTAAAAAGGTTGTTCAGACTAGCTTTATTGCCTTGCATATGTTTAATTTTGGTATATGTTTCTCCTGCAACTGCAAGTTATATGTAGAATGCACTTGTTATGGGTAGTGTTCCATATAAATTGACCGGATTTATCATGTTACTTAAGTATTCTATCTCTTTATGAAATTGATTTTTGTTTGGTTTGTTAGCAGTTAGAGAATTATGTTAAAACTAGAGGCCCAGTGCATGGATTTGCACACCAGTGAGGTCCCTTGGCCTGGTCTGCAGGGATCAGGCTGAAACCGGCTCTCTGACATCGCCTGATGGGTGCCAGATTGTGAGAGAGCAGTTCTCAGGTGATGCCCCCTGGAATTGGGCTCCCTCCTCTCTGGTTCCAGGTGCATCACCCGAGAAATGCAGCTGCCAAGTCCCCACAGCTCGGTAGCTCCTGCACTGATCATCTGCCCCCTGGTGGTCATTGCACATCAGACAGTCACTTAGGCTTTTATATATACACTAGAGGCCGGTGTACGAAATTCATGCATGGGGGGGAGGTGTCCCACAACCCAGCTTGCACCCTCTCCAATCTGGGACCCCTCAAGGGATGTCTGACTGCCCGTTTAAGCCCGATCCTACCAGGATCGGGCTTAAACGGGCAGTCAGACATCCCTCTCACAATCCAGGACTGCTGGCTCCCAACTGCTTGCCTGCCTGCCTTCCTGATTGCCCCTAACCGCTTCTGCCTGCCAGCCTGATCACCCCCTAAGCACTCCCCTGACAGCCTGATTGATGCCTAACTGCTCCCCTGCCAGCCTGTTTGCCCCTAACTGCCCTCCCCTGCAGGCCTGGTCACCCCAAACTGCCCTCCCCTGCAGGCCTGGTCCCTGCCAACTGCTCTCCCCTGCAGGCCTGGTTCCCCCACAACTTCTCTCCTCTGCAGGCCTGGTCACCCCTAATGCCCTCCCCTGCTGACCTGATCACCCCCAACTGCCCTCCCTTGCAGGCCTGGTCCCTCCCAACTGCCTTCCCCTGCTGGCCATCTTGTGGCAGCCATCTTGTGTCCATATGGGGCCAGGATCTTTGACCACATAGGGGCAGCCATCTTGTGTGTTGGAATGATGGTCAATTTGCATATTACTCTTTTACTAGATAGATAAGATAGAGGCCTTGTGCACAGGTGAGGGCTGGCTGGTTTTCCCTGAAGGGTGTCCTGGATCAGGGTGGGGGTTCCCTTTGGATGTGGGGTGGCCTGGGCAAGGGGCCTGTGATGGTTTGCAGGCTGGCCACGCACCCAGGGAACCAAGAGGAGGCCCTGGCATCTGGGATTGATTTATCTTCTATAATTGAAAACTTGTAGCCTTAAGTGGAGCCAAGCCTCCTGCTTGCTCTGAGGCTGCAGCCATTTTTGTTGGGATTTATTTATCTTCTATAATTGAAACTTTGTAGCCTTGAGTGGAGGCCTGGGCTGGCCAGGGTGTGCAGAAAATTTAGCTTCCTCCATTGGTGGAGAAATCCAAGCCTCCTGCTCGCTCTGTGGCCACAGCCATCTTGGTTGGGTTAATTTGCATACTCGCTCCTGATTGGCTGGTGGGCGTGGGTTGTGGGTGTGGTGGAGTGATGGTTAATTTGCATATTACTCTTTTATTAGGTAGGACTAGAGGTCCAGTGCATGAATTTGTGCACCAGTGGGGTCCCTTGGCCTGGCCTGCGTGATTGGGCTGAAACCAGCTCTCTGACATTCCCTGAGGGGTCCTGGATTGTGAGAGAGCACAGGCCAGGCTGAGGGACCCCACCAGTGCACACTTGGGCCGGGGAGTGATGTGGGAGGTTGGGCAGCTGGGGAGGGACTGTGAGAGGGCTCCAGGGTGTATCCGGCCCATCTCATTCAGTTCTAATTGGCCAGACCCCAGCAGCAAGCTAACCTACAGGTTGAATGTCTGTCCCCTGTTGGTCAGTGCACATCATAGTGACTGGTTGACCAGTCAATTGTCTGCTCCCTGGTGGTCAGAGCATGTCATATGGTGAGCAGTTGAGAGGCCTTAGCATATCATTAGCATAGTATGCTTTGATTGGTTGAACAGACGACCAGACACTCAGCATATTAGGCTTATATTATACTAGAGGCCCAGTGTGCAAAAAAGTGCGAGACCCCAGACCTGCAGTGCATGAGTAGCCCATGTTGTGTGAGCCATGAGCCCCGCCCCACCATCACGAGCGGCTCATCGCCTGAGGGGAGGGACTGAGAGGTGCTCCATGCACCTCCTGGTGACTGGTTGTTTGGTTGTTCTGGAGTTCTGGCGTTACAGCCACTGGCCTTCTATAATATAGATAGGATAGATATCCAATTATGATAAAGGATTTCTCTATTTTTTTCTTTTACATTCAACCATTCCTTAAATATTTTAAACTCTTGTTATTATTTGCATAACATTTATAAACTTTCTATCTTCCTGGTTGATTCACATTTTTATAATTTTTTGTTCATCTTTATTTTTAGTAATGTTTCTTACCTTAAAGTCTAATTTGATACTAGCATAGCTACACCAGATTCTTTTGTTTTAAAGAATGTTAAATGTTTTTAACATTTGCATGGCATATATTTTCTCATTCATTTACTGAAAAATTTATTTTCATATCCTTAAATTTAAGACCTTTTTTTTTGTATGCAGTACATATTTGAAGTTTTTTTGTCAGTGTGATAATATTCAATACTTTTAATTTTATAAATTTAATGTGATTCCTGATATATTTGGATTTAAATGTACCATTTTACTATTTACTTTTTGGTTTTCTCACATCTTCTACATTCTTATTTTCACCTTTTATATTAATCAAGATTTCTTTTTCATTTCATTTATTTTTAGATTAGAAATTTAGTTACATATTCTTTGACCACTTTTAGTGGTTATCCTAGAACTGACAACATTAATCTAGATCATAATCTTGACCATTGTTGATTAATATAAATTAGTACATTTGCCACTTCCAAACAATGAAAATAAATTTAAAACATTGTAAACCTATTCTTTTCATGTTATTTCTGTTATGTGTTTTATTTCTAAAAATTAAAACCCCAAATATTATTACAATTTTATACAATCAATATTCATATTATTTTCCCACATATTTACCATTTGATTTTTTATTGATCTTTATTTTTTTAATGTTATGCTTCATTCTAAGATCAAATTCTTAGTACTTGAATTTTTTTGGTATATGTTTTAATATCATCTATTGGGAATGTATTTTCTTAATTTTATTTGTAAATACATATTTATAGCCTTAATTTTTGATAAATATTTTCAAAGGTAGGCATTTACATTTTCCTGAAATTTCAAGTAAATTATTCTATTTTTCTTCTGGATTACTCCTTTTTTCCTTTGTTTTCTTGTGAAAAAAAACCAGGTTCAGCATGATTTTTCCTCCTTTGAAGATAGCCTTTTTTGTTCCTGCTTCTTTAATAGTTTTATTTATCTTTGTTCTTTAAATATTTGCAATGAAATGTCTGTGTAGTTTTTTTTATATTTACTCTGCTTAAAATTTGTTGGGTTTCTTGAATCCATGAGTTGAAATTGTCCATAAATGTTGCAAAATTCTCATTCATTATCTCTTTAAGCATTGCTTCTGCCTCTTTTCTTCGTCTTTGACTCCAGTTACCATTTTTTAAACCTTTGTTTCCAAGATTCTTTTCTGAATTTTATATTCTTTTATCCATCATTCTTTGACCTGCAATTCAGTTTATCAATCCACCATTTATCTATTTCTATTGAACCCCTTATATTGAGTTTTTAGTTTCAGTTCCTGTACTTTCAGTAATAGAAGTATACATCGATCTCTTTTCAAATACTTTAGCTCCTGGTGAACATGTTCATTTTCCCTTTTATCTTATTGAATATATTAATCACAGTTGTTTTAAAGTTTATGTCTGATAACTCCAATAGCCATACAACCTGTTGGTTGTATTTCTTTTTCTTTTTCTTTTTAAAATGTAACTTTTATAAAGACTCTCCAGTTTGAATGTGCTTTTGTACATTTTCTAACAGAGAAAGCAACACCAGAATGTCTGGTGTGGAACTAGGGACATCCGCAGGACCCAGGGTATGTGGCATAGATTCGGGTGTCAGTCACGAAATCGGGTGTCTGATGTGGACTCTCGAGCATCCAGTGTAAATCATGGTATCTGGCATGGAGCGGGGGTGTCCAATGTGGACCAGCCATCTGGTGTATCTCCAAGGAGCCCATTGTAGACTGGGTGTGGTTCTCTGCCTTGATTAATAATGTTTTATTATTGGTATAAATCATGTATTTAAAACTTGTCAAAGTTCTGGATGATGTTATCCTATTTCATGCATGATTTCCTTTAGCTTCTGGTAGGCAGGCAATAGTAGGAAATAATTGTTTTAATGACATCATGGATCATCTGTTTTAAGGCTGGTTTTTAATATTTTTAAGATCTGCTCTATTTTCTTTTAGCTTTTAATTCTAAGGTATAATATTTTAGTTGAAACACTGGGATGCTTTCCAGATTGCCTCCACCTTTGTTTGCCTTAAACCCCAATATTTGTTTCCTCACTGCCTGGAAACAGATAATTCTCAGATCCTTAGCCTGACAGCAGGGAGTTTCTGCACTCCAAGATCTTAGCATCTCATATCCTGGCTACCCTTACAACTTGCTCATGCTATCAAATGAAAAATTTAAAAAAATTCTGTGCAGTTTTCCAGTTTTTAGAAGGAGGATCCATTTTCTATTAACATTAGACCTTGGAAATAGAGCTTGTGCTTACTATTTAAATATATGTGTATAGAGTGTCTAGAATTAATTAGTATAAACTTCCCTCCTTAATATATTTGTACTCTTCTGCTACTTCCCATAATTTATTGAAATAATATAGCATTTGGTTTTAAAATATTACCTTTCTTTTTCACTATTATACTCCCCCCCCCCACCCGCCGCCTTAGGTTTTTATTTTTAACTTTCTTAAAGCTTCAAGACATATTTAGATGTTGACACATATATTCCTCCTTACATTGCTCATAATCTTTTCTTATTTACATTACTAGAGGCTCAGTGCACAAAATTCTTTCATGGGTAGGGTCCCTAGGCCTGGCCAGTGATCAGGGCTGATCTGTGGGGTAACTCACAGGGTGATCAGGGCTCCCTGCTTGCACCTGCCTTGGCTGGCCTGGCGCTGCCCGCTTGCCGGCACTGCCCCCTGCCACCACCGCTGCCAGGCACCTCCTGTGGTGGTCAGTGCATGTCATAGCAACTGGTCGTTCAGTGGTTCGGTCAATTTGCATATTAGACTTTTATTATATAGGATGCTTTGATTTACTTTTGTTTTGTTTTGTTTTCCTAGAGTATTATTTTTTAGAAATGGTTATGGATGAAAAACTTCCTGGTCTTTGTAAACACAAGAATATTTTAATATTGTCCTACTTTGGGTGGGTATACAACTATCTTGTGCAAAATATTTTTCCCTCAGAAGTTTGAAAATATTATTTATTTTCTTCTAGTATTGATGTTGCTGATGTGAAGTATGTCAATTTGACTTTTTTTTGTAGGCACTATTTTTTGTTGTTGAGAAGTTTAAAATGTTAAAAAATTGAGATGTAATTCATATAGCATAAAACTCCTTTAAAAATGTACAATTAAGTGTTTGAGTGCCTTTATTACATATAAGTATGATATGTGTATAAAATGTCTTTAGCATTTTTAAAGAATATTTAGTACATTCAGAAGGTCATGTCATCTTCACCACTCTATTTTCAGAATATTTCTATCTCTCCAAAAAAAACCTCCTATACCCATTGGCAGTCACTCCCTGTTCCTCTCTTCCTCCAGCCCCTGGAAACCAACCACCTATGTACTTTCTATCCCTATAGATTTGCCTGTACTGTGCATGCCATATGATGGAGACATATGCTATGTGGATGTTTGTGTCTTGCTTTTTTTACTTAGCATAATGTTTTCAAGGCTCACCTATGATATAGCAATATGTCAGTACTTCATACTTTTTGGTGCCTAAATAATATTTCATTGTATGGGTTTACTATATTTTATTTATCCATTCATTATTTGATGGACATTTGGGTTGTTTAAATTTTTAATTATTGTAAAAATACTACTATACATTTTTATGTATAAATTTAGTGTAGAGATATGTTATCAGTACTTAGAAATAGAATAGCTCTATGTCTCAGTGTCTTCTGGTATACAAATACTTTTTATTTTTATGAAGTTCAATTTATCTATTTTTCCTCTATTTGCTTGTACTTTTGCTGTCATATATAAGAAATCATTGATGAATCTAAGGTCATGGATATTTACCTCCATTTTTTTTTCTAAGAATTTGGCTCTTAAATTTAGATCATTTGTCCATTTGGGGTTAATTTTTGTTATAGTGTGAGGCAGGAGTCCAATTTCACTCTTTGGCTTGTGGCTAACTAGTTGTCTAAGCATCATATGATAAAAGACAATTCTTCCATTGTTTTGGCACCCTTATTGAAAACTCAGTTGATCATAAATATCAGAATTTATTTCTGGAATCTAAATTTTATTTCATTTATTCTATTCCAGTGCCACATTTAAAAAAATAATTATGCACTTTATTTTTATTTACTATACCAACATTTTCAGGAAACTTTACATTCAGTTTTATAATTCATTTTACAAGCAAATTCTAAATATACAGTATTTACTTTCAACTGTTTTTAAAAAAATAAATGGGAAAAACCCCTGCAAATATTAAAGATTGGTATGTTTTTTGTTTTTAGTTAGTAATGACTCAGAGACTTTATACTCTTTAGGTCAGTGTTTTTTATTATGACAATGCTCTACCAAGGAGAAAATAGATAGCTCTTCCTCAACAGTTAAAACATATAATGTATCTTTAATTAATAGCATAGTTGTAGATAACACCACATATTTTTATGTTAAGTTTTAAAATCAGAGAGTATGAGTCCTCTAACTTTATACTTGTTTTTTCAATATTTTTTTAGCTATTCTAGATTCCTTGACCTTGAATTTTCATATGAATTTTAGAACCAGCTTGGCAATGTGTGAAAAAAAAGATGCAGCTGTTATTTTGATAGAAATTACATTGAATCTGCAGGTTAATTTGGGGACTGTTACTATTTTAACATGAATAAGTATTTCAATCCATGAGCCTGGGATGTATTTCCATTTAGTTTTGCTGAACTTACTCCAACATATTTAAAAGCTATTGTAAATAGAATTGTCTTTTTAAATGTCATCTCCTGCTTGTTTATTGTTATTGTGTATAAAGTTATCGATTTCTGTGCATTGATTTTGTATCCTATAGCATCGCTGAACTTGTTTATTAAGTCCAATAGTATTTTTGTGGATTCATTAGGGTTTTCTATAAACAAGGTCATATCATCTGCAAATATAGTTTTATTTATTTTATTTCAATCTGAATGCCTCTTATTTCTTTTTCTTATCTAATTGCCCTGGCTAATTGGGACATTTTAAAGGAATTTTTCTTTTTTCTTTAGAGCACTGGCAATTTACCTGCAGCAGTTTAAATGTGGCGTGTGTATGTGTGTGTTCACCTGTGTCTGTGTGTTAAAATCAAGCTTCTTTCACTCAGTGTGTCCTTGGGCCTAGCAAGGCTTGAGCACTTCATTAGCTCTCAAAGGTTTTCTAATTCTTTCTATCATGGGGTATTACATCTCTCTGTTTTTATTCTCTTCTTATATTTCTTTATTTTTAAAAAGTATTTTGCATCTCTTTACCCTATGATCCTGCTTCTACTTCAGTGTTTAATCATGAACTCTGTCTGAATTGCTTTTCATCTATTAATTTTTTATTTTGTCAGTTGTAGTTTATATTACCAGTAGCACTGCGTTTGTTCTTTCCACTGTTTTCAGTGGTTTTTATGGCCTTTGATCTTTGTCTGAGGATATCTATATATATAAAAAGCCAGTGACCAGAATGCCATAACGACCAGAACAACCATTCGCTATGACGTCCACTGAGGCCAGTGAACTGGCCCGATTGAGGGGTGGGCCCGCAGGCCAATCACCCTCGGCCCCTCCCCCCAGCCAGCCTGGCCCTGATCAAGCCTGATCAGGTCAGGCCAGCTGGCCAACCTCCCACCATCTCCTCCTCCTGACAGGCCCGGCCCTGATCTGCCCCCATTGGGGCTGGGCCGGCTGGACCCCACCTATGCACGAATTCATGCACTGGGCCTCTAGTTAATTAAATCATGTTGAAATTTTCTTCTGTTCTTTATGTTATAATTTTTAGATGTGTTATGTAGATTTTTTCAATGTTTTGTTTTCTTATTTTGATCACATTTTAAAGAGAGTCTGTCTTAAACAAAATTAATAATTGCAAGTGTATTTTCTCAGACTAAATGATAATTACATTTGCCTGACAGTCAAAGCTGCTTTGGATTACAGACATTTCTTTCCTGTGATTACTCAGGGGATTTGTAGGGCTTGTGACCAAGTGGAGTTTTTTCCCCAGTTTGTTTTTTGAGAAGGTGGTTTCCACCCCTGCAGATTGTAGTCAGGTCCCTCATGCATTGAATTAAGCATTTTACTTAGAGAAAAGTTACAGTCTTGGTACAGAGAGGGATGGTATTGGCTTGTTGGTCACACCCTTCAATTAATTACCATTTCATTGCTGATTACCTACTCCTTGTGGCTTCATTCTCCTGATTTGGGATTATTCTAAGATCTTGCTCAGAAAAGCCTTTTTTTGGACAACATTTCTGTTTCCTCCAAGGAGTATGTAGATTCCTCAATTACGCATGTCCCATTGTCAATCTGTTCCCATTTCCTTTACCCCTTTCAAAAACTACTTACATTTTTGGGATGCTGGTAGAATAATCCTTGTTTTTCCCAACACGCTCATGAATTTTTCTTCGTGTTTATTTGTAAACATTTTTTTTCTGTCATGATAGAGTTTTTAGCTGGGGAAGCAGAAAGCAGTATTTTCCAGTCAGCCATCTTGAAGGAGATGGTGATGTCATTCTTTTTTAAGTAAACTTTTTCTCCGTCTGCCACAAAGACACAGCTGTATGGAAACACTAACCTTACAGGTTTGTAATTTATTTCTAATTTAAAAATCATTTCTTACATTACAAAATAAAGGTTTATTTTCAGATGACTTTGAAATATTCTCAGCAGAAAGTCCTAAATCATAATATCGCAGTCTGTCGAGTTTCACGAACCTGAAGAAACAAGTGCCTCGTTAAATTTTTCAAATACACAAGCTCAATGGTGAAGACTTTTTTTCAGTGCCTGTCTTCATTTACTGATTTTATATTCAGAAAAAATATTTAAAAAATGTATATTATAATTCTAATTATATTTTTTTCTATAACTAATCACAATTTAAAAATATTGTTTATACAAGAGAACGAAATTGTGTTGCACTTAGAGTTGCCAAATAGTAACCAAAAACAGAAGTCAAATTGAAAAGGGGAATATAGCAGCTTTAAGGTGCCAACCTACATTAAATCTTTATGAAACTTCTCTTCTTTCTCCCAGAGTTTTAGCTTAGTCACCATCCTATCCATTGGCATCAAATGAAGTAGTTTGAAGAACCATTCACAGTCAATGTGAATCCTGTTTTCCTCACTTATTTTCAGGGTCACCCTCTTCTAGTAGATTGGGAAGAAGGAAGTTTGCCTCACCTGCCCTCCTGAGTTAGTATATGCAAGAGTGTTGTTTCCCCCCAATGTGACCTTAATGTATACTGTAGACTCTGGTGGCCACTCCTCTTTTCAGCATCATTTCACGCCTGCTCCTAGAACCCTTGCTATAAAGTGCATGAATGCTAGGCTATATAAACGCAGCAACATTTTACTGAAGATAAGAGAACTGGGGAGACTACCACATAAGAAAAATAACAAGAATTTGATCTTTGCTAGAACTGAATGGAAAAACCAAACATATTCCATTTTTTTAGTTTATTTATTTTTGTCTTCTTTCATGACACAGTCTAGTTTTTAACCTTTCTTTTTTGTCTAAATGTTCAAGAGCTCTCCTTCCATCTCTCTTTTTTTCTCTCTTCAACTACTAATAGTAGGTACTATATCAAAAAACTAAATTCTCATTCCTTTATGTCATTATTTTAAAACATTTTCACAAATTGACATTTCTCCCTCTGGGAGATAAGAGTATGTGACCCCTTGCTTGACCCTCCATAGGACTTTAACACTGCTTCAAAGACTAAGTGTCCAAAGCAACGTTACTTGACTTCAGCAAAAGCCATGAATTATTCTTTCATTACCTCTTAGGACATTGGATGTGGGAGCTTTCAGCTGTATATAAGTGGTCTGTCATGAAGCCACCTGTGGAAGGACCCAGGGGGAGACTACTTACTCATCAACACATACAAGCATACATACATACAAACATGCTTCTAGAGATGATGTCACAGAGCCCCAAATGTCCCACCTCTGAGCTGTTTGAGTTTTCCTAGCTCAGGCTCCAGGGGTGTGAGTGAAAGAGGCTTTAAGTTGACCCAGCCCAGCTACCATCTGACTCCAACTGCTTGAGAGACTTCTAGGGAGAGCTAACTGTCTTGCTGAGCTCAGTCAACCACTCATTTGTAAACAAAATACATGATTCTTAATTTTTCAGTCATTGTTTTGAGTGATTTGTTATGTTGCAATAGATAAGTGGAACACTTTATTATGCAAACACATACAATTATTTGAGACTGCTTATAGATCATACAAATGTCTTTTTCTGTCATCATGTCACAAAAGATTTGGTAGAAGAATGTCTTTATTAGCCTTGGATTAACTTGGATGCTGAATCAGAAGCACTGGTCTCCTTTGTGCTTTGATTTTAGGTTTTGTTATTATCACATAGGATGAGTCATATCTGAGGATAACTCTGGTTGCACTTTTAAACTCAAGTGAAAAACACTTTCCTCTCTTAAATTACAGGATAAGAAAATATGGGAACAAGTAAAATAGTGACTCGTGGTTGAGTATTTGAAAAAAACATCTTAGGGGACCTCATTGCATTGCTCACTCTTATAAATGTCAGTTGGGTGCTCTTCCTGTGGTGAAGTGGGTCTAGACATTACTGAACTCATCTGAACCTATGAGAGCTTTTTCAACCTGTAAGGTCATTTTGTCATCTGTGTCCTTGAACATTACCTGTCATTACAAGCATCCTCCTCTCAGTACTAAAAAATAGCAGTGTAGTTAACTGAGGAGGAAAATCAATGCCTCTTCATTCCAGGGGTTTCGATCAGTGACTCTTCTTATGATATCCCAATTCTTAGTCCCATCCCCTTCCCTTTTAGAAAAAGAAAAACAAAATCACAGAAATAAAAATGGAAATTCTTAGCTGAGCTATCTCTTATTTCCTCTTAAGAACTTGTCCATTCTAATTCTCTCCTTGCTTTGCTTAATACTAAATAATGTTTCTTCTACTAAAAGCTTTTTTTCTTCATTCTTGCTTCATTACTGTTTTCATGTTCATGACTTTGAGAAACAACATTTGCACAGGATTGCCTTATAAAAATAAACTATCTTTTATTCCTGAAGTTGTCATAGATTCTTAATTTCTACAACTCCCACCCCACAGCACTGCAATGACATACTTTCAAGGAATTTGTGAGTAGGATTCTTATCCTGACCCAAATTCCTCTTCAACAATGAAAATAATAAAGTGAATTAATGAAGACTGATCTTGTAAAATTATTATAGTAGATGTTCTCCTTTGCAAATAAATTGCTTACACAATCCTAAGTCTTTGATATAGTAATCCAGGAAGAATCCAGGGAATCCCCCTTTTGTTTTCATTCTTACATAACTCTTTCGTGCATTTAAGCTGTAGGATGTGCACCAATATCCCAGATGCCTCAATTTTTTTTTTTCTGTCTCCTTCTTGCATAGAAGCGGCCACCGGCAATGTTTAGGTTCACAGTCACATGTGCTATCTTTTGATGAAAGGCAGGAGTGAGTCACCAGACGTGTGTCTAGGCTTTGTGGTGTTTGCTCTCAACTGTCTTCTAAAAATGTTAGCTTGGCTAGTGCTGATATCAGTTAAGCTTGGGACTTGGAAATTCAAATTCAAAGTCTAAGTATCTGTTTGGGTGAAGTTTCCACATTTTCTCCGTGATTATTATGTTGTTTTATCAGTAAAGAATAAGAAGCAACCCCTGATGCTTACTATGTTAGAGAGAGAGAGAGAGACAGAGAGAGAGAGAGAGAGAGAGAGAGAGAGAGAGAGAGAGAGAGAGAGAGAGAGAATTTTATGGAATTGTTTCATGCAATTGGAGTTGGCAATTGTTTAATTTGTATGGTAAGCTGGCAGTCTTAGAAAGTTGGGAAAGAGTTGATATTGCAGTCTTGAGTCAAAATTCCTCAGGGAAGCAGACGGGAAACTCAGGCAGAGCTTCTCTGTTGCAGTCTTGAGAAGAATTCCTCCTCCATCTGATAAACTCAGACTTTTTCTTAAGGCCTTCATCTGTTTGGGTGAGGTCACCAACCTTACCCAGGGCGATCTGCTTTACTCAAAGTGTAGTGATCTAAATGCTAATCACATCTAAAAACTACCTTCACAGCAACATCTAAACTGGTGTTTCACCAAACTCCTGGGCACCTTAGTCTAAGCCAAATTGACACATAAAATTAACCATCACTCTATGCTTTATATAGAGGTATGTTCAAACCACCCTATCGTAGGCTTTCTTGAATTTCAAATTAAATTTTAAAATTCTTCTATTAAATCTCCTACCTAAAGTTTAACTTACTTATTTTTATATTTTTCTAAAGTTTAATTTTTAAATCCACTTGTTCTTGCACTATCTCAGGTAGAAATAGGTAATAATTAAATACCTTATCTAATTCCAATTAAATTAATATGCTTCATATAAGCAACTTTTAAAACAATCCTTTAGATTATAGAAGATAAAATTCCAGCCTGGTCTGGAGTTCCTGACTCAGTTCCTAAACCTATTCTTGTGGTAGCTACCTGTGGTATGTTCTCATTTCCACATTATACTACTTAAATTATAATTATATAACTAATTTATCTATTTTTAACTAATTATAATCCATTTCTTACTTAAAAATTGTCAAGTACTTATTTTCCTCTATACTGTCTTGCTTTGTGGTAGGTGTTTATATCTATACTAGAGGCCTGGTGCATGAATTTGTGCACAGGTGGGGTCCAGCCGCCAGCACCCCTGGGGGCCGATCAGGGCCAGGCTGGTGGGGGTGCAGGGGCTGTGGGAGGTTGATCAGGGTGGGGGGCCAATTAGAGGCAGGGCTGGCAGGACGAGGGGCCTTGAGCAGTTGTGGGGGCCAATTGGGGCCCCAATCAGGCTGGTTGGACACTGCAGTGTGCATCATAGTGACTGGTTATTCCAGTTGCTTCGGTCTTTCCATTGTGCCGGTCACTTGGCTTTTATATAGATAGATATTATACAAAAGTGATTGTCAACAATTATTGTTTAAATCTGAGTTGTATCTATAATTATTTGCTTAGGATACAAAAGAAACAATAATTTTCTTAACCAATACTCAGAAAAAGAAATTTTTCATAATCATGCAGCAATCTCTTCCTATTATATAGATTTTTAAATATAAAATATGGCAGATACAAGTACAACTAATAAGTATATAACTAGCACTTTACTACTGTGCAAAGTACATGAAAGATACTTATGAGATTATGTATATATACATATGTCATATGTCATAGATACATATGTATGGTACGTATATTTTGAGATTTATTTCCCTACAGTCAACTCATTTTTTTTAAAAAAGGATGCATGTATAAACTATAGTCACACACTAATAATTTTCTTATACATTACTCTCTAGAAACTTTATTTCAGTTATAACTATATTATATCAGCCCACCAAATCCATGAACATGAATATTCATGACATGACTATGAAGTCACATCATATTGGTGATACCCAATATCTGGGATTGTACTAAGAGAGTGAGATAGAGGATGTGAATATTTTGTAAATTGGTAATTGTACTTAGTAACATTGCTTACCTTTTCCTTATAAAGTAATAATTAAACACCTTATCTGCAATAGTGGACTAATAGGATACTGATTAATTATTGTAAAATATTTGTTCATTTCTGCATTATGTCACTTATTCCTAAGTGCTTAAATTGTCCCAGTCTCTATACTTGGTGTTGGGAACCCTTGATGAACTGAGAGAGCCTGATATCATAAAACTTACATTCATACAAATAGATGCAAAGTTACAAGTGCTGTAAGTGCTGGGAGAGAAAAGCATGCAGAAAAGACTAACACATTCTGACATTAGGAGACTGAGTGTTGTTTGCTTTACTTTATTTTTAAAATGTTACCTGCTGGTACAGTGAAACAACAATTTTCTTTTTCAGCATTGTATTGACAAAGGTTCAGTCAAATATCTTGCCATTCCTCCCTTGACTGACATGGCAAAGATTTCATTTTCATGCCAGGAGAATAGAGCAGAGACGGACAAAGGGCAGGAAAGGCTTTTCACGACTTATCCAGGTGGGAGCACCTGAACTGCAATTATTGATAAGAGAGTCAGAGTTGCTTCATGGTGTGCTGTTCCCTTGGGGGAAGTGCAGATTTGGTTCTCAATAATCAGCTCTGGAGCATGTCTTTGGACCCAGCAATGGGGTCATCTGTGCCTTGGTTTGCTTCAAGGGAGGAAGGGCCACAGGGCCTTTTTGAAGATCTTAGTAGTGTGGAGAGTGTCCAGTCTGCCCTGCTGCTCTGAGTTTGGACCAAATCCTTTTATTTAAAAAATTTTAATATAATATATGAAACACAACAAAGCATATGAACATGCATATTATTTACAAAGATTAATAATAGATTATATGCTTTTCATCTCTCTACCAACATACCCACCAAAGCAGTTATTTTCAACCTTTGCTTTTCATGGAACACATGAACTAATTACTAAAATTCTGGAGCACACCAAACAGATATATTTTTTGCCGATCTAATGAAAAAACAGGTATAATTTTGATTCATTCACACAAGATGACTATTGTGTTGATTGTTGTCATTTCTTAATTTGACAATATAAGGGAAACGAGGTCTGTGCCCCTGACTCTGAAGAGTCAGGAATTGCCTGTTTTAAAAGTTGTCATGGCAAACCAATTGAAACTAGCTGCTCTAAAGTAATAACAAAATGTCGGATCTACCTAAGCTTTCATTTCTGATCATATCTTTCTGCCTTTTCCCAAAGGTAACCACTTCTTTTTTAAATCCGTACCCAAGGATACTTTTCCCTCCATTGATTTTTAGAGAGAGTGGAAGGGCGGAGCAGAGACAGAGAGAGAAACATGGATGAGAGAGACACATTGATTGGTTGCCTCCGCATGCATCCTAACTGGAGCCTGGGATTGAGCCTGTAACCTAGGTACGTGCCCTTGACTGGAATTGAACCGATGATCAGACCACAGGCCGATGTTCTAACTGAATGAAACTGGCTAGGGCACCACATTTTATTTTTTAGTCATCTCTTGCTTAAGTTGTTTATCACTACATAAGATTTCCCCAAAATCTTGCTTTGCATTCTGCTTTTGTGTGAGTCTCCTGCAGGTTGCTTCATTCTTTGAAAACTTGTCACAATGCCACTCTCAGGGAACTTTCAGAAAACAGAAGCCAAGTCTTAAACGAGGGAGCAGCATGGTATAGAAAAGAGAAATTGTGAGAGCCAGACCAATATTCTACGTGAACATAGAATATAGAATAGTGTAAAAGTTGATAAAACAAATATAAGGGACAAGAGAGCATGAACTTTAGTATTTCAGATTTGGCTAATAAGACAATAAAATAGATAAGCAGAATAGCATGGTGGAAACTGGTAAAGGCTCCAGAACAAGGCAGGCCTGGGTTTGGATCTCAGCTTTTTCAATTAGGAGCTGGTGGCCTGAGAATTCAATTGCCCTTTCTAAATCTCCGCTTCCTTAGTGCCAAATGGGTTGAGAATGACTCTCTTGCAGGTTGTGAAGGCCTTGCACTTAGTAAGTCTTCAATAAATGTTAGTTTCTTTCCTCTGTACAACACCTAGTTAAGTACAAATTCCAAGCATTGCCTCTCTCTTTTTCCATCTTTTTAGTTGAATATTATTTTTGTCCTGAACTTGTCATGCTTGACTATTTCCACTGACAGACCCCAGTATTGTTATTTTATCCATCCCCCCCCATTTTTTTTTAGCAAAATTTAACCCTGAATCTTGAGTTTTTACATTACCCTCTGACCTTGCATCCTAGCTTAGTCTTTTTTGGCATTTTTGCTGTTTCTCAAAATTTTTCCGTTTTCTCTTATGTTATAATTAACTGACAACAACAATAGAGTCTACATATTTCAGTAAAAGCCAGACTAGCACAGAATCAGAAAGGACAAAAGGGTCAACATCAGATGACTCTCCTAGGACTAAGGGCTGGTGAGGGACCTGATCCTACCTTGGTCACTCACCACAGTCTCTGGGCTGCTGTGAACTTGACCTATGGAAAGTCTGGCTGCATCTCATTGTATTGTATTTTATAGCAAACTTGGATTTGGATCTCTGCCTTCTGCACCTCTCTTACACAGATTTGCATGCAGTGAGCTGATATACTGGCCTGGTGGGTGACTGAACAATGTGGGTATTTGAGATTCAGAGGAGGATGCAAATCTGACACAAAGAATGATTATCATTTCCTGCAACAAGAGCTGCATTAGCAAGAAAGCGGCGATAACATGGTGACTTGTCAGAAAAATGTTGGCAAGAACCTTGGAGAATAAAGTTCTCCTTAATATGTTTTCTTGTATGTAGTTGCACCTGTATCAGCAAATTCTTTTTTAAAAAAATCGGTAGATGACACATTTTGTAGGTCAAATGTCAATATTGAGCAGAATGTTAGAAAGTGCAATACTCTTCCAGGACACATGCTATTGATTTATTTTATTGAGCTTCTACAGGTCTATTGGGGCCATGCCTTGGTGGTTGTTTTCTTTTTTTTTATCTGAGAGCACAATTAAAAACCATTTATAATATCTGCTCAAATAAAACATCTGCAGATAACAGCCACAGAGTTTCCCCCTCCCAGCCAGCTTTTGATAAAGAACATATACTTTTGTATGTGCACATGTGCAACTTGTCTCACTTAGCCACCTGGGAGATAGTTGAAAATGAGTTGCCAAGTGTAGGGCGTAGGAAGGAGGGTGGTGGGCTTTCAAGTAAAGGTCAGATGAAGTTGTTTTGGAAGCCTTAGAGATTTTTAAAAGTAGTTCTGTAAGACAGAAGGTTCCTTCCTGTAGGTGGCCCAGGGCTTATTGAAGATTATAGGACCCCGAAGGAAGTCACACTCACATAAACTTGCTTTGTTTATTCAAGGAGTGTGTTGCTTTGAGAATAAGTTGCACCATAGATTGCAAAAACCTGGACATGCAGGAACCTAGAAAATTAAATATTCAAATCAGCAATTAATTTATGGCCACATTCAAGTTGCTTTTATATGATGTAAGAAGTTTATATATCACACTTGCCTCATGAATGTGCTTCATGTGATGTGATGTAATGCATTCATTCTTCTTCTGGGCCCAAATCTATGAGTTACCTTCATGACAATTCTACACTACATTAATGAATGTCCTTGAATATGTAATTGGTAAACAAAGTTCATAGGAAGTTAAGAAGTTTGGGAAAATATGAACTGGATCAATAAAGGAGAAAGAAAACAGTATCTACAAAAGGGCTTGGAGCATTTATTCCTTTTAAAAGCACTGACAAATGACAAAGTAGGTGATCGATGATCAAGCATTGATGCAATTTTTCTTTTTTATTCTCTATTGATGTTGGTGCAAGAGACACAGCCTAAGACCAGAAGTCAGACAAACTAAGTTCTAGTATTAGCCCTTCCTCTCTTAAATATCTTGCTCTCCTTATTTTTCTCTCCTGTCATATGAAAATTGAAATACATAATTTAATATTTTCATTATAAAAAGAATATGTTAAACATTAATGAAAAGTTACATATCTCCAGGCTGGGGAATGACACGAACATAAAATAAATTTTTCTGTGTCAATTGTCTTGCTGATTAATTAGATGGTGGGCCCATGTCCAAATCATGAATCAAAGCCATGGCTCTTACAGGCCCAGGGAGTGAGAGGGAAAACAGTGGCTCAGGTCATTTCCCAGGGCTTCATAAACATAAACCTGTCCAATATGTTCACAATTTGATTTCTGGCTGTAAAGTTCAAATACTAGACTATCTGGTTGAAAAAACAGTCCCTAGAAGTTGTCAGGAGGGAAAAAAAACCCTCTTAATGGTTTCCAGCTTCCAATTTATTTCATATGCAAATTGAGGTAAATCTTTTCTAAAGGTTAGAAAGATGGTGAATTGTAATAGGACTTTTAAAATATGACTAATGATACTAATATATTTAACAGTTGACCTCACCTTTTTTATGAGGTTTTGGGGTTTCTTTTTTATATTTCTTAATTCTTAGAATATAAAACTTAAAACCTCGGGGTTGCCTTTCACTCTTACCCATTCTCTTATGTGTCATGTCATGTTTCAAATCCCATGACTAATTTAGTTCTCTTCTGCCCTTTTCTCTTCAGTCTATTGTCTCCTACTTAAAGCCTTTCTCATCTCAGGCTCAAACATTATGTCACGTTATTTTATCAGGACCATATGGTCTTAGGTGACAAGTGATTTTAACATTTAAATAGAGGAATTACCTTCTGAAAGCTGCTTTTTAAAAATGAATTTCAAGGAAGTTTACTATGTTGCTTGACTTAGTCATTGAATAAATAGGATTTAAATTTTATTCACCTTCAATTACTATACTTATGAATTGACACAGTTAAATTGGAATTTCCCTTCCTTGCCTGGACTCAGTATTGAATGGTGAGCCAGTTATTATGATACATTGAACTTGAGGCAGATGCAGCTTTGTCACCATTTGCATATTAATTTTTAAATCATGGAATTATGTACATAGTAGTTTTTTCTTTACCACATGTATTTATCTTTCTAAAGATACTAGAGGCCTGGTGCACAAATTTATGCATGGGTGGGGGTCTGGCCGGCCTGTCCCTGATCGGGGCCCATTGGGGCCAGGCTGGTAGAGGGGGAGGGGACACTGGCAGTTGATTGGGGTGGAGGGTCAATCAGGGGTGGGGCTGGCTGGGGGGAGGGACTGTGGGCAGTAGGTTGGCTGTCCCTGCCCCTGGGTCAAACTCCCAGTAGAACTCTTGGTTGAGGGGACAATTTGCATATTAGGATTTTATTATCCTATATAATACTAGTAAAAGCCTATATGCTAAGTGTCCAGTCATCTGGTCACTGTTCAATCAATCAAAGAATAATATGCTAATTATATGCTAAGGCCGCTCAACCACTCGCCATGACATGCACTCACCACAAGGGGGCAGACGCTCTGACAGGTAGGTTAGCTTGCTGCTGGGGTCTGGCTGATCAGGACTGAGTGAGATGGGCCAGACATGCCCTGGTGCCCTCCTGCAGTCCCTCCCCACCAGGGGACAGATGCAGCAAGATGAGCACTAAGGAGCAGCGAGCAGGTGGGTGGTAAGGAGTGAGGGATACTGGACTGTGAGAGGGTACAGGCCTGGCTGAGGGAACCCCCCCTCCAGTGCTCGAACTTCGTGCACCAGGCCTCTAGTATAGGATAGTTGCTCAAAGACTGAATATAAGTTAAATAAAATATCGTTTTAATACAATCATGTATGAAGACCATTTCTAATCAAGTTTCACTTATAGCTATGTATTATAATGATAATTATATTCACCAGGTATAGGAAAAAAGTTACAGTAATGATTATATTAAAAGTTAACAATTGTTTAGAATTCCAAACTGATCAGGACCTTCATGCTGTTCACCTTTTCTGAAGCACACAGCCCTGTGAAGTGGGCATTTGTTACTATCCTAATTTTCAGTTGAGGATTTGAGGCTTGGTAAGTTAAGAAACTGACACAGGATCACACAAGTGTAAAGGAGAGAGAAAAAATTTAAACCAGCTGCCCAGACCACATGTTCTGAAATTAGTACTCAACCCTTCCTCCTCAAACTTTTATTCCAGAACCCATATCAGCAGAACTACCTGGTGCCCGACAGAGGCACAGAAGCCCAGGTAGAGTGAGCGATTCATAGTGCTGTGCTCAGCATGTTCCAGTTTTAGTTGTGAAATTCCCCTGTCTCAAGAAACCTTTTAGTCTTGGGAAAACCCAAATGGTTTGTGATCCTAATCTGAGTCCCTGTCCCTAAACCAATGAATCAGAATCTACATTTTAACTACCCCCTAGTCACTAAGATGCACATAGTAGTGGGAAGCATTGCTTTAAAAGTTTCATTCACTTAATGAATATTTTCTAAAAAGATTTCTAAAGAATCTAAGTCTTAGAACCAGCTTTCATCCTTAGCATTGACAACAACACAACTGACCTAGTCATACACAGTGCTCATATGGATTAAAATTCTGATTTATTTGTCTCCAGAAATTCACTTCTCCTGAAGGAAGTTGTCCCACTCCAAAGAAGAGACATTAAATGCCTCAGACTTAAGATGATTTGAGCTCACAGTGCTACAAAAACCGTTTAAAAATTGAAAAAAAAAATAAGAGAGAGAAGACTGTGGGATCATTCCCACTGATTGTAGCAAGAAGAATATAGGTTGTCAAAAAGTTGTAATTTTAACTAAAAAAGTGTCATAGAAATGTATTGATATAATACAGAACATACCTGACATCTAGTCTTAGTTTGTATTCTCCCTGGATTAGGAAGTTGCATCACTTTATTAGCGAAGGCACACTTGTCATACCTCAGTTTAAATGGTATGGCTTGTTTAATAAGCCTTTCATATTTCACTCATACACTTTTATGTCTAGGATTTTGCAGATAAAATTCTCCCAGCATGTGAAATCTCAGGGGACATAGCTAGAATACTGAGAAAGTTGGCAGTGACTATTTCTATCTTACAGCATAGATTAAAAACAGTTAGACATGGAAGAGACCTTGGGGAAAATATAGCCCATTTATTTTATGAATTAGGAAACTGAGACCTATCTGAGTTAAATGACTTCCTATGGCCATCCAGCCAGCTTATAGTGCAAACAGGCCCAGAACTGAGGATGGTTGAGAACAGATTGAATAATATTAGGTTTACCTTGAGTGTTCCTCATGTTGTTTGAAATATAAATTAACAACTTATACTGAGAGAAAAATTTAGCCTCTTATTGAAAAATTATATTATTGCAGATGACCATGTGCTTCAAGGTGGAATATGACATTGTAGAGAGTAATGATGATTTCTCCCTTTCCCACTCATGATCAAGGCAGCATGAAGTCAGTCAGCAACAAGGAGTTTGAGCCTCAGAGAATTATGTTCCACATTCGATTTAATTTTAATCTAGGAAAATTAATTAACTGTTCTGTATTTTACTTTTATTATCTGTAAAGTAGTCTCCAAAGCAGTTCCCTTCCTGACTAAAAATGATCACTGGAAGGAAGACATGACTAACGTATGGCACTACAAAAGGGGAATAGAGAGGGGGCTTTCTCATAATTATGTAAATGTTCCTGCTATAGAGGAGAAGGAGGAGGAGTGTATGAGGGGGAGTCTGAGGCATGAGGGAGATCAGCGGCAGTGAGATAAAGGAAAGGAAAAAGAAACTATAATCAAAATTTAAAAGTCTTCATTTTAAACTCAGAAAGAGCAGAATAAGACAAAGCATTGAGAAAAGGAGCAAGAGTAGCAATGGTTTTGAATTTTAAAGAAAGGAAACTGAAAACTTGATAAGGAAAGTAGGACACCTTTAATTCTCTGCAGCAAGAATGAACTCCTTTTATTTTTTAAAGAAACATTGATCTTTAGGAAGGTTTGGTACAAATGTGTGTAAGGAGCCATCAAGAAAGTATTTTTCTCAGGAAAATCTTTTTTTTTTAAAATATATTTCTGTTGATTTTTTACAGAGAGGAAGGGAGAGGGACAGAGAGTTAGAAACATTGATGATAGAGTTAGAAACATCGATCAGCTGCCTCCTGCACCGCCCCCTCCACTGGGGATGTGCCTGCAATCAAGGCACATACATGCCCTTGACCGGAATCGAACCTGTGACCCTCCAGTCTGCAGGCTGACGCTCCATCCACTGAGCCAAACCAGGTAGGGCAGGAAAATCTTGATTAGAATGCCAATGAGGATGACACGGGTGATCTTAGCAGACAGAGATGCCAGGCATGAAAGCATGTGATGTCATTTTTAGGAGTGGACATACTATGATTTATTTGTGAAGGAAATTTCTGGAGAAGAAAATGAATACTGCTGCTGGAACTTGACCAAAATGCCATGAAGCAGCAGCAAGATAAGACTGCTTACGTATTATTTACAAATGAAATGCTTGCTAGGGAAGATATATACTTATAATGAAAAGGCCTCAGAAAATTTTGTCTACTGAGTATGAAACTGGGTTGTCCTTAGGTGTAGACAAAGGTATATAAGTATGAGGGAACATTTCTGGCTTAGGGCCACTAGAATAAAAGATCTACTTGGCAACTTATCTCCGTGAGTGCCTGAAGACAGCCTGGGCAGCCATGCATTGGTCATAAATGCTGGCTCATGTTAGATTTAAGGATGAGGGTTTCTTCTTCCCTCAATGCTGGAGGTGGGAGGCAAGTGGGCACGGAAGCATACAACAATTTGCATAACAATTTGTGAACTCTGTGCTAGGAAGGGGATATAGGGGATGATTTATTCCAACAGCTTATACTCAGACTAGGATTTAGAGAACATTCAGGAAGCCACCTGGAAGAGAGAGAAGTATGGAAGGAATAGCACCAAAATAGATGTATCCAGAAATTTGCAAACTAATAATAGACATTAATGTTCACTAAATGCCTATTATTAGTATTGAAGTAAAGTTTGCCAGAGGTTACAAAGTGCTTAAGATCATTTAATAAGTAAATACTAGCTGTGGCTATCCTACTTTCCAAGGTTGAGAGAGCAAAAGCAAGTTAAAGGTGCAATCAATCACTTGCTTACTGCTAACTTATTATCCAATGACGGGTTTTGGCCATTTAATGAAAATTACATCGGTTCCTCACATGGCCACTCCCCCAAATCTGTTCCTGATCACTTTATATCTGACTTCTTCAGCAGATGCCTGCCTCCTCCTGCAGACAACACTCACTCTGTTCTTTGATTTACATCCCAAATGCTGCTCTGAGTCTGCCATTTCCCCCTAAAAATTCTCCAAGTCTTTCTAATGCTGCTAAAATAAAGTCCCAAATACACAAATTGGCTTGTCCCAATCAGGACTTAATTTGTCTTTCCCACCATATTTCTTAGGAGCCCCCCACATAAACTCCTAGTCCCGAGGACCCAGCCGGTTGGTGCAACTGATTTCTGAACAAGGCTTGAACATCCTATTTATGTTCCCTGAACACATGTCCACACCCCGCAGTGTTTTCTTGACCACATCTACAGCATCCTGCTAAGAAGCCTGTCCTAAACTTTATAGAGCTTACAATCTTGAATGTTTGGAATTTAAAAAAGGGCCAGCTGTGTTTAATTCTGTATGGTAATATCTTATATCTTCAGATATAATAATAACCCCTTGGGGCATGAAGACAGTATTTCTTTGTCTGTAGGGTTTGAACATGGATAAATAAACTCCACAAGAAAGACTGGGGAAGGGGAATAAAGAAGAATGGTGAAAACTAATGAAAAATAAAAACGAAACGTGAGATAAGCAGAAGAAAAATTTAAAAATCACCAAGGTTTACATAACTTGTTAAAACACATGGTTGACTCAAGAAAGCCCAGGTTAAGGGACTGAAGATGATTAGTAATTATAGGGAGATTTCCATTCTCTTGCTAGCAGATCCAAGTAAAGACAACCAAGGAGATACTGAATATATGCTAAGAACTCTGAGTTTTAGGAACGGTGAAAGTAATCTGTGTAACTTTTATGGGAACCACAGAGGATAAATTGGAGTAAATGCACAATTAAAGATAGACTCACTGTTCCTGGTATGGATTATTAATTCTATGAATGGAGGTTTGCCAATTATGTGACTGCCTTAGCACAGAAATGATGTCAATGGGAATGATCATGGGCAGTCAGACTTTGAGTTGGCTTTGCTTCTTTGGGCTGCAAGGCTAAGTCACATTGATGTTTATTTTGTTCCACTCATTTTTCCCATTTCATGGTAACATAAAGTCTACAGGCATCTCTGGCTACAGCCAGCTCATGAACCTACAATCTTTCTTCCCACCACTAGGCTGGTGTGTGACTTGTGTTTCCTCTTAAAGATTATCATGAAAAGAAATAAGATGATAGTGAGCTCTGTGAAGTCTGTGGTGCACCACAGATCTATGTGCACATAAGAAATATGTCTCAGTGTTATCTCCATTTCTGGGTACTACACAATTAATGTTCTGAAGGGACATTTGCTGCATTATAGGAAAACTTCCCCAGCAGGGATTGACAAAATAAAAATTACATATGACACGAAGTATTTGGAGTCTTTCTGTAGAAGGGAGAGGTAATATCCATACCATATGCCACAAAAATTCACTTACAGGAGAAAACACACAGCAAACTGAATTGGGGAATTATTATTCCCCACCAAGAAAAGAATTGTTGATATCATGGCATGAGAATTAAAGACTTTCGTAGATGTGGCATTTTGCCTTGGAAAGGAGAAAATCTAAAGAAGGATGAAGAAACCCAAGGGCGGGGTGGGTGATTAAATGGTGAGGAGAACACTCCATGGGAGAAATATTTTTAAAAGGCAGAGAAAAGTCAGTAAGAGAGGAAAATAAAGCAAGGCAATTTAGAAAAGAAATAGGCCTTTTGTACTGGGAAAATATCTTTATAGACACACAAGAGAAAGAGAAATTACCTGAATAACAGATTTAAAAACAAATGAGAAAAACCTGCCTTAGAGCACCAGGGTAATGGGGAAAGAAGCTGAAGATAAACCTGAGGAATGGCTGGTGCCCAGGGACATGCCTCAGATTGCACTGCTGCTGGCCTTCCTGCTCCCGTGGTGCTCTCTCTCTCAATGGGAGTGATCAAGGACAGTCAGGCTTTGAGTTGGCGTCGCTTATTTGGGCTGCGAGGTTAAGTCACATTGATGTTTGTTCTCTCTCTCTCTCTCAAGCACGCGCGCGTGCGCGCGCGCGCACATACACACACGTTTAAAATAAGTCACTGGGAATGTTTTGTATTGTAATTTGCAAGGAGATATGTGGTCAACTGATTTTACAAGATACTTGTAAAATCAAGTATCTTGTAAAATAGGGATTTGCCAAATCAATTACAGCTAGTGTTTTTGTTTTGTTTTTTTAAATATATGTGTTTAAACACATGTGTCCAGTTGCAAGCAAAAAGAAAAACCAAAGACGCATGGGTGAGATATGGGTAGGATGATGATGCATATCTTAATCTTGGGGCTCGGTTTATTCATCTCTTCACACCCAGGTTCTGTCTGGCAGATGGTGACTGCTCAGAAAGTTCTTCTCCCACTAATAGACTGGTAGGAGTTTTGTAATTCTACCTTCAACATCATCATGAAAAAGTAATGAAAAGAGGGAAAGGGAAGATGTGTGAGCTATATGCTGCACACGCACAATAGAGGAAATATTTTTTATCTTCATTTTTCTTTTTGTTTTGAGGGAAAAGGTACATGGGCCGTGATGTAACTCCATTTACCTTGACATTTGTCCAAAATTCAGATTTCCTTTTCTCTCATCCATCAGTTCCACAACAACGATTGCACTCTCACTTTATTCAAAGCACAATTGTGAGCACATTTTACTGAGCCTGACCTCATTGTTGCATGTAATGGGAGAAAAATGAATTGAGACATTAAAGGCTCTTATCCTGTCGACAGACCGTAAAACTGGTGATTGTCCTTTGGTGGAAACGGCAGACAGAAGTGAGAGCAGGCAAAAATGGAGAGAGGACCTGCCGAAACGGAAAAATCCAAAAAGGGAAGCTCATGTTTGGTGCCCCCACATCTCTTTTGTATGGCTTCCTTTTCTGGAAAGTTTGGCTATGGTCTTCCACACTGCCCCTTGTTACTCACATCCTTGAGTAGCCATCTATAGGGCATCTTCCATGATTACCTTTCACCTCTCCCTGTTCTAGTCCACCATTCCAGAGTTGTATCGGAGCTTTCCCTTCTGTAAGGGAATAAACTGCGGTAAGTCAAGGATGATACACATTGATGCTGATAACATATTTTATGACATATAGTTTAAAAATCATTTTCATACATAGGTTCTTTGGTGTTCACAAGAATCTGGATAATTTCAGGCAGTTACTGCCATCCTCATTTTGTTGAGGTGTACATCATGAAAGTGAGATGCTTAACATCAACCACATGTACAGAAAGAGGTAAAGTTTGGAGTTGAACCCAAGTTCTTTGATTGCAAGTTGATATATTTTAAGCCTCCCCGTAATAATTCATCTGAAAAAAATCTTGCTTAACCACTTAGATATTCATCCAGAATGATGATTTCAAGTTAGCTAGCTGGGATCATCATTTTGTGGTTGTGGAGTACTACCAATTATGAAAACTGAGTTTGTAAGACCCTAAATTTTGGAAAGGAAATGAAGACTGGAAATAACATGGTAGATAGAGTTCTTAAAATATCCAAATCAGGAAGTCTTTGGACAAGCAGAATGTTTGGTTTCTAAATGTACACTAATTTGATTTGATAAAAAGTTAGGCTACCTGACAAGTTTATGAAGAATGGGCCAATGTGATTATTATTTAACTGAAACAGTAAAATAAAAAAATGTGGTATAGTTCATATAAGTGAGGCAACAAACTATTAACAAATACAAAAGTAATAAATCTGAAGGAAGTTACAAGAAGAATAAATATATTATCATTAAAATAACTAGTGATTTGGACTAGTGATGACAGAGCATTTAGAGTTCAATATCAATAACTATATAAGGGGAATGATTTGTTTAAAGAAGAAAAAAATAGAATAAGAAAGAAATCATTAAAATCCTAGCCATGGTACATGTAAAAAAATGAAACTAGACCAACAACTTACACCATACATAAGATTAAACTCAAAATGGATAAAATACTTAAACATAAGTTGTGAAAACAAAAAAATTTAGAAGAAACCATAGGCAGCAAAATCTCAGACATCTCTCTCATAGCAATATATTTACTGATACAGCTCCTAGGGCAAAGAAAACTAAGGATAAAATAAACAAATGGGACTACATCAAAATAAAAACTTCTGCACAGCAAAATAAACCTCAACAAAATGAAAAGAGAGCCCACTGCATGGGAGAGCATATTTGCCAATGATATCTTTGGTAAGGGGTTAATTTAAAAATATATAGGGAACTCATACAACTTAACAAAAAGAAGGTAAACAATCCAGTTAGAAAATGGGCAAAAGACCTAAATAGGCATTTCTCCAAAGGCCAAGAGACATATAAAAATGCTTAAATCACTAATCATCCTAGAGGTGAAAATCAAAACGACAATGAGGTATCACCTCATACCTGTCAGGATGGTTATCATCAACAAATTAACAAATGGCAAGTGCTGGTGAGGATGTGGAGAAAAGGGAACTCTAGTATACTGCTGGTGGGAATACAGACTGGTGCAGCCACTGTGGAAAATAATATAGAGTTTCCTCAAAAAATTAAATTAAAAATGGAAATCTCATTGGACCAAGTAATCCCACTTCTAGGACTATATCCCAAGAAATCAGGAAGGATATATGCACCCCTATGTTCATAGCAGTACAATTTACAATAACTAATATTTGGAAACAGCCAAGTGCTCATCAGCAGATGAGTGGATAAAAAAGCTGTGGTACATTTACATAATGGAATACTATGCTGCAGTAAAAAAGAAGGCATTCTTACCATTTGCAACAGCATGGATGGACCTGTAGAGCATTATGCTAAGTGCAATAAACCAGTCAGTGAAAGATAAGTATGTGGAATCTACTGAACATAATAAACTGATGAACAAAATAGATCCAGAGACATAGAAGCATGGAGCAGACTGATGAATCTCAGAGGGAAGGTGAGAGAGAATGGATGGGTGGGAAGAGATCAACCAAAGAACTTGTATGCATATATGCATAACCCATGGACACAGACAATGGGGTGTTGGAGGCCAGGGGGCTGGGGGTTAGGGGCAGGGGTGGACTAGAAGAGGTCAATGGGGGAAAAAGGGGAACATGTAACACTTCCAACAAGAATGATTAAGATATAATAAGAAAAATAAAATATTTAGAGTCAATCACAAAGAAAGAATAATACAAGAGTCTGGACAGAAAACATTTTTTTTTAATCTACAAGGAAATGTAAAGAAAGGACAATTGCTCTCTCTTTGAAGCAAAAATAACATGATTACATTTAATTAGGGATTCTGTCACTGTGTGAGAATGGGGGGCTTTGGGGAGTATACTGAAGGCCTGGCTGGGAAACCATGCAATCTGCTTCATCCCCTCTTCAGGCTAGAGACTTGGGAGGGACAAGCCATTGACTGACAAGAAGCAGTCTTTTATGCTTTGAAAGCAGGTGTTTGTGCGCGAAACTCCGAGCCTTGCGTAGTCCCTTTCAGGAAGGACAAGTCCAGTGGTTCCTGTGCAAAGAAACCTCAGGACCCTGTAAGCAAGCCTCACCCCTTGTCCCTGCTCCATGAAGACTTCTGGATTTCAGCACACCCTGTATTCCTCTGAGCTCATCTTCCCTCCCGCTCTCAATGGGGGAGAAGATTGAGCTCACTCGTAAACTTGAAAACTCAGCTCATTTCTAATAAGTTCAAGTTTTATGTTTTAAAAATCTTTTATCAGTAAATAAAGGTCAACCATCTGGCAGCAATGTGTCTATTTGGCTCCACTTTGGTTTTCTACACTATGTTATAAAAATATTACAGTCTAGTATGACATTAGCAAAGTGTGACATCTGGGCTTATACAAAATATAAGAGTTGGCAGGGGGACTAATTTCCCTTCTGAAAAATTGCCATGGCACAAAGGGACTGAGAACAACTGTACGGCTGAGAATACAGCCCTGGACATTGCTGTAATTCAGCCAGCAGCATCCTCCAGAACGTCTGCCTGGAAGGCGGAAGGGGCCTAATTACCCCAGAGGATCGCAGTGATGGATCACCCCGCGCCTTTGAGAATGGCGGCTATTTTAACGAAAGAGGATTTTTCCCTACCTACAGTGCTAGGTGGTCATGCATTCGTGAATTAAATGAGACGGCTTCAAGAAAAAAAAGATACTGTATGTATGGCAATAATAAAGCCGGGCAGCTTTTCAGTGGCTTTAGAGCATTTACTTTGAGGGTTAAAAATGTACAATTAAATTTTGGCATTGCTTTTAGGTGGTAATAATTTTTATTAAATTTCATTTTTGTTGACCCCTTTTATGAGTTCAAGACAAATGGCACATTTATTTTCCCCCCTTAGGCTCCCTGGGTACATTGTAATGCACAGTAATCTAAAAGATATCGAGTCACTGACAAAGTACATTGCATCTGAACAGTTGTGCAATTTCATGTAGAAGCTAATTTGTTTTTTGTTAAGAAGAGAGGATCAAATTTAAAGAAAAATTTTCACCTCAATTTTTGTGATATTCAGGTACCTTTAATGGCTTGTGGTATTCATCAGTGGGAAATGATAATAGTAATTTTTCACAGGGGTTAAAAAAATCCCTGAATTTTTAAGAAGTTTGGATAGCTAAAGCTATAATGCCTATTTAGGGAAAACTAGGATGAAAAATGATCAGTCAGAAATCCCAATTATTGAAAACATGAAAATTAAAAGATATTCTTAAATTGATTTTAAAGAGAGTAAAAGGGGGAGGGAGGAGAGAGAGAGACTACAGGCCACTGTCTAGGTACGTGCCCTGACTGGGAATTGGATCCACCACCTTTGGGTGTATGGCAAGATGCTCCAACCAAATGAGCCACACCTGTGAACACCTTTATCCAGCAACCACATCTGGAGAACAAAGGTGCCCTTCCCTCCACAAGCGCAGGTACTTTTGGAGCCCATCTGAGAATGAAGGAGAGGGGAGTTTTTAGCATTTCCAGTTTCCACCTGAGGAACTCACAGGTTGGAGATGTTCCGTGGCCAATGCGGCAATAATGGGCAACCAAGCCTGGAAGGCAGGGACCTGGGCTCCTCCAATTTAGCTCTTCTCAGCTCATTACCACCCCCAGACTAGGGGGCTTTATCATTTGTTACTTTCACACCCACAGACCTCATGACCCCCCATCTACACTAATAAAAGAGAAACATGCAAATTAACCATCACTCCACTACACCCACAATCCACACCCACCAGCCATTCAGGAGCGAGTATGCAAATTAACCCAACCAAGATGGCAACCTGCCATGGAGCTGAAGCAAGCAGGAAGCTTGGGTTGCCCCCGCGATGGAGGAAACCAAACTTCCTGCCCGCCCTTGTCGGCCCTGCTCAAGGCTACAAAGTTTCAATTATAGAAGCCTCCGCTCAAGGCTACAAAGTTTCAATTATAGAAGATAAATAAATTCTAGATACTTGCTTCCAGCCAGCCCTGGCCTCTGCTCAAGGAGGCGCTGAAAAAAAAAGAAAGAAAGAAAGAAAAAGAAAAAGAAAAAAATGAGGGGCTGGGACTTTGGGTCGCCAGGGAGTGATTACGCCAGGATGGGACATCAGGGGCTGTTGGGAGTAAGCAGACCAGCAGGGGGGCCAGTTGCAGGTGAGCAGGCCATCAGTGGGGGTCAGTTGGAGGTGATCAGGACAGTGGGGTGGGGGAGTTTGGAGTGAGCAGGCCAGCAGGGGGGCAGTTGGGGGTGAGCAGGCTGGCGGGGGGGGGGGGCATTTGGGGGTGAGGCGGCTGGCATGCAGAGTGGTTAGGGGCAATCAGGCAGGCAGGCAGGCAGGCAGGTGAGTGGCTGGAGCCAGCAGTCCTGGATTGTGAGAGGGATGTCCTACTGCCAGTTTACAGGGATCAGGCCTAAACTGGCAGTAGGACATCCTTTTGAGGGATCCCAGATTGGAGAGGGTGCAGGCCAGGCTGAGGAACACCCCCCACCCCCCGTGCACAAATTTCATGCACTGGGCCACTAGTCATTTCATAATTATAAAGAGCAACACTTTTTATTTTATTTTATTTAAGTTTTACCTGGGGAACCTGTGAGATACAATGAGTGCCTTTGGCAGTGAGATTTTCCTTCCCTTAATTAGATGAGGCTCCACTCCTTCTTGTTCTCCTATACTTAATATTTTCCTTCTTTCCTCAAAGGATTCTCAAGATAGAAGAACATCCTGGGATAACTCCCAGGGGTTGAAGGTTACAGGCATTCCCAGCTCACCCAGTGCACTTGGGGACTCGATGAGAAATGACCTGAGCTTCCCTTGAGAGAACACACATGTCCCATCTCCATGTTCTCCCACCTTATTCTCTGGCTCCTAGCAGCTGTCTCTGTAGCTGCTCTGCTGGCAGGTAAGCTCCAGGCTCTGCCTCAGTGCCTGTCAGTCAAGGGCAGGCTTCAATGAAGAGCCCCTCCTCCAACCTCTTCTAAGACTGAGGGTTCAGACTTGAGATACATAATCAGACTGGGAATCAAGGCACTGGTTTATGTCAGCACTGCATGCTACCAGGAACACACTTACAAATCCGAACTTTCCCCTTCCATTTTATTTTTATTGAGATCCAATTTGCATACCATAAAATTCACAGTTTTGGAGTATGAGGTTCTAGAGCATTTTCACCATCCCAAAAATAAAACCATAACCATTAAGCATTGCTCCCATTCCCTTTTATCCCTTTCTGATGGCAACCGCTAATCTACATTTTATTTTGATGGGTTTTCCTCTTTTGGACATTACATATAAGTGGAATCATATAATATGGAGCCTTTGTACCTGGCTTCACTCACTTAGCATAACGCTTTCAAAGTTCATCTAGGTTGTAGCATGTGTCAGGATTTTCTTTGTAAGGCTAAATAATAGTCTATTGTATGTGTAGAACACAATTCACTTATCCATTCACCCACTATGGACTGTGGAAACAGCTGAGTTATTTCCACTTTTGACTCTTAAAAATAATGCTGTGGGGAACAATTTTTTGTGCAAGTTTTTGAGTGACTGTATGTTTTCAATTTTCTTTTATTGCTAAGGTAACAGAACAAGATGCCTGCCTTTTAATCTTGGTTTTTCTTTTTCTATTTAAATAATATATATTTTTATTGATTTCAGAGAGAAAGGAGAGGGAGAGAGAGATAGAAACATCAATGATGAGAGAGAATCGTTGATTGGTTGCCTCCTGCATGCCCCACACTGGGGATGGAGCCCACAACCTGGGCATGTGCCCCAAACAGAAATAGAACTGTGACCTCCTAGTTCATGCATCAACACTCAACCATTGAGCCATGCCAGCTGGGCCTTTTTATTTTATTATTTTTTAAAGGGAGCAGGTATGTAGTAGAAAGAATATGGATTTGGGAAGGGGCATGAAAAATTGGCTACAATTTCCATCTTTGTTATCTAATCTCTCAATCTCCTTTTCTTCATCTGTAAAATGAAAATGAGTACACCCATTTCAAAAGGATAATGTGGTTTGAGGTGAGATGTTAATCATCTATTGAGTGAATATAAATTCCTGATTCTTTGGCCTTAATCTTAGTTTCTACCAGTAAACCACTAAGAATTATAGCTTACTATTGCTCAAACATAGCCAAGAGACTAGAGGTCCTACCATTTGCTTTGTCATACAAATTATACCACCCCTTTGAGATCCACTTAGTTGACCTCCATTTTTTGAGCATAATCTGAGTTATTTTCTGAATTGAATCCCTTAAGGCCCACCATTGTGTGAAGTAAGGCTAATCCTGACAGTGGTATGGCCTCCATTTCTCAGGTACCAGTGTTAGAGAGTAGCTGTACCTCACAAAATAGCCTTGCAAGGTAGAACACTGTTGGCTTTTTGAAGAACAGGATGACCCTGTAAATAACATAGTCATCAATAACATGACCCTGACATTAAAAACTGTTTTGTCTTAAAATGCCTACTCTGCAAAAACACGATGTGGTATATGTGCTTAAAAGTGGTCCTGCACAAAGGGTTGGAGCTGCCCTCTGGACTCCTTGTGTGGAGAAAGGCAGAGCAGTCACCGGCCGGCTAATAAAGGCTCCCTAAATTTTAATTTGGTCTGGACTCCAGTGGTCATTCACTCGCGCTTGCTCCACAACACCAGTTGTCCCCCAGGAGCCAGCCCACGAGCAAGGGATATTCCCTAGGCCTGGCCTCTGAATATTCTATGTTTATACCCACCCCTCTTCTAATGATATAGTAATGATTTGAGCAACCTGATTGTGCCTTGTATTTGAAACCTTAATTAAGAGATAATGAAAGAAAGAAGGAAGAAATGAATATATTTTGGAAGACTTTTGTGGGGAGGAAGACTGGAACTATTGAGTGTACTAAAAATATTGTCAAATTTAATCCTCACAATAGTCCTATAAGATAGGCACTTTTTTTTTTCAAGATGGGAAGAATTGAGATCAGAGATATCAATTAATTTGCTGAAGTTCATAAAGCTAGTAAGTGGCAGATTTGGGGTCTGATCTTAGATAAGTCTGATTTGAAGGCTCTTATTCTTTCCACAAAACTGTGGATTGAAGGGTCATAAACAACATCTCACTTTACAAGAAGGCTATGGAAAATGTCACATTTTCCTCAACTTTTTCTAGATTATGCTGTAGTTAATGGTAAATCCCCAAATCTCAGGGGCCTATAGAAACAAAGGTCTATTCTTCCTCACATTACACATTAGATATAGATCTACTCTTCATATCTTCTTCATTTTAGGTTTATGAAGAAGAAGAAGCCCTCCTGGAATGTGCCTTTCTTGTCACTAAATGCAAAGAGCACTGGCAGAACCATGCGACAGCTCTGAAAACTTCTGCTTTGCTATATATAATGCATCATTTCTACTCACAGTCCACTGGCCATAGCGAGTCACATGGCCAAGTCTTATGTCAATGTTGTATAAAGAATATTCATCCCACAGGGAGAGCCATTCTCGAGCAATGATTGGTAGAAAATGCAGTAAATGTTTGAACCATGCAATCTTCCACATGTGACTTCCATGTTACCATGCATAGGGTAGGAACAGTAGAAATTTTGATACCATGCTTTCCTGGACTTTTTCCTACCTTGATGGCTCTTCTGTACCATTTTCTCTTGCTGGTTCTTCCTCTTCCTCTCTCTAGCCTCTAAACATGAGTGTGTATCTTAGGATGCTTTCCAGGCTCTCCTCTCTCTCCATACTCAAACTCCAGATGACCTCATCCTGCACGGCTTTAATTACCTTCAACTTGCTGATAACTCTCTAATTTATCTTCCAAATCCTGACCTCTCTCCAGACTCCAACTGCCTTATGTTATCTCTACTTGGAATTCTAATGTACAGCTCAAATGTAATACATTCAAAATGGAACTTCTGATTACTATCCATCCCCACCCTGGCTGGCAATCTTCCCTGTTGTAGTAAATGGTACTATCCTCCACCCAGTTACTTAAAGGAGAAATCTAGGGTCCCTCCTTTTCCCTCACTCCCAAGTCAAATTCATCAGTAACACGTGCTATTTACATCTTTCAGATAGTTCTCCAAAATGTCCACACCTCTCAGTTATAAATGCCAACACTAACTCAAACCACAATTACCACTCACCTTGATTATTGCAATAATCAACCAATTAGCTTTTGTACTCTTTTTCTCTTCTACCAAACACTCTTTTTTTCACAAATTAGTCAGAAAGTATAAATTGGGTATTATCTATTTCCTTCTCCTAAAACCTTCTAAAGATTTAACATTATATTTAGACCACAGCAACAGCAACAGCAACACATTTAATGTCATGGGTCACAAGACCCTGTGTGATCTAGCAGTTGTCCACTGTATGGGTTGACTAGTATCCCTTCAATATTCTTGCACACTTGGAACCTCAGAATGTGGCTTTATTTGAAAATATATTTGCAGATGTGTATATTAAGATGAGGTCATGCTGGAAGAACCTGGCTCTGAATCTAAGCCAGGTATCCTCACAAGAAAAGAGACATAGAGACATTAAGGAGACACATAGGGATGAAGAACATGTGAATATGGAGGCAGATATTGGAGAAATGCAGTTATAAAGCAAGGACACCAAGGATGGCTGTCGACTATGAGCACCTAGGAGGGGGGCATGGAACAGATTTTCCCTCAAAAGCCTCGAGAATGAAAAAAATCCTGCTGACACATTGAAATGCGTTTATGGCCTTCTGAATTGTGAGAGGATATATTTCTCTTATTTTAAAGCACCCAGTTTATGGAAATTGGTTAGAGCAATCATAAGAAACAAACATGATGACCTCTTCTTGCTTCATTTTAGCTTGCATTCATGCAGTGATGCCACACTGGCCTTCATTTTATCCCAAACCCTAGTCTCATCTCAGGGACTTTGCACTTGCTCTCCTCATTGTGTCCCAAAGCTATTGCCAGGACTGGCTCCTTTATAGCAAATATGCCTCTGCTTACACTACAATAACCTCCGATGTTAGTTCTACATGTCTACAGTAATATCTTGACTTGGATGTATTCAGAAAGCCTTCATAAATTTATTTATTTATTGCCACCTATTTATATACCTAAGAAATTCAAAGCTTAGGATGCACATGTGAGTGAGGCATCTTTAAACAGTAGATTCATTTCGTTCCAAGTGTGGATCAGATAAGATGGGCATAGAGGTAAGGATAGAAGGATATTACTCAGTACATGAAATTCATGAAACTTCAGAATGAATTGATCCTTTGGGATATATTTTCCTCTCTTCAAAAACCAGTGGCAGTAAGTTCTCTCCTACTGTGGTGATGTCACAGAAATAAAGGGCATCCATGTCACAGAGCTGCAGAGGAGATTGGAAGAAAGCAAATATACATTGGAAGAAAGCAAATTTTTTAATTAAAGAGATAGATTTCATATAAACTGTAAAAGATGTCTGGTGTAGAATCAGAAAAGTCTCTAATTTGGATTAAAATCCAGATATGAGATCATTTTGATTCCAGGACAGAGATGGCAGGGCCTCAAGGTGAGCTTGTAAATACTAATTACGTGGAACTCTGATGAATAAAGAAGAATGTTTACGTGGTGTGGAATATTGGTTCTCCCTCTTCTGGCTTGGTCACATCAGGCTATAGCATTTGTTTGTTCCCAGGGAGAAAAAACTGGAAATAAACATATGAACCAAACTGTAGCTTATTTTTATTGCTTGAATGCATATTTGTGTGATTAAGCTTAACTAATCTATCAAACTGTGTGTTTATTTTTTCAGAACATTTTATAAATTCTTAAATCAAAGAACCCCTTCAAGTAGCATGTAGATAAATACTAAAACTGAGTTACCACTAATTGTTATAGGTTAGTATCTGATGCCCCTATCAAACCGATAAATAAATAACACTGGTAGTAGGGAAAGAATCCTAACAAGTTCACTATCCATTTTAGGAAACAAAACATAGCCCCTGTCCAGTGGGGTAAATGTTTTATGACTCACATACCTATAATCTCTCCCAACAGTGGCTCCCCACAGTAGTGTTACTTATTCTGGAAAGTTTTCTGTGGCTACATGGAAGCCCTTTAGCTCTGTAACTTTACCATAATATCATTTCTTACCCTGGGTTCTACCTATGAAATGGGGATGCATTTCAGAATCAGGAGGGTCATTGTGAGCACCTCGGTGAAATTGCCCAGGTGATTCACTCAGTAATGTTTCTGTTCTCCAAGTTCAAACTCTTGATATAAAACATGGCACCAATGTGGCCATGCTCATGCTTATATCAGAACTGAGCGTTTTAAACTTTCATAAGCATGCTATCAACCTTTTTATTTAAGTTGTTTCCCACAAAAATTGGGCAGGGATTTTTAGTCTCTTCAGTTGATGGAACTAGAGATTCCTTATGGCTGACTTTCCACTGGGGCATAAATGCCTTGGACTCAGGTTAATTTCAGATTAGCCCTGAATCTGGAGACTGGGTAGAACTTCAGACAACTAGCACTATAATAGACTGAAAAGTGCACATTGATAACTAATTTGTATGGACCTACTGTAGACATAATCCTAGGGAGGGCTGACCATATTAATGCAACCCTATAGGCGTAGGTAAAATCTGATGCCCATTTCTGAGATGAGATATCTGAAGCATAAACACATTAAGAACCTTGCCTGAGTGTGCACAGACCTGGTAAATACTAGAGAGAAGCCAAGTAGAATTCCTATCAGATGAAACTATACATAAATTTCTAGGCTCACTTGTCTTGCTGCCCAAAACCATGGATCCAGTGTCTGCAGGTGCTGGTCTGTTCATGGTTGCATCTAAATTCACATGCTCTAAAATCTCTAAGAGAAGAAGCCAGGAGCAAAGTGAGGTTCTTTTCACTGTGTATAGGAGAGCAGGTTGCTAATGGCCTGGAATATACAGAGAGTAACAATAAAAATAAAAGAAGGAAAAATTTAGGATTTCAACGAAGAAAAGTGATTGGAAACAACCAGGTGCAATAACAAATTCCTTGTAAAAAATCTGCTTCACCAGATTTTAAGACTGGAACATGTGAAAATGCAGAATTATTTTTATTATAAATCTGCCACCTCTGGGGGCCTACTTGGAGGAAGCCATGCAGCATGCATGCTCTTCGGAGTGTGATAGATATGCTACACTGTGGAAGTGTATTACCCATTCTGGAGTAGAGAACAGCTCTTCAGGCACAGGCCTCAAGAGGGCAAATTGTCTTTGCCTTCCATCGCTACATTCTGTTTCCCTACCAGTTTGCTTGTTAATTTTTTTTCTGAGCTTTACTTAAAGAATGAGCTAAAGCAAACAAATCATGCAGTTAAATTAAAAACAATGTTATATTACCAAAAGCTTTTAATTTAAACTTTTTTCTCTTATTTTTGAGAAATACTAAACTAAGTCAAAGGCTTCCCTTTTATTATTATAATTTCAGCCCATTGATTTGTTGTTTTCCTTTTCTAGCTGCTAGTGGGTGTTTTATATATATCTCATTGAACCAATACCTTTATATTTTAGGTAAACACAGAATACCATATTTGATTGAACTGTGAGTCAAATAGTCTGCAAGCCACACATACATCTCAACATTCCTTTATGCCTAAATCATTCCAAATGCTCAGAGTTGATCACAACAAACATTGACATAAAAATACAAGTTAATTTTTATTAATTTTAGTGCTACATATTTCTTTTCTTTCAGGATAATTTGAGTATCATTTTCTGCCATTGTTTTAGAAAATTAAAACCCCAAATCAGAATCTGAAATAAGAATTTGATTTACCATTGTCTTACTCCATACACAAAAATAAACTCAAAATAGCCCTGGACAGGTGGCTCAGTTGGCTGGAGAGTCATCCACACACCAAAAGGTTCTGAGTTTAATTCCTGGTCAGGGCATATACCTAGGCTGTGGGTTCAATCTCTGATTGGAGAATGTATAGGAGGCAACTGATCAATGTTTCTCTCTCTCTCCGTTCCCCTCTTTCTAAAATAAATAAATAAATAAAATTAATTAAGTCATATCCTCGGGTGAGGATTAAATAAAATCCCAACTCAGAATAGATTGAAAACTACATCATAAGACCTGAAACTTAAAACTCCTAAAAAAAAAAAACAAAAAAGGGAAATCTTTAGGATGTTGGTCTTGGCAATGATTTCTTGGATATGTCACCAAAAGTATAGGCAAAAAACACACACAAAAATGGGCAAGTATGATTACATCAAATTAAAATGCTTCTCCTAAACAAAACAAAAAACAACAGAATGAAAAGGAACATATAAAATAGAAGAAAATATTTACAAATCATATATATCTGATAAGGAGTTAATATCCAAAATCTATTAAGACCCCCTACAATTTAATAGTGAAATAAAAGTTAACCTGATTAAGAAAAATGGCAAATAACTTAAATAGATATTTCTCCAAGAAGATACACAAATGGGAAACAGGTATATGAAAAGATGCTCAACATCACTAATCATTAGGGGAATGTAAATTAAAACTATATGAGTGATCACCTCACCCCTATTAGGATGGCTTTTATATATAAAAAAAAGGACAGGTACTGGTGATGATGTAGAGAAATTAGAAGCCTTATACACTGTTGGTAGGAGTGGGAAATAGTTTAGCTGCTATGGACAGCAGTAAGAATTGGTCCTCAAAAAATTAAAACTAGAACTACCATATGATCCAGAAACCCTATGTCTGGGTTTATATTAAAAATAATTGAGGTCAAGATATTAGAGACATATGTGAAGTCCCATGTTCATTGGAACATTAGTCAAGTAGTCAAGATATGAAAATAGCCTAAATGTTTATTTATGGACTAGAGGCCCAGTGAATGAAATTCGTGCACAAGGAGATGGCGGGCTCCCTCAGCCCGACCGCACCCTCTCCAATCCTGGTCCCTTTGGGGGATGTCCAACTGCAGGTTTAGGCCCAATCCCTGTAGGCTCAGGCCTAAACCTGCAGTCGGACATCCCTCTAGCAATCTGGGAGTGCTGGCTCCTAACTGCTTGCCTGCCTGCCTGCCTGATTGCCCCTAACCGCCTCTACCTACTGGCCTGATCACCCCTAACTGCCCTCTTCTGTCAGCCTGATCGCTCCTTACTGCTCTCCCCTGCCAGCCTGATCGCCCCTAACCACCTCTGCCTTGATCCCTGCCACCATGGCTTTGTCTGGAAGGAAGTCTGGAAGGTTGCCAGGAAGATGTCTGATCTAATTAGCATATTACCCTTTTATTAGTATAGATGAGTGGATAGAGAAAATATAATATATACTCACACACACACAATCACAAGCTGAGATACATACACAAATACAATGAGGTATAATTTAGCTTTATAGAAGAAGGAAAAAGGAATTTGTTGTTCACTAAGAACTTTACTAAAAGAAGGAAGGAAGGTGGCTTGAGGATGATCACACCAACCTAAACATATCAATGTTATGGACTTCCTTTACATAAGTCTACCCTTGAATAACAAGATTTCTTTGTACTTATGTTCAAATGAAGGCCCTTTGAGAACTGCCTTTAGTCAGCAGAACAGAAGGGGACTCTGGATACTCAGGCAGAGAGAGATTTTTGGCTATGCAGCCGTAGAGGAGGGAGGGCCTTTGTTGCCTGAAGTTAGAAACTATTGGGGCTAACAACATACATTTGAAAGGAATCACAATATTTGTCCAACTAAGATAACAATTAAGTACCTTAAATTTTTTGAAGGCTTTGACTTTCTTCCTCTTAACTATTAGCATGTATTGTTATCTTATTATTCTTCAGTCTTATATATGTTTATTTCTGTGACTGTATCTGGCTTCAGAAAAGTTGTATTTCCTTTGTCATTATGACTAATGACCTTAATATAAAAAGTATTATTCCAGTATCAAGCTAAGGAGATGATGATAGTGATGAAGAGAATGATAATGATGATGTTAATGGTGAGGACTATGAAGGTATTTTAATTTCACTGTGGACCCCCAAGTAATTGGTTTGGGTCTTGTACTTGCACAAAGAAATGCATGAAAGGAACCTACTTAAGCTATGTGAATAGGTATATATAAGGACCCCCACGTCGACAGTATGTGTTTAATGCCAAAGCACTCATGTGACAGCGAGAATCAATCCCTCTGGGCTCAAAGTGATGGCGGTCCCAAATCTTGGTCTTTCTTAGTAACATATTAGGTCAGTGGTCAGCAAACTGCAGCTCGCGAGCTGCGGTTTGCCGCTCTGTTGACTAATGAGTTTGCCGACCACTGTACTAGGTGATAGAAGTGTAACTCTTTTAGTTCCTCATTTTATCCTCATATCATTGTCTCTCTCTCTCTCTTTGTCTTTTTTTATTTTCCTAACTTTGTACAGTGATTTTCAAATTCATACAATTTTAACCTCTAAGGGTCAGTTGGTTGGAGCATCATCCCATACACTGAAAGGTGGTGGGTTCTATTCCCTGTCAAGGCACAAAACCAAGTTGCTGGTTTGATCCTTGGTCAGAGTGCATATGGGAATCAACTGACCAGTGTTTCTCTCTCTCTCCCTCTCCCTTCCTCTATTTAAAATCATTTGAAAAACACATTATTGGGTGAGGATTAAAAAAAATCAAATTGCAATTCAAACCCATAATTGTTCCCACTTTACCATAGCAGACTCCTCAGCTTTGAATTGGATAAGCAACATATTTCACATTTGTTTAAGTCTGGTTTCACATTTGTTTAGGTGGCCACCTTAAAATCTCTACTATCTAATTTCTTATTCTTTCTCCTGTACAATGGTATTAATCGAGACTTTTGCATGCACAAACACTTATAGAATTGAGATGTGTTTTTGGTTATAAATTAATCTCTTCACTTTCATGTATACATTTCAAATGTGCATCAGTTGTAAATTAAATGAAACATTTATAAAAATGAAGAAGTATCAAAATCATTTTCCTTGAAGAAATTAAAATATCACCAACTGAAGTTCTCGACCTGCTCACAAACCATACTTAACCCCATTAATTCTACTTCTCATTTTATGGAAACCCTAGAGGTTGTCTCTTTCCCAAACCCGTTGTAAATGGGAAAATCCCCAAGGTCCTTTTGAACACCCTTCTCATGCTTTGGAAGCATGATTCATGTTGCTAAATTTCAAATTGCTTTTTCATCATGTGTCTCACACTATATTACGTTATCCTGATGACTCACTATTGTCAGTTGGAGGTTACCTCAGATTTCAATTATTTCATGCTGGCAATATGTGCATGAGGCTTTTGCTTTCGTAATTTTTCTCAATTTACTCCAACAGTTTAGAAAGGTCCAGATGGAAATGAACATAGTGAATGCTTAAAAAGAAGTGTTTGTGTTGTGTATGCAAGAAGTAAGACTCATTAATACACAGAGAAGGTTGTTTCTCTTTCTATTAGAAGTTACAAATGAAATAAAATCTTGGACCTCTGCATTCCCCTGCAGTAGTTAAGCTGATACAGCAGATACGTTGGTCTTAATTATTTATGGATGAGCCATGTGAAATGCCTGCCAACGATAGCAAAGGGAAAATAATGGCTGGTATTACACAACTGACCTTGAATCCAGATCTAATTGAAATTAATTACCCAAAGTTTTAAAATTTCAGCTTCTTATATTGGTGGTAATGTCCTTCTCTGGTGATAATGAATAGCCCCATTGTCTTACCATGAACTTTGCTTATCACAAGTGTTTATTCCAGAGAATTTGATACATATGATCCTTGCAGGAAAAACATTATTAATTGACTTGATTTTCCCTCTAATTCCTACATATTATGTTTCCCTAACATTTACCCATTGACATTCCGGTAAGGTCAGCTGTTATTTTGTAGAATGATTATAAAATTTAGCTCAATTTTGGGCTGGCCTCTGGAATATTTTGCCACTCAGAAGGAACAAACAAATTGTCTCATTTCTTTTACTCGTGTTTCCAGGAACACAAGAAGTGAGCAACTGGATAGGGAAAATTATTATTTCTGTTAATTCTCATAAGCTGCCAGTCTTCCAAGGGAGCATAGTTGGTCAGAATGGGAACGATGCTAACTCATGAGGCCACTCTTTAGAAAAATTTGATTTGACACATTTCAGAGGGAAGGGGGTGGGGTGGGAAGAGATTAAACAAAGAATTTATGTGCATACACCCATAACCCATGGTCACAAACAATAGTGGGGTGAAGGCCTGGGGAGGCGACAGGAGCGGGGTGGAAATGGGGGAAGAAACAGGGACATCTGTAATACTTTCAACAATAAAGGTATATTGAAAAAAAGAAAGAAAACATTTGCTTTGAAGGTACAGTGCTTTCTCCTATTCTTTTCAGGATCTATTTAGTTTTTATATATTTGAGTATTGACAAAGACAGTTGCCTCCAGGATTCCAGGTGCTATTCCCCACAGTCTTCAGATCAGTGCCTGCTTGGGATCATATCCTTGGTAGCTTGGGGCAAAGGTTCCACAAGAGGAAACCTCACTGACAGAAAAATGAAAAGTGCCACACTGGAACGCTGAGAGAATTCATTTATAATAAACAGTAATTAAACAGGGATTATTAGGGTGGCACATTTACGATGTGAAAGTAGAAGTCGTGTCAACACCTTATAAAGTCCTGAAAATAATTCAGCTGAAACATTTGCACTGGGCTGAAGAACAAGGTTCTGTTCTAGGGAAGATGTAGGTTTGCTGTTTGTTGTATTGAAAAATTCATCATAATAGCCTTTCTGTTTTAAGCAGTTAACGAAGCTGTTCCAGGGTTTACTATCTAGCATTATGGAATCTAAGAGACCATTGCTTATCACTGGGTTTTCCTCATAACCAATTCTGTTCCCTTTTGAAATATATTATTAAAATATGTACACAGGCCCTAGCCAGTTTGGCTCAGTGGATAGAGTGTCGGCCCATGGACTGAAGGTTCTTGCATTCAATTCTAGTCAAGGGCAAGTACCTTGATTGCAGGTTCCCTAGCCCTGGTTGGGGTGTGTGCAGGAGGCAAACAATCATTGTGTCTCTCTCACATCGATGTTTCTCTTTGTCTCTCTCTTTCTCTTCCATTCTTTCTAAAAATCAATGGAAAAATATCCTTGGGTAAGGATTAGCAAACACAACCACACATACACACACACATCACACATCAGACACACACACACACACACACACACACACACACACACACACATATATATATATATGTATATGTATATATTTAACTTTTGTTTTTTTGGATTTAAATCTCAGGCAAGATAGCTGTCCCTAAATGCCCTTATCAGAAAGGTCTGGGTCTCCCTTTTTCTGCCATTTATCTCTGCCTTTTTGCTTCATCCTTTCAACCTACTGGCCTCACCTATCATTTGAGCTGGTAACAGTAGCCTGAAACAAAGGCAATTAGGCTTCCCTTGATGCTCTGTGTTTATTCCACCACTCCCTCTTCTCCAAGAACCTTGTTGAAACTAAACTCTTTGACATTTTAGTTTGATGAATGAATGAGTGTTCTTGATGTGTTCCTGGAGAGCAGGTAGGAAGACAGCTTCCTTTTTAATAGTTTGTCATTTATTCAGCCATCTGGGGACATTTCTGATTAATAAATAAGGATCTCTAATAATAAGAGTTTCAATTAGGTAAGGAAAGGCGATCAAGCACAATGATTGTTCGGCCAGGACTAGTTGGAAGGTGGCATTAAACAGGGCTTGTTCACCTCTTTCAAATTATGCTGTCTAGATGGGTGAATACAATATACCCAACACACATTAGACTTACCCTATGGAGATGGTATAAGATTCCAGTTCAAGTGATTTAAAAAAGAATATATGAGGGCATAAGAGACAAGGACCATAGCTGCCTTCAAAGCATCCACACTAATCTTCTAGACTTTCATTTGGAACCTATAAAAATCTTTTCCTCCCTGTTTATTAAATACCAGTGAATTAAAGGAACTAAGAGCCATGGATGAGTTTAAGTTTAATTTAATTCATATTTATTTTTCATCTCCTATATTTCAGACATTTTTTTAACTATTGGGAAAACAAAGGTGAATAAGACAGCAAATTCATCACCAAAAAGACTTTTAGCTAGGAAAGCCAACTACTAGATTTATTATTTCAAAACCTCATATTATGCCCTATTAAGTAAATAAGGTACCCTATAGTATACAGAAACAGACCAACCATCCTAAAGAAAAATCCTAGGCACAGGTAATCCATGATGACTACTGGACTCTCAGTTTCTCTGTGGTCCTTCCGTGATTTGAAAAATGGCCACTTTTTAAGAAAGAAAATTCCAGGACAAACAAAAGGCTCTCCTAAGTAGAAGATGTGGTAACCTCTCTCTATTCCATCTCTCAAATAGGACATTTAAGTTTACAAGTTCTATTGAGTAGCAATTTAATCCAGGGCAATTGATTGTGCCTAAAACATAAAAGAAGCTCACAAATTTAGAAAGCATGGAGATTTAGTTTTTCCTCCAATTTTATGGCAAGAGAATATGATTTCTAATGGATAGAACATTTCCAGGAAGAAATGGATAGGCTCTTAAGATCAGAGGTTCCTCCAGGGAAAAGATGTAGGGAAGCTAAGAACAGAATAGCTAGTAAATGACAAATGAAGGACACCTCAGGGGATAGATGTCTAAAGATCCTAAATCAGAGGACATTTGAGAGTGGAGAGCTTGGCCAAGGTAGATACAGAGGAAAAATGAGCTTAGAAATGAGAGAATTCCCTGCTTTATAAAAAAAATATATTTTTATTGATTTCAGAGAGAAAGAGATGGAAACATCAATGATGAGAGAGAATCATTGATCAGCCACCTCCCATACTCTCCTCACTGGGGATCAAGCCTGCAACCCAGGCATATGTCCTAACTGGGAATCTAACTGTGAACTCCTGATTCTTAGGTTGATGCTCAACCACTGAGCCACACCACCCAGACTTTTTAAAAAAATAATTGGAGTAGTATTTGTGGAGCACATACCAATGGTAGGAGGCTCTACCTTTAAATATCAAGTCTTCTGATTAGTTCTCCAATCTTTAAACTGTTTCCCTAAAATATTCTTTCTAACTGTATTACTATGGGATAACCCAGAAAAATTAATTTGCTCAGGGATTCTTAGTTGGGACCTGAGAGACACAGGAGAAACAGGATGCTGGCATCATTCCTTGTCAGTTTTACCCAGGATTCTTCATGAGAAGATAATTTTTAATACAAGAATTGCATCCTTGTGATACTTGTTAAAGAGTATAGAAGCCATGGTATAATATAGTGGACATTGTCTAAGTATGGGAGTCAGGAAGATCTCAGTTCAAAGCAAAGTTCAATACATTACTAACTGTGTGACTTTCACAAATTGCCATAATGACACATTTGTGCTACTTCCATTTTTCCTTGGCTAACTAAAAATAACAGCATGATTTCCTTCCCTATAACACTAGATTGCCCTTTCCTTCAATTTACCTGAGCCAATGTTTATGTAGACTTCTTGCTCTGAAAAACTGCAGTCAGTGAATTAATTCAGTTACTGTTCAGAATAAATGTAGAGTTCTACTCTGTCAATTTCACAATTTATCAGAAAACCCCAAGGGATTAACTAGGATTGATCCTGAATTCATCCTATTGCTCCCCAGACTCAGCATCATTGAGTTTATTTCCTCAGGAAGAAATGCCTACTGGTGAGTAAAGGGAAATAAGAAACTTTGTATTTACATATAATTTTTCTATTTATTAACAATCTCATATTGCTAACAATACCTCTTAGTATAATTCATATTCCATATTACATCATTCTTCATGCTTAGATAAATTATACTGGGTTCTACTACAATATTCTTTGTTCTTTCCTACCTTTATTTATTTTCTATACTTAACGTTTTCTAAATAACATGTTAAGGGAGGAGTATATATTAAGTAAAGGGTGAAGACCAAACATATAAATACTTATTTTTCTAATTACACTATTTTATATATCATGTATTATGTATAATATGTACCTTCTGTATGGCTAAAATGTTAATGAAAGAGTAATATCATAAACAATGAGCAGAAATATCATTTTTATGTCAACCTAGACCCGATAAGCCCAAATTTCTCAAACAACAAATACAAATAAGAAGCCAAAATCAGATTAAATTTGCAAAACTCATGAGTGGCTTTAAAGCACAAATTAAACAAAGAACAATTAGTATGCATTTGTCCTCTATTTGTAATTAACAGCTCATTTATGTGTGTTTATGAGCCTGAGAAAGAAAATCAGTTAACTGTAGGATTTCTTGTTCAAATTGAATTACATTCATTGCTTCTCAGATTGTCATTTTAAATGCATTAGCTTTCATGAATTCTGTTTTAAATGAGATATGAAGTATATCACTAATTCTTCCCCTTATAATTTCATTAGAAGGAAAAACAATAGAAAATACAATGTAAATGGTTAATAGTATTATGACCTGAAGATACTATAAAACTTTTAATGAAGCACTCTTTAAGATTTAAATTGACAATCAAAATTTTTCTTTTCTTTATTTTAAGTAATAGAGACCTATTCAGGTTAAAATATCACAGCTTTCCAGTTGTGTCAACATATTCAAATATCTTCAAGGCAGATTATAGATCATACTCTACATATGCAGCCATCATGGTAACAAAAATGCTGTTACATGATTTGTAGTCTGAAAAAACTTATTGTTATTAAGAAGGATATTGATTTCTCAGTTGTCTTTAATCTAAAATATATTGTATGCTGAAGTTACAATATCCTTCCACATATGAATTTATTCATCTCTTTTATCCACCATCTATTCATCTATCCATTTACCTCTCCATCTCATCTATCCACCCATATTTTTATTTCTCCATTTACAAAACAATTATCTATTGAGTGGCTATTGTATGTTGGGAAATGAACCAGGGACTGGTAATTGAAAAAGGAATAAAATAAAAGTCCTAATTTCAAGTTGCTTAAAACCCCATATAAAGAAGCAGACATGCAAATCAATCATTACAACTCAAGATGTCAAGTGCTGTCCTTGAGGAAGACTTTGGAAAGAGTACCTACATTTATCTGGCTGATTTGAGTTGAAGATGAAAGAAATGAAAATGAATCAAAGTGTAGTTGATATATCAGATAGAAATTGAATTAAACCAATGACTATAGAGGGTGAGGGACTATAGGAGCAGAGAAATCTAAAATGCAAAACATGAAAAAGCAGGGATTATTATTAGACAAAGTAGGCTGTATGAAATGGTTAAACTATAATGTACATTTAGCAGTGGGAGATGAAGGTGGTTAGATCATGGAGGAACTTGTTAACATACTGAGGCATTTGGTCTTGTACACTAGCATTTCTTTAAGTTAAGGATGGATGCTGTTTAAAGCAGAATAGCTCCTAAGACTTTTGTTATTCACTTCCATTTTTATCATAATCTTACTTACATATGCATACATATAAACAAAGTATAAATTATTTTTTGTATGTAAGGATTTTACATAACCAAAAATAATTATATGTTAAAAATAAATATAATTATAAGATAATTATAATTCGAAGTTGTAGGGATGTTACTTTTCTTTTTTACTTAAAACATTGCTCTGATGTGATCATGGTTTTGAATGCTTTGGTGCAAGTGTCTTGACTTGGCATGCCTATGCTTTGGCTTAATTTGCTCACAATGTGTCTCTCTATAAACTGTGCGGAAATTTTGGTTTGTTTATATACCATGCTGATGCCATTTGGGGTTAAGATAAGTTAGCATATGCCCTTTTTTATTTCCTTAGCCACAGCAATAAACATAGTGTCTCTGGTTGCTGATGAGACTGTTCACACAGCAATGCAGGCACAGAAATCTTATGGAACAATTACATCATTTTTATCGCCTGGAATATTTTTATATTTATGCTTTGGATTATCATTGGAAAATGCACAACTTTTAAATTAATAAAGAAGTCTAGGACTCCTGAGACCATGGACATAAAAATATCTTTGCAAAATATAGCCAGAGACAAGGAAGGGGCCACAGAAGGGTCATGAGCAATACAGAAATGTGGATGATTTTCTTTTGGAAAGCTCACTCTGTGAAGAGTTAGAACACTTGAAACAGTCTAGCAAAAGATGATGAAGAATTTGTAGCAGTCATGGGAATAGGGAGGAAAAGACAGATTTGAGAGTGAGAGGAATATAATTGACTGGTTCTCAGATTGGATGTGGGAGGTAAGGAAATTGAAAGTCCAAAAATGTTTCTCATATTTCTATCATGGCTGCCTGGGTAGTTCTCTTCCATAGAAAATACCATTGCTGAATAGGGAGAATGTTAGAGACAGAGTAGGTTGTGGGTAGAAAACAGTGAGACTGGCTTTGGATATATTCCATTTTAACTGCAACAGCTGTGATGGAGTAGACAATCTGAAATATGAGACTGAGGCTTAGGTGGAGGACCTGGGCTTTGGTGGAAGTTTGGTCATTATCGGTATACCTGTGTTCATCATGGCTTTGGACTTTTATGAGATTTCCATGGGGAAGGGATAAGGAGTTAGAAGAAAGCCAAAGATGACCTCCCAGAGGATAGTGATACTCCAGGGGGCCAGGTGGAAGAGGACAGCTCCAAAAGGAGAGTGATGAAGGCCAGAGAGACAAGATCTAGGAGAGCAGGGTATTATTGATGACCATTGAAGACGCTGCTGTGTTTTGCTTGAATTACTGCAGCAGGCTCTTACATTACTTTTGTTTTGAGTATTGGTGTCATCAAATCCATTTCCATCCTATTGTGAATATTTTAAGCCTAAATCGTTCCTTCAGTTTCCTAATCCAATATGTTTAGTGGACATTCATGCCTTTTTCACTAATGTTTAACTTGTGGTCCCCTCTTAATGTCACATTTTCTGCCATGTGAACATTTGAAAATGACGTGATTAAAGCAGGATACATTGCATTTTTACAATGGTGGATTCTCCTAACATAAGCATGGCTCCCCCTACCTTCTACCTGATTCCCATTCTTTTGAGTGTCCTAGGAATCAGTCCTAGCCTCTCTTCTTTTATTAAATTTATTTCTCATGGTAACATATATGTTGCTGAGTTCTAAACATTTCCTGCCCTTCTCTCTCTCTCTCTCATATATTTATATTTATCTATCCATCTATCTATCTATCTATCATCTATCTATCTATCATCTATCTATCTATCTACCATCTATCTATCTTATCCATCTTTTTATCATTTTGTTTATGATTCTAAACTTTAAATTTATACCCAACAATCTGCTTGCACTCTCTACTTGGCTCCCCAGTAGACAAATCAATTTTGAATGTCTCCAATCTCCAAACTTGTTTGTTTCCAAGTTGTGCCATTTGAATAAGTAAAGAAAAAAGAAAGAAAAAGAAAAAAAGAAAAAGAAGGCAATAATCTTACTCTCATTTCCAACATCAAAACATCTAATAATTCTTAACAGTATATTTCACATCCATATATTTATTTATTCTAAGATCCCATTAACTTTCACTTATATGCTCCCCCATTCTTCTATGCTCACTTCCCTGCAAGCTATTTTTACACAGCAATCTGAATATTATAAAAAAAATTAACTCAGATTATATCACTCCCTAACCTGAAAACCTCTAATAACTTCCATTGCTCTTCATAAAATCCAAGCTCCTTACCAGGATGTATAGGATGCTACGAGATCTAACATCATTGGATGCTCTATTCTCTTGCTCATTAGCTTCATTCTGTTCTGTAATGAGTGATCTTCTGTGTGCTCCTCAAGCAGGCAAAGCTCTTTACTGCCATATTGCTTTCAACTTGCTAGTTCTTCTTACCTCATCTTTCAGAGGTATTTTTTTGTGTGAGTCTTCATGGATCACAAATGGTCTAAAGGACAATTTATATATATGAATTTTAAAAAATTATCTTTAGCAGAACTTCTTTCTTTTCATCATCCTAGTTTTAGCCCAAATAAGTCCTCCTTGGATATGTCTAGCATCATTTTGGCTTCACTCTAATCACTTGGTCATGCTACCTTGAAAATCTGAGCACCATGAAAGGATTTTCTGCCAAGGGCTATTTGGATATTTATAACCTCTATCACAGGCCATACATAATTATCAACTTACACATTAGCCTGCTATATTTGGTCAAATATTTAATTAACTCACCCCTAATGCCTTGGCGGGGCCAGACCGAATGATTTTGTGGGCCTTATGCAGCCCTCAGGCTGGATGTTCCTCACTTCTGGGTTAGAGGAAGGGATATTTTCAGTGTTTTGGCAGTGTGGAGAGCAATGGGGAGGTGTGACAAATATCGGTTTGAAACCTATTGCTTTTTGCCAATGTGGCTAGTTTCTGAACATTTCTAAATTTCAGTTTTCTCATGTGAAACAGGGAAATGAATTATTTCGCAGTTATAATGAGTATTATGTGAAAGCACATTTGAATAGCATCTAATATGGCTCAGATTTTAACACATAATAGTTGCTTATAAAATAGAATTCCTTTTCAATGACCTTCATCCCTATTCCTCCCTCTCCCCCCAGAACTGTTGAAAGTATAATACATTAGATATCACAAAGATTGCGGCTAATATCAGAATTTATCTTATTCTCCAGTTGCTTATTACCTAAAACTTATCAGGAAAGTTGGTCATCCAGGTCATGGAGGAAGGTTCTTAAGACTCACTGAACTCTGTCCAGGTTATTCTACTGAAAACCACTGTCAGCCCTGGACAAGTGCAGCCAGCAGTCATGAATGTGGAGCCATTAGAGGAAATATTTGAGAAACCTTTGCCAGGTTCCACAGAGTCCCGTTGCATTAATCCTTTGATTTCAATCCTGACCTTGACTTTGAAGCTTTCTATCCTAAACCACCTATGAACTGGTCTTTTGATTCTAGATTGACTAGGCCTAAAGACCACTACTGTATGTTAAACCAGAGGTCATCAAACCATAGTCCATATGCCAAGTTTGGCCCTTGGCCTATTTATGCAAATAAAATTTTACTGAAACACAGCCAAACTCATTAATTTACATATTGTCTAAGGCTTCTTTCACATTGTAAGAGCAGAGTCAAGTAGTTGCAACAGAGACTACATGACTTACAAAGTATAAAATATATACTATTTGGCCCTTTATAGTAAAAGTTCCAGAATCTGTTGTTATACTGTCTAAACCCTTGTATTGCCATCTTTTTAGCACAAAACATGTGTTGGGTACTTACTGGATGTCTATCTCTGGACCTGATACTGGGAGTAGAACAGGGAACCAAGCATTCTCACACATACACACACACACACACACACACTAGATGCCCAATGCATGAAGATCCGTGTATATACACACACACACACACACACACATGTGTATATATATTTACATACACATACACACACACACACACACACACACACACACACACACACACACACTAGATGCCCAATGCATGAAGATCCGTGTATATGCACATACACACACACACATGTGTATATATATTTACACACACATACACACACACACACATACACACACACACACACACACATATAGGAAGGGATATGCTTAACTACTTCCTCTCATTGATCTCTTTTCAGAGGATAACATTCAGAAAAGTGACAATAAATATAAAGATGTTTCATACACCAGATGTTTCCCCCACACACCTGAAGTTTGTCCTGATTCAAGTCTCCCTGGCATGGAAGTATTAATGGTGTGGAAGGAAAAATAATCTTCTTTTCTTTTCCCAGATTCTTGGCTTAGCACAACTCTGCAATATGGGCTAGGTTAGGCATTGAGATTTCAAAGCCATTTTTGGTTTGTTTGTTTAAGACAATTAGTCTTTTAAAAAAAATGTTTCTTCTTTCCATGAAACCTTTCATTTTTCATTAAAAAGTCTCTAGGTTATGTTATGCATCAAATGTTGCTTTATAAGCTCATTGAAATATGTAAAGTATTCTCTTTTGTTCAACTATAATAGTAGCATATTGGAGATTACAAGGGAGCATAAGCGGCTGAGATCAAATAAAGCTTTTTCCTTAGATAACAAGATGTGTGTGAATTTGAAATATTATGCAAATGGGGCTCAGGTTTGTAGGCATATTTGTTCTTGTATTTACAATAAAGTCACAGCAAAAGAGGATGTGTTGATAGATAAAATCTTCCCTCAAGAAAATGAATAATGTATATGCTTTGAAGTAATTCAATTTGTGACCAAAAAAAAAAAGAACAGTGACATAATAACTTGGTATTTTCAAACTTCCCATGGTTCCTTACATCTTGAGTTGTATATCAACAAGTATAATTTTTTTTCCAACTTGATATATTATCATTACTGCATTGGTGAGTTAAATTTTTGGTGCAAGTAGAAAAAATTGGAGAAAACATGAGAGGCCAATGAAGTTATAATCAAAACAGTACATTTTACATATTCACTTACTATAAGTGAGTTTTTTTTTTCAGAAATGAAATATTTGACGATATTATCTAATTCTAACTTCTTATTTTTTTCTCAGACTTATACATGATCTTTTCTTTTGTTTCCTTTACCAGAAATTTAGTGATTTTGTACTTCTTTTCAATTTCACTTTGAAATATTTTGTTATTTTTACATTCATAAGTAAAGTTTTAATACCTAAAAAACTGAGTTAACATTATGATTTCTCTTTGTTCCAGTGTTCTACAGTCAAAGAGAACAAACTAAATTTTGCACAGATTTAAAAAAGAGGATGTGGCAATGAAGTCAGAGTGAAAACATATTTTCCACCTTCTTTGCATCTTTTGCTCCCACCACATCCTCAGTCTGCCTCTGACCTCTCAGAACTCAGATGTGCCCTTTTGCACTTTCCTTCTTTAGGTCTACCTTGAATCGGTCTTTCCAGAACCTCTATCAATGACATATAAAGCTTCATGAGCAGCAACCTGTCCTCTCCTCAGCTCCAGAGTTCATCTTCCTCCAGACCTTTACATATATCTTTAAGTCCCACCCCCTCACTGCAGCAATAGTGCTATACTCTTCCCTGAAGATTCAGAGCTTTTCTCTGTGGCCCCCTTTCCATTCATATGTCCATTTTCTATTTCTTTCCGGCATTGTTGACTGAGGATTAGTCATTATGATGATGCTAATAATAACTATGGAAGCTATGACTATTATCTATTGAGTGCGTATTATGCCCCAGGCCCTTGGATGAATTACTGACATTCAGAAATTTCTTTTAATTTTACAAATTCCCATTAGGCCCAATTTAGAGTTAAGGAAATGTGGCTTAGAAAAGTGCTCTTCTAAATTTGCCCATGAAGCTGAGTTCAGAACCTATGTCTGTCTAATTCCAGCCATGCGCTACATTTCTTCACTTCCCACTTCAACTTCTTCCTTCAACTCCTTCATAAACACTGAATTTGAAACTTGCCCCTTTGCTAACTAATTTCTACATCTATTTCATTTCTCTGGAAAAATCTGTGTCCCTCTGTTCATGGTGGCCTTTGCATTTCTATAAAACACTCCACTGAAGGCTGCATTGTTATTTCATGTGTATTTATCATCTTTTTCAACTACTATCCCTTAGTGAATCATTATTATAGATCTTTTTGGTGACTAAGTAGTGTTGGGTGTGAACGAGTATTTAAAGTAATGCAAAATATATATCTCCATCCCTGGTTGGGGAGACAAGGACTTCACATAAAATATAAACTACGCAAAGGAATATTTGCTGTATGATGTTTGGCAATTTACTTGTAATCTAAAATAAATTTATTTTCTTAGAGTTCATAAATTCTCTACTTTACTTAATTACCAGTGACCTAGTGCACAAATTTGTGCACATGGAAAGGAAATTAATTAGAAGGTGGCCGGCAGGGCAGGACTGGGCAAGACCAGCTGGACATGCCCTGGAGCCACCTTCCTTTGGTCCCTCCCTGGTGTCTGCATTGTGAGCAGGGTCCCTCAGGCAGGTGGGGTCCCTCGGCCTGGCCTGTGGGGATCGGACTAAAACCAACTCTCTGACATCCCCCGAGGGGTCCCAGAGTGCTAGAGGGCACTCTGCAAAGTTGCTGTCATACAGGGTGTGGAATGCAAATGCCAGTGTGCAGTAAACAAGATTCAGGACCGACAGTGCCTTAGCAACAACATTACCCACAGGAGAAGGTGAAATTGAGCAGCCCCATAAGGAATTGAGCTCCCTCCTCTGTGGTTTCTGGGTGTGTCACTGGAGAACCATTGCTGCCAAGTCACTGCAGCTTGGCAGCTCCTGCGCTGAGCGTCTGCCCCCTGGTGGTCAGTGGGGCTCCATAGCAACTGGTTAGATGGTAGGAGGGACACTTAATATATTAGCCTTTTATATAGATAGATGGTTTTCTTTTAACCTTTCCCCTCTTTATTTATTCCTCTGACTCTATTCCCTCCCTTCTGATTATTCATCTTGACTATTTAGTTCTCTGAAAGCTTTGTTCTGAGACTTTTTCTCTTCCTTTTCACAATTTTTCTTTGTTATGTTACTGCTTCTAAGTAGTTTACATAAATTACCCTTAATCCTGAAAAATAAAACCTTCTTTTTTTTTTTTTAGGTGAGGACAAACTTTTATAAAATAATTTAGAAACTTCTTTAAGTTCTCATAGTTAGTGTAAAAATTGGTGGAGCTGAGATTCAGTCTAACCTGTGATGCTTCCTCATCAGCACCTTGGTGCTTAAATTTTTTTTTGATTACTAATTATTTTGTTTTGCTTTCTGACACTATCAAAGTAGTTCAAACAAATTATATTGGAAGCAATTTGGTTCAGCTGAGTTTGATAATTTCATTAGAAGAGATGGAGAACACTACTGGACCAGAAGCCAATAAGGAGGTGGTGGTGAAACTGTGGGAGTGTTACTCCAAACAAATAAAGGTTTGTCTTCATTTTTAGAGTACCTAGGATTTATGGTTGTGGCCTCTAGCTGAACCTTCCAATTGTTATTAACAATTAATTTCCTAACTTTGCTTTACAGTAGTGGATAATGGATATTTTCATTTAAACTCCTCCTGTTGCAGCCCCAGTGGCATCAAAACAAAGTCTAGAAGATGGAAGGAAGAGTCACATGTGCAATCCTCTTTTTTCCACGTCAGAGTAAGATCATGGCCAGCTAGATAATTTCTTCACTCTGTACTCCGGTTCACTTGGCAGTTAGCAACCTCGTGGGGCTCGTGGGGTGGGTGGGGGAAAGAAGAGCAGGAGGAAAAATGCTTTGTCCCCTCTTTCTATACATTGAAGCCCATTTCCTCTTGTCCTTTCTCAGGGGTATGCTTATATTTCCATTTTAAATATGAGTTCCCAAAGGGCATTAACCATGCCATTTTTACTTAACTGCATTTTATTTTCTCCAGTACAATGCTGTGCTCACATAACTGATCTACAGTCACAGGAAGAAAATGACGAAAGCTGCATTCCAGTGACTATAAGCTAATATTTTATGGGCCCCTGTAATGAAAGTTTTGACCACTATTATAAATCATACCTAGAACATGCATATCTCATGGTCTGGACTGACAATACTCTGAGTATGTCATACAACATTAGGCAATTGATTTGAAGTCTCCTAATTGGGGATTGGTGATAATTTGGCAGAGCAGGATAACAATTCCCTCTGCCCTCTGTACAAATGAGGACATTTATAGCCAAGAAACTGATAATGTAAACAAAGGCATAGGGTCATGTTTCACTTCTTTCTGCAAACATTTTTATATAAATGGACTGTATTGTTGAGAAGCCATGCTAATAACTATATATATATTTTAAAACAAAAAAAATCAGTTTGAATTTGAATCCTAAAGTCACAGTATTTCTAATACATGAAAGTCTTTAAAATTTATTTCCTTTTCAATTACCTCTTATGAAAATACTAATTTAAAATCACTTTGCTATGATTTAGTGCAAGTTAGTAAGAGCATACTTGTTTTTTTTTTCATTTTTTCCTTCCTTTTTTCATTCCTTTTTGGTTCTCTTTTTTTCTCCTCTTTTCCTTACTTGTAAAAGGTATTACAAATTAAATATATCTTAATATATAAGATGGTTTCCTTTAACAAAGCTTTCAATCTAGATGATAGGGCAGTTTGGACATGTATCTTCATGAAAAGATCTTCTCTGTTTGAAAGTATCTTCTCTGATTTCTTTTACTGTTAACTTTCATATGACAGGGTAACTCATTTTAGTTTTATAGCATAGTTCAGTGGAAGACATTTGTTGTTCTGGTTTAGGGCTCTCTGTTTTCCAAGCCCTGGGAGGTTAAATGTTTACCTTCACTGATTAACAGAGAAATGAGTAATTGAGCAATGTGCCTGGAGAGATCAGGTGGTGGAGGTATGTACATTTTAAATGAATTTTGATTTTATTAAATGCATTTGCATAATTTGAAGAATGCATGCAGGTTGCATAAAAGTATTAAATACATTTTTAAGGTTGTTCATCTTCATAATTTCTGCCGTTTTGTGTCTATGAATGTTAATAAGTTTCCCCCAACCCCCTTTTAATTGATGGTTCTAACTCATTTTACTAAGTTATGCCTTCAGAGATAAAAATAGCAGGGAATGCCCAGACATCCTTCTCTGGGAAGATTCATAATGGAAACTCAACTGCTTTTGAAGAAAATGTCTGTTTTTCTCCTTGCATGGCACCAGTAATGTCCTTGTTGTGTATTTTCCAAGGAAGGTCAGCCCAGCTCCATATTTATTTCCATGACTAATGGGGACTGGGCATCCTGGGGTCCTACCATGACACATCATTTCAATGAGGCTGGAGTGTGCTGTAATACCCTAATCTCAGCATTACGGTATTTGGAAGTGGAGCCTTTGGGAGTTAACTAGGTCATGAGGTGAAGCCTTCTTAAATAGATGCATGCTCTTATAAGACAATGTCTAAGGCCTAGCTAGCCCTGGCCATCGAGAAGACTGCCATCTACAAACCAGGAAGAAGCCCCTTACCAGGCACTGGATCATCTTGGACTTTTCAGCCTCCAGAACTGTGAGGAAAAATGTCATTCAAGCCACTCCGTCTGTGGTATGTTATACAGCCAGAGCTCACTAAGACACTTTCCTTGTAATGTGCATTATTCTCCAACTGAACCTCATTGGAACAGTGCTAGAATCTGGATACTGGTTAGGCTAATGTATATGGTTATTTAAAAAATAAGCGATGTTTTATAAAGGGTTGTAGAGAGAGCACAGGTGTTGGAGTTGGGAAAGTCTCACCTAATCTAAGGCCTTATCATCTACTGGTGTTGGGCTATGGCAGGTCATTTGGTGCCTTATTTATTCATATGGTGGAGGTGTTAATAATAGCAATAATATTAGTCACAACAAAATCTGTTGACCGCTCTGCTAGATACTTCATTGGCATTACCTCTAGTCTTTAGAACCACTTGCGGAATGATATTGCCATTTTACACATGATGAACCTAAAGCTCAATGATGTGCTCAGGACCTCACAACTATTGTACAGCACTGATGTGTAACTTATGAGACCATGTTTGTGGAAGCGTTGTGCACAGAGTTTGGCTCATAGTGTTTGTTGGAATGGCTAAAACCAGCAAGAGAGTATGTAATTCTCTGGAGAAGAGAAAGAAAGATCATGTCCAGGTTTCTGGATTATTCCTTGTCTTTCCCCAGTTTCTGAATTCCATCCAGGATTGCTGAAATAATAATTTAATTTTGCATTTTATGGCCCTTTTCACATTTCCTCCCCATTAGAAAAGAATGTATCTATGGCTCTTACAATCAAAGTTTTTATCTCTCATATCACCCCTAGTCCTATGGAACAGGGAAAAGAATCAGTAGTATTCAGATATTTATTTCCAAGAGAACTGTGCCTTGGGACTTATTTGTGACAGACCAAAAAAACCACAACAGGGAAGGAATCCATTTCCTAATTCCCACAGCCTAGTTAAAGCAACTCCAGATTTTCTGTCTCTCTGAAATTTCAACAGTGCTTTTCAAAGAAATCTAGGGATGGCCAACCCCCTAGAATGCCAACTCTAGGACATTGAATTGGCAAAGTATTTTCAAAATGCAGATTCTAGAGCCCTTCTGTAGCCCTATTCCAGCAAAATTTCCAGGAGCCCGAAGGCTGCCTTTTAATAAGGTTCTCTAGTGGATTCTTCTTTCTCTCCCATTTGAGACCCACTACGTGGTTCTGAATTGCTAGTAGGGAGGCTCACCTGTTCATGGAAAGAGGTTGACTGAACAACTTGACAATAAATTCAACCCCTTTCATTTTAATTCTGAACTTGACTTTTTGTGTGTGGAGGTTCCAACAATTTTGCAGTCAGATTTCATTTCTGAGGGAGTTGAGGAGATGGCATTTTCTCTGTGTAGTTGTCCATAGGTTTAGTCCCTTAAAGCTATGACATGTGCCTGTGATAGTTGCATGTTCTGTTCCTTTCCTCCTTCTACTAATTTATTGCTTATTTAACTGCTATTGGATGATAGCGATGGCTGCAAGTTGTTTACAAAAATCTAGTCTGAGGTTTGATGCAGATATTTTCTTGTTCACTCGAAAACTCACAACAATTATTGCTAAAAGGATAAAGACATAGCAAAAAGTGTTATTTATTAAATCCCTTTGAAATGAAATCACTACCATAAAATCCAGTGAGGTTGATCTGACTATCAGTCAAACAAATGCACCAAGCTTCTTTTTTACTGTTGTTTCTGCTTTTGATATTTGTAGTTTTTCTTTGCTTATTCTGTTAAGGGCATATCTGATAAGATTCAGGTCTGACTTCCCATTTGCCTCTGTCACTGATAAATGGGAAGTTCTGTCCTCTGTACTCAGAATCACATTGTATATTCATAAAACCATTGTGGTTTCATTTAGCAACCATTTGAATACATTTAAGTTATCACCCCCAAAAATCATTCCTTAGGAACAGACCTTTTACATTGGTGGATCCTTTGGGTTCTATTTAAGATCTTATTTTATAAAAGCACATGCTTTTTATTTCTAGTTCTATATTTATTTATTTTCTTATGGTATACAGTGTCAGTGGACTCATACATATATATATATATATATATATATATATATATATATATATTAGTCACACACACATACACACACAGACACACACACACACATACACACACACACACACACACACACACACACACACACACACACACCCTGGAGGCATTTTCAATACTAGAGAGAGATGTTATTTCTAATATTAAAATTTTCATTGTTTTCATACTGGTTTGAAAGTTACTGTTGATTTCTATGAAATTTTAAAATAATTTGTCATACTTCAAATATATTCTATACATTTCTCTTTGTGCTTAATTTTATTGTAGTCATTTAAATTGGATAAAGTTTCATACAAAGAATACTTTTTTTTAAAATCTTTCCTAAGTTTTCCCAAACTCTGATATTTTCAAAAGCAAATCTTTTAAAGTAAATTCTGAAGGGGACTCTGAAGGGAACATGGCAACATGAACATAAACTTCCCACCTCTACTACTCATTCTGGAGCCATTTGCCTTTCTTGGGACAAGTGGCTATTGTGGCAAGGGGCTACTACCAGGTTGGTGAAATCTTAGGAGATGAAGGAAAAAAGGGCTCTGTGCTTGTCCAGGGAGAAGATAAACTTTGACCTCACATGACTTTTCTGAGTTGTTCAACCTCACAGGCCAAGGCCAAGGCCAAGATGGATTGAATTTGAAGGATGAGGTTTCCATGTCTCTGTTTATGGACACTGTGAGTCTATCTTATGCCCAGTCTATAGGGACAGAGATAATTTTAAAAGGTTTTACCGAAATTGAAGGATGTATATACACATGTATTTTATACTCCTCCTCATGATAGGGTACATCCTTCTCAGATAAAATCAAGTTTTACAAACTTCTAGACTAGTGGTTCTCAAATGGACAAATTTGTTCCCCAGAGGTCATTTGGTGATGTCCAGAGACATTTTTGGTTGTCACAGCTCAGGGGGAATGGATGGTGGTATTGACATCTAGTGAGTGGAGGGTAGGGATGCTGCTAGACATCTTACAATTCACAGGACAGCTCTCACAGAGAAACATTATCCAACTCAATATACCAATACTGCCAAGGTTGAAAGAGCCTGTGTTAGACAAAAGAACAAGTTCCCACAAAAGGTAAAGAAAACACGTGTATCAGACTGGCATTAGATTCTTCATCTATAAGACTAGAAACTACAAGAAATGATATAGAATCTGGAATTTAAGAGCAAAAGACTGCAAAGGAAAAACTTTATTTCTCACCAAGATTTGTTACCCTCATACTTAATTTGAGAAAAAGACTAAAAAAAAAGTCATTAGTATACAACAAGTTTACCAAACGGAGACCTCAAGATATCTTCATTTATCATATTTTTCTGCATATAAGATGCTATTTTTTTTTCTAAAATCATTAGACTGAAAATCTAGGGGCATCTTATACATGGAAGTCAGCCAAGGAGGGAGCTGCAGCAGGTGCTTAGCTGCCCATACCTTGTCAAAAAGGCTTCCTCCAATCATGAGCCTTTTTGTAACTGATGTCAGCTGATGCCATAATTGGAGGTGGAAGTGGAGAGTGCACAGATGCAATAGGGACTAGAGCGTCTGAGTCAGTAAGATGTCAAAAGATAAATACCGGTAAGCGATTGTCTTACTTTGAAAAATTCAAACTGAATGTAATCAGCTGTGCAAAAGAGCATGGAAATAGAGCTGTAGAGAGACAATTTGGACCTCCTCCCACTGAGTGTAGGATCCGACAGTGGAGAAAACAGGAACAACTCCTTAAGATGCCAAAAAAGGAAGAAGGCCTTAAGAGGAAAACTAGCAAAATGTTTAAAATATTGATTTCTTAATTTTGGGTTGGAAAAGTGGGGGGCGTCTTATACATGGGGGCATCTTATACATGGAAAAATATGGTATTCATGATACAGTTCAAACATGAAAGCTAAGGATAAACTCATAATTTTAAACATAGTAATTCTTTCGTAAAAAATACTGATAATTTCTGAAGATTTTTTAATCAAAATCTTGAAGTAAGATGAAGCAGTGATTAGAAAGAGATAAAGGCATGGAGAAAAGGAAAGGAAAAGGAAAGGGGACTGGGAGAAAGATAAAGTAAAAGTTTCAAAAGTTCTTATCATATGAGATATGATATCAGGGAGGGGTAGTAGAGAAGTTAATAATTTATAGAGCCATTTTGGGGAAATACAGGTTATCTTGTTCACAATCAATCTCACTGACAGCTACGTATGGTACAGCAACCATTAGTGGAATTGAAACGTGTAGTAATAGTTTCAGATTAATGAGGAAAAAATGGAATGAATATTAGTCTTATTCAACCCATAAAAGGAAAAGGGGAAAAAGCATCCAACAAGGTGATGAAATAAAAGATAGAAAAGTAGCATACAATCACATGTATATCAGTGATTATTCTATTTCACAGTGAATGGGCGGAATTCTGTTTTTAAAAGATAGAAACTCTTCAATTACAACACGATGACAAACTTATTGTATTTCTTTCTGGGCATACAACTAGATTGTGTCTAAAGCCTCTTTGAAGCTGAGTGTGTTCCTGAGACTGAATTCTGCCTAATAAAGTATGTGAGCAAGTGTGGTCAGTCTTTTCTTATGCTGACTATTTAAACCTCCCGTGTATTGATTCTTTCTTCCTGTGAGGGCTGGACACATGCAGAGGATCCACCCAAGGCTGTGAAGGCCCTCCTGGATGGAGGCATTACAAGAAGGAAAGATATTTAGAGTCTGAAATCTCTGAACAACTGTGGGCTGGCTGTCCATCCAAAACGTGCACTAAATTGGCATGCTAACAGCAGATAAATGTTTCTTATGTGAAGTCACTGAGATTTTGGTATTTTTGTTTTAACAGTTAATTTATTTGACTAATACAAGTATACAACCGATTGTCCTTCTGAAGACACGTGGTCAGGATCCTCCTGGTTGTAGTAAACTACCCTATGACAATCATTTAAAATAATTAAGGGAGAATCCAAGATGGTGGCGTAGGTAAACACCTAAACTGCTGCCTCGCACAACAATTTCAAAACTACAACTAAAAGACAAAATGTCTATCACCCAGAACCATGGGAAAGCTGGCTGAGTGGAAGTTCTACAACTAGAAGGAATGAGAAAAGAGCATTGAGATGTGCACAAGTGCTGAAAAGCTGAGGTACGGAGGTGAGTGATCTGGGCTGGTGGCAGGCGTTGCTTTTTTCAACCCAAAGGGAGACAAACCCCCGATTACTCTGAAATACAGTTTCTGGGGAGACGCGGGGGACCCAAACTCTTACGGGGAGAAGCTGGACTGTCTGCCATCGGGTCGGAAAGTGAGGGGGGCTTGCTTGGCTGCGCGCAAGAATAATTGTTTACTGCGCTGGGGCATGGGACGCAGTTGAAGACACAGAGCCGGCTAACTAGCAGCTATCGCTGTTTGCCATGCCCTGGCCTAGTGATGCCCTGAGACCCCGCCCCACACAACCTACAAACCCACCCAAGTTCCATGCAGCAACTTTAGCATAAGAAAGGCCTGCCCTATCGCAGCTTAACCTAGCAAACTTGCAGCCCAGATCAGACAGCTCCAAAACCTCCAAACCCCAAGCAAAGAGGAGAAAACTGTAGCTCTCGCTGTAGCTCCCGCTGGGTGGTCTCAGACAATAGCTGACCTGCACCCCATTGGAGATCCAGAAGCCAGTATACCTAGTGGTCAGTGTGAGAAACCAGATTTCAACTCCTCACATCCATAAGTGACACATTCAAGAGGCAGACTCAGCGAGCACCAAAGCCCCACTGAAACAAGTCCTGCCCCATAAGCGTGTCTCCAGCACAGCAGTTCTTATAGATACAGCGAGTCCTCACAGCCAATTGGCCTGGAGGTCAATTCCTCGCAGCGTACCAACAGCAATTAAGGCTTAACTACACCAAGACTTTGCACTCAGCCCACAAAGGGGTGTACCAAGAGCGTCCACATCAGGTGATTGGGGAGGCTGAGCTACTTCACCCTATAGGTCACCTACCACACAAAGCCACTCCATCAACACAGGGAAGCAGCCAAAATGCAGAGACAAAGAAACATGTCACGAATGAAAGAAACGGAGGAAAGCAAACTACTGGATGACATAGAGTTCAGAACCACATTTATAAGGTTACTCAAGAATCTTCTTAAAACCGCTGAGAAACTTGATGAGACCTTCAAGGAGCTTAATGAGAATGCCAAAAAAAATGGAAAAGGATCAGTCAGAAATGAAGCATACACTGTCTGAAATAAAGAATATACAGAAACTCAACTGTAGATCAACATACCCCAAGAATCAAACCAAAGATCTGAAATATGAGGAAACAAAAAACACCCAACCAGAAAAACAAAAAGAAAAAAGAATCCAAAAATATGAACATAGTGTAAGGAGCCTCTGGGACAACTTTAAGCATACCAACATCTGAATTTTTGGGGTGCCAGAAGAAGAGAGAGAGCAAAATACTGAAAACCTATTAGAAGAAATAATGACAGAAAACTTTCCCTACCTGGTGAAAGAAATAGACTTACAAGTCCAGGAAGCGCACAGAACCCCATACAAGAGGAATCCAAAGAGGACCACACCAAGACACATCATAATTAAAATGCCAAGGGCAAAAGACAAAGAGAGAATATTAAAAGCAGCAAGAGAAAAACGGTTGGTTACCTACAAGGGAGTACCCAGACGACTGTCAGCTGATTTCTCGGCAGAAACTATGCAGGCCAGAAGGGAGTGGCAAGAAATATTCAAAGTGATGAACAGCAAGAACCTACAACCAAGATTACTCTACCCAGCAAAGCTATCATTCAGAGTTGAAGGTCAGATAAAGAGCTTCACAGACAAGAAAAAGCTAAAGGAGTTCATCGCCACCAAACCAGGATTACATGAAATGCTGAAGGGTATTCTTTAAGAAGAGGAAGAAGAAGAAAAAGGTAAAGATAAAAATTATGAACAACAAAACGACATCAAATACATACCTACCAACAAGTGAATCTAAAAATCAAGTGAATAAAAAATCTGAAGAACAGAATGGATTGGTGCATATAATAGAATCAGGGACATAGAAAGGGAGTGGACTGACAATTCTCAGGGGGAAGCAGGTGTGAGTGGTGCGGGAAGAGATTGGACAAAAATCTTACTCCTATGGATGAAGACAGTGGCGGGGGTAAGGACATGGGGTAGGGTGGGGTGGGGAATCAGGTGGAGGGGAGCTATAGGGGGAAAACAAAAAGAGGAACACCTGTAATCTGAACAATAAATATTTATGTAAAAAAATAAAATAATTAAGATGCCTGTAGTTGGTGGGAATGATTGAAAAGGGACACTAATAAACTGCTGTGGGGAGTAAATTGCACACCTTTTGGAAGTCATTGGCATCCAAACATCCATAGATTAAGTAATGTCTATTTCCTGTGAGCTAGCAAGTTTACTTCTAGAAATTTATCCTAAAGAAATACCCAACTATTTTAAAGAAGATGCATTGATGTATGACTTTCATAAGTTTTAATAAAATTATAAAATAATTTACTTTTAAAAGTAGTATAGGAGAGTGTTAATTTTCTGTGTTCTTAAGATATAATAATTAAGAGCCATTAAAATCACATTGAATATGAATATTACTAAAAGAAAATTTATATTATCTGAAAAGTATCATGATATAAAGTAATATGTATAATACATTATCATAATGGAAATACTAGGTAGATGCACAAAAATGCTGATGATTTTGATTATGTGTCTGGGTAAGCTTATTATGATTTCTGAGCTTTCAAAGATGAGCAGATATTGTTTTTGTGATTTAAAAAGCACACATTTAATCAGTCCTTTTATTCAGAAAATATATTTTAGCTTTAAGGAGCTGTATGTTCAGCCTCACCCTTTGGGCTAAGAATGCAGTTTTAGCCCAGATCATAATAAAGTAGCCATATGACAGCATTGGACCTTTCCATAATGGGTCTCATCTTCCAGTTTAAAATTAAAACTTCAAGAAAAAATGCATATAGATAAAATTAGTATCAAAGATCCCTTCAGAAGGTGTCATATAGAAGGCCTTACCAGTGTTTCCACCTCTCCCCCCACACCCCCGCCCATCAATTACATCAAGTCTTATTCTTCAGATAAGTGTTTGCCTTGTGTTTAGGGACCTTTGGGTGGCAAGCTGATCATAATTTAAAGGCAAAGAGAAAGGTTCCTCTGGGGCATCTGCAGGTTTAATCTTGGTCTCCCTTTCACTCAAAACAGGCACTTGACTGCATTGTAGGCTTGATCCCCAGTAAGGGGCATGCAGGAGGCAGCCAATCAATGAGTCTCTCACATCACTGATGTTTCTATCTTTCTCTCCCTCTCTGAAATGAGTAAAAATATATTTAAAACAACAAAAAGGAAAACAGGCACTTACTGAGCAGAATAGTGGGAAGAATCACCAGCATCATTTCCATTCACCTTCTCTTTCTGACCAAGTACATACAGCAGAATCATCAAAGATTACACTCACATTTGCTCTAACTCCCGTTGTGCTATTTTTACAGTCTAAGCTCCATTTAAAAAACACATACAACAAAACAACCACGTATTAATTTGACTATATATTTAGCCCTTGTCTGTTTTGTGAAAAATGTGTTGAGCTGGCCTCTGCTACTTGAGAACATGTATTTTAAAGGGATATTATGACCTTTACTACTTTTGGAATTCAAGACTAAAAACAGCAGCAAACTTCTAGGTAAGACATTTAGTATTAGGGATATTTATTGTACTCTAAAATCTTTCATCTTAACCCCACAATTCATTTTTCTCTTGTCTAATGCAGCCTCTGACTGAAAAGACTAAAGTTAGGAGATATTGTATACAAATACCTATCATAATATTTTAAAATCATGTGTACAAGTATTCAAATTCATGCATGTGGTCTGCTTTTTAAAAATAAGAAATGCACTGAAAAGTGTTTAATGAGGTGCCAGAACTGGAGACTTAATACAACCTTCTGTAATTTCACACCCATATTGCATGCATTTTGTGTGGAGAAAATTAAAGTTTCCAGCTGCTATAGCAAAAGATGCAGAAGTCCCCAATACACTTATAAATGATATTTGCCTCCACCTGGAAGAGATTAGGGCCACATCTGCTAGTTTAGTTGATGAAACATGGAGTAGATGGTGTCAAGAATCATACAGCACAGGAGTCTAGTAAGAGAACAGGAGGCCACCACCCATGGAGGGACAAGGTTCTTATGGGACACCATTTAGTTAGGTTGGCTGAGTTCATTCAACAAGATGAAACATTATAAAGTACTCAGTACAAACTCATTCATGATGTTTGCCTCCACATGACACTTGGATCTACTCTATTCTAGAAATATTTTACCCATAAGTTTGATTGAAGCCATCAGTTGTAGTGTGTCTCCATGATAATGAGATGTTATCAAAGATGCAGAAGCATTACCATTGGTCACTGTAGGCAAAATGGCAGAGTCAGAGAAGTTCAAGAGAAAATAATGGTTGGGATGTATATATGTGAATTACCATGAGACCTCAGCAAAGAGAAGGGGGATGTTGTTTCTAAGTTGAACTCAATATTAGAGTGAAACTGTCATGTTAGTTACAAAAAAAAAGGACACATATAACAGGAATGCAGTATTTCATTTCAAGGAATGTTTATCTAAATACAGCAGCAAAGGCATGAGCATAATTATCATGTCGTTTTGACATTCTAAATGACATTTTGCACTTGCTTTTATAGAAGAATCCTCTGTAACTTTTCTTAAACAGTAGTGGTTCTAATTATTACTAGTTTCATTGTTCTTAGCCCTTGGCATGGTGATTTCTTCTATTACGATTTGAGGTTTTCTTTTTCAAAACCTTTGAATCCCCTTGATATGTGCTTAGAGGGCAGAGGTTGTTATGCACCATAAACCTGAATAATTGAGGTTTCCAATGATGAAAAGTCTGGTGTCATCTGAGGTTTCATATTTTTGTTAAGATCTTTTGTTTTCTTTAATTGTCATTTTTCTGGTTATAACTTCGCATATTACATTTCTTTCAGTCTAGAGGTCTACCATTTGGTGATTCAGAGCTTTAGTGGCTTCTCTTCCTGCATATCAAATGGAGAGCCCTGGAGAGGCCTGGACCCTCAGAGTCTCTATCTTCTGAGTAATGAAGATGATTATCATCAGTGATAAATCTACTTCAGGGATGTTCACTTCATCTTTATTTTCTACCCTGAAAATGCTTTTGATTATAAGTTTATAAGCAAAGATTGTGATGAGTTTCTCTGGCTTCTTCAAAACCCCCCAGGGTAACATGACTCAAAACTCTTTTACCTTAATTAGTTTGCTGAAACATTAATCCATGTATTCAGTGCTAGAGGACTCAACTTCTGTAATTGTTTATAGGCCTTTGAGCCATCTGTAGAACTGAGAGTTAATATAGACTCGAGCCACTAGATTAATGTAAGGAATATAATGTACATTGAGAAAGCACTCAGTAAAACAAGAGTTGTACTTTATGATTCAGAAAAGAAGCAGCTGAGTTACCTGAACATGGGAGATACATTGCGTTTACCACAATTAACCAGTTGCTGAGACCAGGCCTTTTATTCTTTTTGTCCTGAAAACCTACTCACTCTGCCTCCTTTCTGTCACTACTTGCTGCTTTATACTGGTCCCAGGTATTTCAAGTCTGGGCTATTGACCTCTATTTGAGGATTTTTAAACTTCTTTTCCTTCTGTGAAAAGTTATACACGAGGAAATAAAAGACGTTCTTTTAAAACATTTCTCCAGTTTTACACTACAGATGAGAACATGTTTCATGCCACCCAATATAGCCATTTTTATGGTCCTGAACAACGAATCCTCACTCTCCCGTAGGCCGCCTGGTGATAACATAATGCAGGCAGGCCGTCAGCCTGCATGAACCGCCTTCTCTTTCTACCTCAGCTTCCTCTGAGGGGTTCATGCACAGGTGTGTAACCTCACATCCCACACGTTCAACCTCATTCCATTACTCTCTCCCATGTGCTATTCACAGCAGATCCCAGGCTTCCCCTTGCTGCTAGAGGTATTCCAAGCAGAGGCATGATTCTACTCTCTGGAATGGACAATGGCTGGGGAGGACCTAGTCGCAGGCTCTGGGTCATTTGGGCAAGTTTTTATTTGAATTCCTTACTTTATGGTCAGGACTAAGAGAGCAGGTGGGCCAGGCTGGATCCCCTGCAGTATGGGAAGCCAGGGCAGGGCTAATGTTGATTCTGCTTCTACTTAGAGGCATAGACAGGTAACATGTGACACTTAAACAGACTAGAAAGAGGAAGATTAGTTATATACGGAGGAGGACTGAGGGTTGCAAGGAGATTGAGATGAGTGGCTACCACAGAATGAAGATAAGAATTTTTTTTTTTTTGACCAGGAAGTTATTAACTTGAAGTCTAATGTGATAGGGACATCTTCATGTAGACACTGATGCAGCCTGGGATCAGAGCTGGAGAAAGGGTGTGGAGGAAGACTGTGAGCCATGTGGAAGGGACATCACTGGATGGGAAGGAGTGTCTTGGAAGTTCTGAGACCTCAGCAATGAGCCTGCACTCTGGAGACTGGGAGAGTGGCAGAGCAAAAGGGCCATAAGTTAAAACACAAACAAAAAACAAACAAACAAAACCCAGACAATTTTACAGAGTAAGTACAATGGGATAAAAAGCACAGGAGGTTAAGGGACAGGGACTCTGCTCTTACTTCCTAACATCAGGGCAAGAATAAAGACTTCTACTTGAAGGAACCATTATCTTTGGAGAACAAAGGCTTTTTTTTTTTTTTTTGATTTTCTCTTTTGTTAATCTTCACCCAAGGATATTTTTTCCCATTGATTTTAAGACACCTTGGAAGGAAGGGAGGGAGGGAGGGACTTCCAGCTTTTAGTGATTTGGCTGATGATCTAACACTTAGCAACATCAGCCAGGGCAAGCAAAGACTTTTTAAAAAAATATATTTTTATTGATTTTAGAGAGAGAAAGGGAGAGGGAGAGAGAGATAGAATCATCAATGATGAGAGAGAATCATTGATCAGTTGGCTTCTGCACACGCCCGACTGGGGATCAAGTCCACATCCAGCATTTGCCTGGACCGGGAATCAAACTGTGAACTCTTGGTTCATAGGTCAACACTCAACCACTGAGCCATGCTAGCCAGGCCGAATAAAAGCTTTTATATGACAAGGGAAAAGGAGGGACTATTATGAAAAGAGATAAAAGATGTTGCCATGTGGCTCATCACCAAAGTCAACTTTCAGATGACACTATGCAAATGTTTAGAAGGGAGGGGAGAAGTATGGGGTTGTAGAGAGCAATACAGGGGTGAATAAAACGGACAGGAGAGATGAGGTCTTTTTCTCTTGGAAGGAGCTGCTAGCTGGCCTAACAGGTAGTCTCTGCCAGGGGACGGAGGCTCAGTTGTACGGTATGTCTCCCTTTTCCTTGGTCCCATTTATGGCAGTTGTGGTAGGTGCCTCAGTGGCCATGGTTCTCACCCTGCATGCACTGGAGGGTGTGGGGATGGAGGGTCACTGATTTATGTGTTTTTTCCTGCTCTGCATAAGTCAATCCACATGTGTTCCTGTGTCTCAGTGAGAAAAACTTGGGGGGACTTTGTTCACTAGCCAAATACCCAGAACTCCTTTTCCCAACTACAAACCGCTCTCAGAACGGTTTGCCACTCTGTTGACTAAATGAGTTTGCCGACCACTGACCTAGACTCTTGATTCCAATAATTACAGGCTGTTGTTGTTCTTTGTGATTAAGCCCTTACCTATCCAGTGGTGGGCAAACTCATTAGTCAATAGAGTGGCAAACTGCGGCTCTCGAGCCTCATGTGCCTCGTGAGCCGCAGTTTGCCGACCACTGACCTAGAGCATCGCATCTGGAAGCATATGTTGATGGAAGTTTTAAAAAGAGTTCTTAGCTAGTTCCTGCACTTACCTTTTTCTACTAAATTACAATCCATCCTTCATTTGACCTACCTCATCTCCAGAATGTTCATCCTGCTTCTCCATTCTCCAATATGATTTTTATAATCTTTGATTTACTTTTCCAGTTAACACAACTTTACCAAGGACCTGATACTTGCAGAGGAAGGAAAACAGAACACATTTTTGTTGAAAAAAAATGCTTATTTTGACTTAATGACCTTTTAAACTGTAAGTTCCTTGGATGTGGGACTGTGTTCTGATGTCACGGGTGATAAAGAACAATTGCTTTGGAAATTGAGTTAAGTATTGTGCATCTCAGTGTTGTGGAAACTCAGGAACCATTGGCTGGGTAAGCACTCCATGTATATTTTTAGTTGTTCTTGCTATGACTTGCTGGTTCCTTAACCTTACTTAAGATTCCTATTATGCATTTCCATGACCAGGGACTCTGCTGAAGAGAGTAAATACCAGAGACCATTGTGTTCATTGTCATGGATACAGGTCTTTGAAGGAAGCAGTTTCTACTCTACCTATGAAACATTTGTTTGGATTGAAACCCAGTTTTAAAGTGTCTCCTGTGTAAATTATGAGCACAAATTTTTGGCACTATCTATTTTTGTGCCTGATATCTAGATTTACTCTCTGATCTTGGATATATTTCAATGAAATGAGACTGTTAATAGTGGTGGCAAAGATATCTGTGACACAGTATAACTGTGATAGTAGTTATTATGGAAACAAGAAGCACTATAAAAATGCCTTATACAGTAAAAATTGTAAGACTTAATTTGGAGTGGCTTTTCCTTATTTGACCAGTACATTCTGTGTAAGTTATTTGCTATAGCATTAAACTTCCAAGGGAAGTTAGGCATGGTCTCCACCTGTTTTAAATACTGTGTATCTCAATTACAAATGTGCCCTTGTGAAACATTAGAGTCTCACAATCCATGTTAAAGCTAATGTGTAACTGGAAAACACATCAGTTAAGTTTATCTTTTAGATTTTATGTAAAACCCACGCATGCTGGCACTTTGCATGCCATTAATGGAGACTGAAATCCTATTCTTTTTTTAAAAGTTCATTTTCTTTTTCAGGACCATGAAATACCAAACTGAACTTGACCCTAAACAGACTCTCCATTTCAAACTGGGTATGAAAACCATTTAAGAATCATGTGTGAGTCCATTTCATGCAAAGGGAAGGAACACGTAAAATTTCTAAGACCTCTCAGAATTCTTATATGCATGTTTAACAACTCAATGATGCTGCTCTGGATATACAAAGACTGGAGTAATGGTTGTAGCCTTACAGTGAACGTAACTGCTTGTATCAGTTCTGCATTTCCTGCCCTCACACACTAGCCTGCACTACATTTACAACTACATTTACAGTCAAATATATTGTTAAGTGGACAAATGGGTCACTGCCTCTCCATAGGTGTGTCCATATTCCTGAACCAGTCACAATTCACAAAGAAATAAAAAGCTTGGCTGTGATTCTGGAACGAGCACACTAAGCTATAAAAGTACAATTATGCTTGCAATATAAAATATGTCCTAGTAACAAAATAAATAGTAGGTGAAGTGGGGTAGGGGTAAGTAGGCACTTGAAAGTAAGCATGTGACAAGATTGCCACTTGTCCAGGACATGGGGGAGGAAGGCAGTTGGCCTCAGAGCTTGTCTGCAGCAATAATAGGGACAAAGAGGAAGCCTTCTGTGACCCTAAACTAAGAATGAAGTTTAACTTTGAGAAAGTCTTGTCTGCCAGGGCAGAAGTAACATGTCATAGAATTTTTATGAATACTAATTTATCTCAGATTATTGTACTATAAAGTAGACTGTTTGAATAGACCTAAATAAATTTATTTCTTCAGGTCTTTATAAAATCAGAATGATGTCTCCCTCATTCAATGTTTTTAGTTATTTTGGAGGACATCACAGAAAGATCATTGTCTAGTTAGAAGACTGTGGCATTCTACAGACCTGGGTGGGACTCTCACTTTTAAATTCTTTAACGTGGGTGACTTATTATATATCTTTCCGTCAAGCTGCCACATCTGCCATGGTGCTGTTGTAAGGATTAGATGAGATCATTTGGGTAAAGTAGCAAGGTTATTAGCTGATTCATAAACACCACTCTTTCATGTGTAGGCTTGAGACTTCCCTTCAGTGAAGGGTGAGAAAGGACAACATGGAAAAGGGGTTATTTTCTAACTCTTTTGTTTATGGCCTGGGTTAATTTAGTGTTTTGCTTGTTGATTTGTTTTGTTGTTGTTGTTGTCATTGTCCTATCTTTAAAGTGGGGTGATTGAAGTGGATGCTTTTGAAAATGTTTTATTGTTATGATATTTCCTTTTTTTTTTTTAATCCTCATCTGAGGATATTTTTCCATTTATTTTTTAGAGAGAGTGGAAGAGAGAGGGAAAGACAGAGAGAAAAATTGATGTGAGAGAAACACATTGATTGGTTGCCTCCTACATGAGCCCTAACCAGGGCCTGGGTCAGGGAGGAGCCTGCAACCTAGGTATGTTCCCTTGACCGGAATCAAACTCAGGACCCTTCTGTCTGCAGGCCTACGCTTTTCCCACTGAGCCAAATCAGCTAGGGCTATTTCCTTCTTTGTTGCTCACTCTGAGAAACAGTTTATAAGGATGATAAAAAGCCGAAGGGAGAAAAAGTTAATATACCAAAGCAAATTTTAAAAATTCAAACAATAAAATAAAAACAGAACTTTAGAAGAGATTAACATTGATTATAATCACATCCTTTTTTTCTGTGCAAAGAACAAGATACTTGAAATGGCAAGCATGGGTGTACATATGGGGCCAATGGACACCATTTTAGAAATTGAGTCTTCAGGAAAAATCTGGGGTCAGTCTTTCTTTTTACTTTAATATATATGTTAGGGTAACAGTAAAAGATAGATTGAAATAAGCCATTAAATTATGGCCATTTGATCCCTAAAAATAGTATGTGGGCTTAGGTAAGCCTAGATTTTCCACTTCTGAATGGCCTACAAAGAATAATTCTGATTTAGTTCTCAATGGGACAAAACCCATCAGTGAAGGGGTAGTTTTCCTAAAATTTGGAAAGATAAAATAACAAAAATGATTGACCACAAAAGGTCTATAGGAGAGATTATTAAGGAAGGACTGTGAGCTTGATTAACCATCTGTGTGTGCTGTTCTGGGGGAATACACCTTGATATTGCCATGGAGTGTATAGAGTACACTAAGGAATATTTCAGTGTTAAAGCCATATTAGCACCAAAATGAAATGAGGCAAAAGCACTATTGTGAAGGATTACCACATACATGTTATAAATTTAAATATCAAAGACAAGTAAAAGATGTTAGTTTTCTTCCTCATTGTATAAATATTTCTGCATTTCTTCTTCTATCAAAATAATGTTGTATTGCCTATAAACACAAACAAACTCCAGGGCAATTTTATAGTAAGTATGCTGATAGTTATTTCATATGAAATTGTTGTGGTGGAAATAGGATTCTTCCACAGAGTTACAGGGACAGCATTTCGGGGGCCCACACATAGGAGGGTGTGAGCAATGGTGGCCTGTTTTATTAGAGCAACAGCAAAGGACTGGCCCAGGTGCCCCTGAAGCATAGTAACCACCATCTTGTATAAAACTGCTGTTTAATTCTCTGCTATTGTTACATAGTCCCTTGTTCTGTAAACCCTGTCATTTTTAGACAGTCTCTTATTCTATAAAATAAATGTTTTAGTTTGAATAATAGAAAAACATAAAAACTTAACTAAACTAATGGACTACTACTGATAATAATTCCCATATTCTTATGCCAAATGTTTGTTCTTTATGTATCCATGATTACAATCTGTCTGTAACAATAACTCACACAGAGCTCTTTGTAATATCTGTAAACAAAGAAGCTCAAAAAGTATAAATATGGGAAATTTCCTGTATGTGTTGTTCATAGATTTGGAAGAGACACTTCCCTCAGGGCTGCACACAATACACGACTCCTAATTAATTGGCTCATTAAAGTGTCTTGTATCTCACTGGCTGGTTTACTATACAACACCCCATGTCTCATCCTTGACCAGTGGCCCAGCTCCATGTGACCACAAGAGAAGTTCTGGGCCTGGTGAGCTCAAGAACCCACCAGGAGGGTCAGGATTCAGAACCATAATGCCAGCATTCTGGGCTTTGGCAGTCCAGCATGCTGCTCCTTGCTGTGCTCTGGCCCCACGGGAACCATGCTTCAGCCTGAGCCTGGGCGCACATGGCTGCTACACAGAGAGAGCATTCCAACCAATGAGGGAATAAACCTCAGGCCTTTGTTAAGCTTTTCCTATATTTCTTTGGGTTTGGGAAGGAGTAAGCTGTCTTTTAAACTAACGAATCTGCTTCCTAATCCTTTGCAAGCTTGTGCTGGGCCCTCCCCCTATTCAGTCCCTTTCCTGGATTTTCTGGGCTTCTGTGCCCTTAACCTATCAGATCCTTTTCCCAGATTTTCCCAGGTTAGACTCCGCCCCTTTATGATTGCCATTTTGGCTTCTACTGCACATGTCTCATAGTAGAAGAACCTCCCCCCTGTGCCATCTTGGCTTCTACTATAAATGTGCTCAGCAAAGGAATTTGCCCTACTGTTTTATAACTTCCTGGTGAAAGGGGTTAAAGTAGAATTAGCTAGACAGAGTAAGGGGTGGAAAAAGGAGGAATCCTGGAGCTAGCTGAAACCACAAAATGTTTTGCAGAAAAACAGGGTGTGTTGAAACAAGGATGTTTATCTTGCAAGTGCAAAATAAAATGTTGCAAAAAGGCCAAGAACTGATCAGAGAGTGGCACAGATAGACAAAGAGCGGGCCTTTAGCAGATAAAATGTGAAGAGCAGAAGGCTTCAGTGGTAACCCATTTGGATCCCCTCCCTGAGCCGGGAGTCTGTGTTTGCTAGCAACAAATTCCTACCTTGCTTGGACTCCTCTGGTCCACAGCTTCATTCTTTTATTCTGTGAGACACGACCCTGGGAAGCATTCCTGCTCGCCAGTTCCAGTATCACTGGGAAGATTGGAAAGCCATTCTTTTCTGTCCACTCTGTGGTACTGGGACGAAAGGATGCCCGCCTGATCGTCCCCAACTGCCCTCCCCTGCTGGCCTGATGGCCCCTTTGGAGGGCAATGGGGCTATCCCTTGAAGTGTCTGGAAGCTGTAGCTTAGACTTAATCCACCTTAGCCAGCTTTCTCCCTTCTCTTTTGTTAATACCTAACTAGCTGCCTATTGTAACAACACAAACAAAAAACCTTTAAAAATAAGAAAAATATGTGTTACAGTTAAAATTAAGTCATTTTGTAGAGCAAAAGAAACTCAGGTCTCTCAACTTCTAATTGAAATAATTTTCAATTTATGATTAAAATTAAAAACTAAATAGTAGCAGGGAAACTCCAGTGAAATATAGACATATCTATGCCAAGGTAGACAGAGAAATGGATTAGGTGTTAGCATTCATTCATTCATCCACCTTACTGATGAGTCCTACTAGGATCCAGATATTGGGAGAACACAGGAGACTCTGCTCTCAAATAGCCACAAACCTTCAGGAAGGCAGGTCAGTACTGATTTAATGGTGATAAGCATAGGGAACTGGGGTGCACACAGGAAAAACCCTGATTTTTATGGAAGGACAGGGAAGTTTCTGGAAAGACATTGTGGCTGGACCTTACAGGATAAGGGGTTTATAGAGGTGAAGAGAAGGGCACAGTTGGCAGAGGAAGCAGAACATGCAATGACACAGAGGAAGAGCGTGGTTACACAACAATTCCAATGGACTTAAAACTACTTAACTGTATACTTAAGAATGGTTAAGATGGCATATTTTATGTTTTATGTATTTTTGCACAACTAAAAGTTTAAAAAAGGATGTCAGTACAGTACACAAAAGCTCTTAAATATTTGGCACAGTGTTAGATGCTCATGCAATAATGCAGAGCACCTGGTTGTAGCTGAATCCTGTGTCTGACTGAGCTTCCCTCCCAGTGGAGCTCATGACCTGCCAATCACAAGCAAGATGGCCCTTGTTAAACTGGCTTTTTGGGCCAGCCATATAGAAAAGTCTTAAAAGTATTATTTCTTCTTTTGCTAAATTAACTAGGCTAATATATCTTTTAATTCAACCAAGTGGAAGGGATTGCCTTTTTACTCTCTGTAGCCCAAACCCAAGTCTAAGATTTTAAGGGAATATTGAATTATGCACCTCCTTTAGCACCAGAGGAAATAAGTCTAGAAAGAGAGTGTGAGGGAAACACAAATAGAAAAACGGTGGGAAATTGGTGTAAAAAAAGATTGTTTTCCTACATTACCCAGACCCCTACCCTGCAGACTTAGGCCAAGACCAAATGCTGAAAAGAAGTAAGATTTGTCAGATATTCAGGATTTTACAAAAATTCAGTTCTCTCTCAGGAGGTAGGTTTCATTATTCATATTTTACAACTAAGGAAACATTAAAAATTTTTTTAAGACCATGTAGCTAGTAATTTGCATAGTACATATTCGAATCATAATTTTTTATTATAAAACTCATAATCTTAAACTGTATGCTAAATGCTTGTGGATGCAAGTATGTGTATAAATTTTGATTACATTTGTTATATACTGAAAAAATACACAATATGAAAATGCATAGGCATAATAACCTAAGAAGATGATTATGTTGGTTATTTCATTTGTCTGTAAAATTAAAATAATGACATTTGAAGGATCACATTTAATTGATTCCAAATTCTGTCATCAAATGTTATTTAAAATACTTGTGTGAGTTTTATTTTAAACTCATTCAAATCTTTGATAAAAATTATTGAAGTGTTTCATTCAATTGTTTATTATAGTTTCAATTTTCTAATTACTGTGCATCACTTGGTGGAAATAATAGAGTGAATAGATTTTTATCTATTTAAAATCCAGGTCCCCATAGATTCTATATGTAGTTACTTTTATTTTCATGTAAAAGTTGTTATAAATTATATTTATTAAACTATACTATGTAGCATTGGATTTCAAAACATTTATTTATAAAGCACTAAAACTATAACTTCTATATATTATAGTCTAGACTTTATGCAAAATCCTATCTAATAAAAGAGTAATATGCAAATTAACCATCACTTCGCTACACCCACAAGCCATGCCCACCAGCCAGTCAGGAGCAAGTATGCAAATTAACCCAACCAAGATGGCTGCAGCCACAGAGCGAGCAGGAGGCATGGGTTTCCCCAGCAATGGAGGAAGTCAAGCTTTCTGCACACCCTGACAGGCCCAGGCCTCCACTCAAGGCTACAAAGTTTCAATTATAGAAGATAAATAAATCCCAGATACCAGGGCCTCTGCTTGGGTCACTGGGGGGTGTGGCTGGCCTGCAAACCACCACAGGCCCCTCACTCAGGCCGCCCCACACCCCAAGGGAACCCCCAAACCCCCACCCTGATCTGGGACACCCTTCAGGGCAAACCAGATGGCCCCCACCTCCAACCATGCACCTGGCCTCTATCCTATCTAATAAAAGATTAATATACAAATTGACGATCACTCCAACACACAAGATGGCTGCCCCCATGTGGTCAAAGATTGCTGCCCCCATATGGACACAAGATCGCTGCCACAAGATGGCCAGCAGGGAAGGGCAGTTGGGAGGGACCAGGTCTGCAGGGGAGGGCAGTTAGGGGTGACCAGGCCTGCAGGGGAGGGCAGTTAGGGGCAAACAGACTGGCAGGGGAGCAGTTAGACATCAATCAGGCTGTCAGGGGAGTGTTTAGGGGGTGATCAGGCTGGCAGGCAGAAGCAGTTAGGGGCAATCAGGAAGGCAGGCAGGAGAGCAGTTGGGAGCCAGCAGTCCTGGATTGTGAGAGGGATGTCCCAGATTGGAGAGGGAGCAGGCTGGGCTGAGGGACACACTCCCTCATGCATGAATTTCATGCACCGGGCCTCTAGTAGTTATTCATAAACAAATACAAATTAAATTACTATATACATTTTACTCCCAAAGACACATTTGGAATAGGTATCTTTTTAACTTAAGCAGTAGAATCTGCTAAGGATCTAATATAATGTGTCTAACTTTATTTAAAATTTAATGATTATCATAATAAAGACATTATTACAAAGTGATAATCCAAATGGTAATTAGCATTTCTATTTTGTTGCTTCAAGGTCAATATGGTGGCAGAGCCACCTGTCTCTTCCTTTGCTTTGTGACATTCCATTTCACTATTCTAAACCTTCACAGCATAGATTGATATGGCTTTTGGCCTCTCTCTCTGAGCTGGATCTGAATCTTGGTGTTAGAGGCAGGAAAATTAATGAGTCCATCATTCTGCCTCATTCTCTGCTCCCCTTTTTAAGTGGTAATTATAGTGACACCATTTATGCTGTTGTGCCTAAGCATTCCCATTGGAAATCCAATCTTTCTTCTGAGATTAATACATTACCTATAAAAACAGTCTACAGATTTAAATTACGCCAAAAATACATATAAAGCACTAAAATTGAAATTGTAAGCTTGAGGGCAAAATTGAGACAAAGTAAAAACAGGGCTGCCATGTAATATAGCACAGATTGTTTACTGAATGATTCCAGGGAATGCCACTCACAAAGAGCTGTGCACCAACTGTTGCACAGTTCCAAATTAGTTTGAACAACTGAAGTAGTGGAGGAAAGAAACTATGTCTGCAATAAGCTGAAAGTTGATCTATGAATAAGTACTAAAAAATACTGCATACAATTATAGATGGCAGGCAAAGTCTTAAAGAAAATTTGTCTATGGTGCTGCACACTAAATGGGGCAGAGCAGCTGGGAGAGAAGCTACTAAAGGTGATATTACAAGAACTGGTGCTAAAGGAGTGGAAGTTCCTGTTGCATCCTCTGGGAATGGGGGTTTACCAGAGAGCTCTTTCCCCTGTGCTATAGTTCCTGTGTTTGTAACCAGGAGCTGGGCAGCTGGCAGGGCCCATAAAGTGCTCTGAGCTATTGGAATGAACTAACTGTGTTTATTTAGAGATTAGTTCTTCTATCATGACAGATGGTTCCCCAAATATGGCATAGTCTGTTTTTTTTTTTTAAAGCATACTTTCTGAGCTTCCAGTTTTTATTTAGGCCATGATACCAGGTGCCCAGAAATTCCACACTGTAGTAGTAGTGTGGCATTCATTTTAAATGTTTTCATTTTTGTAATTGGAGGCAATTTCATTGAACCATGAAATAAAGGCTCCATGTCAGTGCAGAGCCAGTCACCCGGGGATCTTCTCAAAGCACAGAGTCGGATTCAGCAGGTCCAGGGTGGGACCTGAGAGTCTGCTTTTCTAATATGTCTTAGGTGATTCTGATGTGCCTGTGGACTGTACTTTGAGTATCAAGACTATGGAGAAAAATGCCACATTCAGAGAAATGTCAATAATCTGTGGTATCCAGAGCACTGTTTTCAAAGTGGTGGGCGTGTTCACCAGGTTACATGAAGTTAGGGGTGGACAGAAAGTATTACAGCTTCTTGTCCACTTCTGAAAATTTCTACTTTTATATTTAATACACATAATTTATTAAAAAGCAATAATATATGCACAAGACATGCAAATGTAAAGGCACATATTTGTTTGAGAACACGCTCAATTTCTTACTAATAGAGGTTATGTCTTAAGGAGCAAAGGGATGGGTTTAGACAAGACTGTTGCAGTGCACAGGAAAAGGCAAGACATAGACGATCTCATTTCTCAGACAAAGACACTGAGTCTCTGAGATGTCAAGTGGTGCGCCCAGATTTGCAAAGCTGAGGCCCCAATGCAGACCTTCCGACTTCAAGTCTGGTTCTCCTTCCTCTCCTCTGTGCCTCGGGCATTTAGCTGGAGAACAAAGTCATAAAATAAGTCAGAGCACAGGGGAGAACCTCACCTACAAATGCCCTTTCCTCTGACCTCTAATAAAACACAAGCAGGAAAGAAAAGTTGCAAAAGCCAGATTGTCTTACATAAGCATCTCATTTGAGATAAAGCTTTCCTTGCTGGTATCATTAATCACCTTACCTCTTGGCTTGCCCTAGGAATCCCTGGTGACAGAGCAACTACAAGCTGTTTTGTGTCTAAATTGCAGCTATCTCAAGAACAATTAGTATTTTTCACGGTGCTGTCTTGTAGAACTACAGTAGGGGATATGGACAAAGTTGACTGTTGTGAGGCAAAGGTGCATAGTTAGTTGCCTATGCATCTGTGGGGCCACTGAAATGTCTATCGCATCTAATGGTGTCAGCCTGAGCTTTGAATATGGCCATTTATGACTTTGTTGTAACAGAAGAATAAAACCATAACCTGGGGAGGGGTAGAGGGGAAAGGTGGAGGTTGAGTATTACCCATGGAAGTACTTGCTTTCTTAGCCATCTTGCAAATGAAATAAATTCCGTTTTAACATTGCAGAAGACTTTTAGCAAGTCATCCCTCCAGAGGCCATGGCAGAGACCCAGGAGTCAGGCCCTGCAGATGTACTGGGCTTTCCTGCCCAGTATACAGGAGAGTAAAACATGTAACAATAAAAGACAATTAAGAAGTCTATTTAGAATGTGTATGTGCTCTCCTTTGCCCCAGTCTCCAGAGCTCCCTCCTTTGTTATTTCTTTATTTATTTTGTTACCACTGCACGCCTTGCAGGCATTGGAGACTTCTACTGGAGGATTGGGCTCTTTCCAAGTGCTGACAGGGCATTCTTGACTGGAGACTTTCTGAGGCTAGGGACTCTCACAAGCCCTTTACCATCTTTCACATTTCACTCATTCTTGAATACTTCATCATCATGATTATGAAACAAGTGTAAGGTATTTATTTCTGCTAATTAATCGACTCACCTATTCCTTTTCTCACTTAGATATGCAATTAACTTCAACAAGCAAGCCTTACCTTGTGCCTGCTAAGCACTGGGCACTGTGGAAGTCGTAGGGGAAACAGAACAAACACCGTCTTCACCCATCAAGAGCCATCAGTCAAGGGGAGGACAGATAAACAAGTCACCATAGTCCAATGGGGCCAGGGCTGGCTTGGAATAGAATCAGTGAGGGAGAACTGTTTTCTAGTTCCATCCAGATCCCGCACTTGTTAGCAGTGGGAAGAAATGCCTTTGAAGGGCCTGGTTCTCTGGAGCAAATCTAATAATGGAGGTAAGGGTGTGAGGGAAGGGGCATTTTCTGAGTATTGGGCTAGCTCTATCTATCTATCTATCTATCTATCTATCTATCATTGATCTTTGCATGTTATACATATGCTGTATTCCCATATATATGTACACATATGAATATACATATACACATAAGCACATATATATACAACATATACATACACACAGTATATACACATATATGTATATATGCATATATACATATTAGCATATTACACAAGTGTATATATACACACATATATATAAGTATATATCTGTATATATAAACTAGAGGCTCAATGCACGAAATTCATGCAAGGGGCTTGGCCCTTGCAGCCCTGGCTTCATCTGGAAGGTCGTTTCGATGGTTGTTCTGCTATTCGGTCTAATTAGCGTATTAGCTCTTTGTTATATAGGATGCATTTTTTTCATTTTTCCTTATAACTATCCTAAGATATTAACATTTTCAATTTACAGCAAAATAAATTAAAATTTAGGAATTATAAAGAATTTGCCAAAGTTACTCTGAATCTACACAGTTCTGGCTCCAAAGCCAACACTGTTTCTGAAAACATATCCTTATAAGGCAGATGTGACACCTAGTTCTTCCCACCTTGCCATAAATGCTTTGATTGAATATACAGAAAAGAAACACAGTTGCTTTTTCACATTTTTTTTGGTTATGAGAACTATTCACATTTTTCTTTTTATGCCCAGATTATTCCACATATTCTGGGTCACTACAGCAACATGATGCAGCTCTAATTCCTTTCCCAGGAGCTAATCTCTCAATAAAGAACTCCGCAGCTGTGCCAAGGAGTGGCCACCTAGGTAACAAATGTTTTCATGTTAACAATTCCCTTTTAGAGTGCTTGGGTCTTAGTCAATCCACTCTAGGGTTCAGAAATCTTATTTCAAAAATTCAAGAGGGAATATCTTGCATTAGGCCATAAAATTGAATCTGATATCTTAAAAAATATTTCCATGCACAGTAATAGAAACAAAGAAGTTTCAGCCTCATATGCATGACAGTTTTCTGGGTTTTACATATTCAGTGTATGTACTCTCAGGTCTGAGATTTGAGAAACCCACTTAATTGAGAGAAAAGGGTAGTGAGGCACGGTGAGGCATCACAGCTCTTCCCATTTCCCCAGCTTACGGAGAGTACAGGTTTTTCCATAACTTGTAGACCATAAGCTTGCATCTCTGACTGGTTCAATCCAGCCTCTAAAACTTTTCCCACTTTCTTCAAAGTGAAATGTGGGTAAGTAGTCACCACCCTATGAGGTATCCCACTTATTTGGTGTCTTAGTCAGTTCTGGCTGCCATAACAAAATACCACAGACTGAGTGGCTTACATTACAGAAATTATTTTCTCACACTTCTGCAAGGCTGGGATGTCTAAGATCAAGATGCTGTCTCATTCAGTTGCCTAGTGAGAGCTCTCTCTCTTTTTTTTTTTCATAGCAAAGGTTGAAATTTATTAAAGAATAAGTTCAGATTCCCCCACCTGGGAAAAGAATCTCACAGCACAGACTCCCACGTGGGGAGGGAAGAAGAGTCCCACAAAACGGACTTCCAAGTGGGGAGAAGGAAAGAGTCCCACCAACTTCCTGTTTCCACGGCTTATAAAGGCTGCACTTCCCTGTGTCCTGATATCCCTTCTGATTGGTCAATATTCCCTTTTGAATTGGTTACTATAGTAACTCCCGAGGCCCTCCTCCCTCATTGTCCTCCTATCCTTCTGGGATTTCTTCCTCCTTGTTTATTTTGTAAATATACTAGTGGACTTTTTGGCTACTCCCAGTTCCCTTTTCTTATGTACACGTAACTGTTGCCTCTCCGTTGTCTTATTGAAATGTAAATGTTGCTGCTCCCTTGTCTGATGGAAATGTAACTTACTGGGTTGCAGATGGGTGTGTCCTCCTCACTGTGTCCTCACAGGGAGAGAATGACTTATCTTTCATTTCCTCCTCTTATTAAACCACTAATCCCATCATGACCTCAGGGCTCTCAAGACCTCATCTGACTCTGATTGTCTCACAAAGACTCCATCTTCTAATGCCATCACATAGTGGGTTATGGCTTCAACAGTTATATTTGGGGGAGAAGCACAATTCAATCCACAACATCCGCTTGGTACAAAGTCTTGAGATGTAAACCAGTGATACTTCTAGTTACAAGTTAGATGCCATAAGCTGCCAAAGAAATTATGGGAGTTCCCTGGACCCTCAGAGTAGCAGTGGGAAGGCTCATGGGATGAAGGAGGAGTCTCAGTTCCCATGGGGCTTCTGAACATTCAAACAGTGCTCTTCCTTTCCTGGGTCTCAGCATGACTGTCTTTCTTTTAAAGCTAATTTCTCCGATTTATCTTCCAGTTCCTGCTCCACATTCAAATAAATCCTTACATTCCCTTATCATCCTTCCTCCCCCAAGAGCCACTTCCTTCCTTGGACCATCTTCTTCTCCATATGTTCTTTCATAATAGCTTTTGATGATCCAAATTTTCAACAACTACAGTAAGAGTTAGTTTTTTCCTGGATAGCAGAAATACGACCAGGAGTTTGAACAATGGGAAGGGAGAGAAGCATTTGCACTCATATTTCTTTTATTCTTATTTTATTTATTTGTATAATAATGAAAGAAAAAAGTAATGCAAGTGTTGCATTGCCTTTTAAAAATATTCCTTGCATTGTATTTCTTAAAGAAAACCTAACTCTAAAAGAATCTACCTTGATACATAATGGTGAATTAGAAACAAACAAAAAAACCTCATTTCTTGGAAAGGCCATTCAAATACACGCCATCATTGTTGTCACACCATGCAACCTCTCTGACCCTCATAGACAAAGTTGAACATTCCTTCCTGGCTGTGGCGACTGTACCTATCACATCCTTCTAGTTTATCATCTATCATATTCTCCTAACAATTACATATTTTCATATATGTTTCCCACCCTAGTTTTTGTTGTTTTTCCCATGGTATATTTAGTGTTGAGCAAGATAACAGAGACATTGTGGTGTTTAATAAAGTTTATTCACCGACAAAGTCCTTTGAAGATCATGCAAATGCTTCAGTTCATTCAAAGGTTATTGGGCATTTAATATGTCTGGAGTAGATGTAGAAGAAGTTATATCATTTCCAAAACTGAGCAGGTTAGAAAATTCTTGACATTGAATCAACTCTTCAGCTTTTTCTTTGCATAAAACAACTATTCTGGGGCTTATTTCAGTCCTGTTTCTATTCCAGTTAACCCTGTCCATGTTTTTTCTTTTTTTTTTAATTAAATTTTATTGGGGTGACATTGGTCAACATGAATATATAGGTTTCAGGTGTAAGTTTCTAAGTTACAAAATCTGTATATTGCACCCTGTGCCCACCACCCAAAGTCAAATCTTCTCCTGTCACCTCATAGTAGGACTCCCTTCTCCTCCCAACTGGCAACTACACAATACTGTTGGTGTTCATAAGTTTCAGTTTTATATACCACTTATGAGTGAAATCATATGGTTCTTAGCTTTTCTGTCTGACTTATTTCACTTAGCATAATGTTAAGTCCAGTCATGCTGTTGTAAATCACTCTATTTCATCCTTTCTTATGTCTTAGTAGTGTTCCATTGTATATATGCACTACACCTTCTTTATCCAGTCCTCTATCCTCTAACCAGCACTTTGGTTGTTACTATGCCTTGGCCACTGTGAATAATGCTGCAATGAACATAGGGGTGCATATATCTTTGTGTATAAATGATTTTGAGTTTTTTCGGGTATATATCCAGGAGTGGGGTTGCTGGGTCATATGGTAGCTCTATTCTTAATTTTTTGAGGGATCGCCAGACTGCTTTCCATAGTGATTGTACCAGTCTACCTTCCCACCAGCAGTGAATGAGAGCTCCCTTTTTCCCCACAACCTCTCCAATACTTGTTATTGCTTGTGTTATTGATAATGGCCCCTCTAACAGGTATAAGGTGGTACCTCATTGTAGTTTTAATTTGCATTTCCCTAATTGCCAGTGAGTCCTATTTTAATAATAATAACAAAAAGACCCAGATTGAAGTTACAATTGCCATTAATTAGCTAAGTGAACTTCAGCAACGTGTGTCCCCTTCTGAGACTAGTGGATTACACAGGATGGTGTCTTGGTTCACTTATAACACCAACATTCTCTTCTTTCATATGTAACATTAGTGTGAAGATGCTATAAGAATGGAAATATTTGAATATAAAACTACAGCAGAGAGGTTTGTGGAAGCAGCAATTATATACAATTATAAAATTTGCCATAACTTTACAAGATGAACCTTTTTTATTCTTTCTCTTATTTTTTAAAAGTAATTGCCTTAGAGAGCACATACCAACCGAGACAATGCAGAATAGTGTTGAAAACAACCCCTACTCTGAGCAGGCTCTCACAGGCAAATACTTTTTGTGAGATTCAGTGAGGATTTTTTGCTGTTATTTTGGGGAGAAGAAATTGGAAAATTACTGTGAGCAGACAAAGGAGGAATATGAGTGTGTCTTAGCCATTAATGAACTACCAAATGTCAATATCCGTTGCATAAGGTTAGTACCTCTCCTTCTAAAAGCTGGGCTTGCTTTTTGAAAAAAGAATCTGCAAAAACAATAATATATGGGCTCAGAGTTTGCATCTCAATGATACATTTGCAGGCACATTCCTGTCACATTAATGAGGCCTTTGCCACTGAGTGGCCTCAGTGACAGTTGGATACACAAACAGCAGTTCATCAATTGATTGCAGGTGTTTCCCCTTGGAAAATAAAAACTGCATGTACAGACCACAAGGTGAGGGAAAATCGATTTTCCACAGCCACACAATCTGGTGAGTTCTGAAATACAGCTTTGGGAAACCAATTGTCTTGCTGCTATTTTCATATATAAATATATTTCATTTGTCAGCTATAGGACCAAAGACATCAATAGTAATAAGGATTCATAAATTAAAAATTAAGCACAATATACCTAGTAAGGCATAAAAAGCTATTTTTCATAATTAATAGAAAATAGAATCTCCTCTGGGAGTGAAACCATCCTAGTTGAGAACCACTGGTCTAGAGCCTTTATTGGGAAAATATTTTACTTCCCTCTCTCTGCAACTATATTACAGAAATTAGAAGTAGGAAATCAAGAAACAGAAATTCTGATGCTCAGTTTTCCCTCTTAAATTTTAAGGATTGTGGCCATTTGGAGAGATCACTCTGAGTTTAGAGCAGGAAGCACAGATTTTAGTTGCTTGCTTTTTCACTATGTCTCTGATTTTGGAAATTTCTTAAATTCTGGAGACTGTTTTCCTCATTTACAAATAGGGGGAGTGAGGGAATAGAAAGTCCTATATTCTTTAATATGCAGATATTTTATGCTACCTACTTTGCACACTGATTTTAAGAATACATGGAGGTACATGGGAATAATCAAAACATTAAACTTAAAAGATCTGTAGAAATGTAAGCACTACCTGTTCAGGTCATTCTGGGTGTCTGCCAATCATACCTTCCATCCCTCTGTAAACTTAATTTAAAATTCACTCTTTCCAGAAGCCCTTTCCTGATTAACTGGAGCCTAATTCCAACCTGTGTAACTCTTCCTTTGGAATTTTTTTCAAAGCCAGTTTATGAGTCATTCAAGGAAATAAATCTTATTACTTTGTAATCACACCTCGTTTGGGACCCCAAATAGAATTACATAGCCTGATCACTCACTTCATTCACTAGATTTGGCTCCAACAGACTTTTGCTGTTTCCAAAACAAAATAAAAAGTTGATATTTCAACTCTGCATACACTGGAAAGATTGTGTTGCAAACTCTGAAGACAATTGCAAAAGAAAGGTTTCATAAGGTTTTGTGCCATAGAAAAATGGGATTAAATAAATTGTTAAGAAAAGAGTCATGTAAATGTGGATAATTATCATTTGAGTCTATTTTATGTTAGTTTAAGGAAATATATCCCACAAATTTTTACACATCATTTATGTTTGTGTCAGGTTATTTATCCTCATGTATTTATTTTGCTATATTATTTTGTTGCCTCTCTTATCAACTTTCTTGCCCCTTTCTTACTCTGTGTGTTCCTTTGACTTACCCATAACCTTAGTTAAATCAAATTCTGTTCTTAACCTGTGCTTTCTCTTATGCAGTTTAATCTGACCAGAGTAAAGGCATATCCTCTTGAATAGTCTAATTTTAAATCCCTAACCATGAACCCCAAATAAACATTCAATTCTTCTTGACAATCTTACTCTATTTCCCCAATTTATAGAATCATCTTTCTATTGATCTAGACTATTTTTTCTCATCTTCTCTTTTAAACCTCTACTGTCTCTTCCCTCGATGTCACTCTCAATTGATGACCTTGATTTTTACCATACTGAGAAAAATTAAGTAATATAGGAAAGGACTTCTATAGACCAGATCACTATTGAGCCCACCCACCAGCCCATGTTCCCCTGTCCTCTTTTTCTCTCCTTGCCCCTACACAGAGCAGATCCGTGCACTTCTACATGTGAGCCCATCTCCCTTTGCCTGTTCAAGCGCACTGTTCCAGGACTTCTACCTCCTCCCTTTCTTATTACCCTTTTCCTTTTTACTGGATCATTCCCATCAGCATAGGATTATCTTAAAAATATTTGTCCCTTGACCCTTCCCTTTCATTTTCCTTCTCATTTCCCTGTCCTTTATTTAGCAAACCATCTTGAAATAGTACTCTATCCACCTCCTCTCTGACATTCACTACAGCCATGCTTGTGCCTTCACCACACCATGCAAACTGCTCTTGTCAAGGCACCAATTGGTCTCCATGGCTGCATGCTATGATAACACTTCACTCTTTATGTTACTCAGCTAATTGACTGAATGTGACCCATCGCTTCCTCCTCTTTGAAGTGTTTTCTTCATCTGGCTTCTGGAGATCCTGCTCTCCTGAAGCTTCTCCCTCCTTTTTTGGTTTGTTTTGGTTTTAACATTAGTATATCTTTATTTATTTATTTTATTTTTTTCCATTTTTTTAAAATTACGGTATTATATGTGTACATATCTTACCATAAAGATATACTATTGTGTGTGTGAGGGGGGCAATAGGATATCTTTATTTAATTGTGTTTTCCCCAAATCCATATTTTTTTTTATTTAAAAAAATCTTTATTGTTGAAAGTGTTACATATGTCCCCTTTTTTCTGCCATTGACCCCTTATAGCTCACCCTTGCTCCCTGCCCCAGGCCTCCACCACCCTATTGCCTGTGTCCATGGGTTATGTATATGTGCATACAAGTTCTTTGGTTGATTTCTTCCCACCCACCCGCCCTCCTGCCTTCCCTCTGAGTTTTGACTTTACTCACTGCTCCTTCTCAGTCTCTTGCTTGTTCCTTCTCTTCTCCCTGATTTTTCAATGTCAGAGCGCCCAAGGCTACGCTTCCTCATTTTCTCTTCTATAACTATATTTACTCCTCTGATGATTTTATCCAGTTTCATTGCTTTCAATAGCATCTATATTCTGATGATTCCGAAATGTGTATCTGCAACCCAAACCTCAGTTCTGAATTCTGCACTATGATGCTGTCCCTATACTATCTCCCGCTAAATGTCTACTAGACATTACAACCTCAGCAAGTCCAAACTGAACTTCTGATGTGCCCTATTAGTCTGTTTTGCTAGAGGTTTTTCTCATAGCCTTGACTCCTTTCTCTCACAGTCCACATTCAGTTCCCAAGAGCTTTTGTGAAATCGATCTATGCTACATGTCCAGAATCTGAACCTGTTCTCACCACTTTCGTTGCTACCATTCTGGACCAAAAAGCATTATATTTCTTCTGAATTAGTCGAACAACCTCATAACTGGGCTTCCTAATTTTATTCTTGTTCCCTGATGGTCTGTCATTAAGATGGCAGTCACAGAGATTTCTTTAAGAATCTCTTTATACTACTTCCCTTCTCTGCTCACACCACAATTTTATTTTGTTTTTATTTTTCTCAGAGTAAATGTGTAAGTCTTTGCAATGGTTTCCAAGGCCCTGCATGACTTGGCCTCACCTCTGTTTCACACCCACTTTTTTTCCTATGACAATCATTTACTCCCTGCAATTCAGAATACTGGCTTTGCTGCTTCACCAAACACTCTGGGAACATATTTGCCCTTGGATACCATCTCATCTGTTTCCTCAGTGTGGAATCACATAACTAACTCCCTCAAGGTCCTTCAGGTATTTCTCAAAGGTGTCCCTTACCACTCTATTTAAAACTGTACCTCATGCCCCTCCACACCACAGCCTGCTCTCTCTTCTTCTTGCCTCACTCCCAACGCTCTATTCCTCATTCCAACCATTTCTCATGACACTTATCTAATGTATTATATAATTTAAATAGTGTTATCATTTTGTTATTTATTTCCTATTGCATATTTTCTCCAAGACAATATGGGCTCTATGGCAGAAAAGAGCTTTCCTTATTTTCTTCTGTTTTATTTACTGATGTATCCTAAGGATCTAGAATTGTTTTTAGCCTGTAATGAATTCAGATAATTTTAAAACAAACAGCTATTACATTTCAAGAAAGGGTTGCCTCTCAGATATCAGTGAATTTAAATAGGCTGAGGTCAGGGGTTGGCCTTCTTTGCACATAACCTTTATAGAACACTTAGAACATATATACAGAGAAGGATTTCAATAAATGCTTCCAAGATGATGAACATTTACAAATATAATCTTTTCGAAGCTCATTTCAGTGTGGAGTTAGTCTGTAAGTACACCATTTTCAGAACATTGAGTACAAATGAAATAGACTTCTGCACATGGCACAATGATCTTGGATAATGTAATGTTTTTTGTTTCCTTCACTGACTAGCAATTATAACAATGGGTCTGTCTTGTGACAATATGTATGATTGGTAGACAGAAACAGTGGTGCAAAAGTTTTAAATTAGAAACATTTTCTTGATAATTAATTGACAACTTTCTCTGTGTAGACAACAATCACTGAATTACATTCTTAAGCAAGTAGTAAAAATTAGGGAATTGATGCAACAGAACTTAATTTTTCTTAGAAAAGTGGTAAAAAATGGGTTACAATTGTGTAAAATTTGCATAAATTCTAGCAATAAAAGAGACAATTGGGGATGGGGACCTTTTCCAAACCTTACTAGTTGATTATACCCCAAGTCAGTTGAGCTATGGTAACTAAACTAGGTCAGATACATAATTTCTTAACCCAGTGAGGATGGGTAGAAACAGATACTATCAGAGTTCAGTTTCTATGTTTTTTGCTTTTAATTGAAAAAATATATTTAAAAATTACTCAGGCAGTATATGAACAGCCTCTTCTTTCCCTCTATTTAATTATTCTCCAATCCCTCTCTTTAATTTCTCCTCCATATCCAATAGAAACCACTTTTTATCATTTAGAGTACAACTTCCAATCAATTTTCCATATATTTACACACATACACACACATATATATGTGTGTACATACATGTACATGCACACACACAAATACACATAAATGGTATTAATTTGTGATATATTATTTTTCCTAATTCTATGTTTTGGAGATTTATATATGTCATTAACTATACATCTATTCTAGTTCATTCTTGATAATGGTTAAATAATATCCCATAAAAGTAACACACCAAAGTTTTTTAAAAATATGTTTTTATTGATTATAGACAGAGAGGGAGGGAGAGGGATAGAGGTATAGAAACATTGATGGGAGAGAAACATTGATCAACTGCCTCCTGCACACCCCTGGAATCAAGCCCACAACCCAGGAATGTGCCCTGACTGGGAATCAAACCAGTAACCTCTTGGTTCATGGGTACACATTCAAAAGCTGAGCCACACCAGCTGGGCAACACCCCAGAATTTACTTGATTATTCTTTTTTATGCATTCATAAATTTAATATATTTATCAGGAATACTTATATTTCTGTAACAATACACATGTTTTATTTTTTAAATTTTTCTTTGATTAAGGTATTATATATGTGTCCTTATCCCCTCATTGCCTCCCACCCCCAACCCCTGATCATGCCCTCATTCCCCTGGTGTCTGTGTCCATTGATTATGCTTATATGCATACATACAAGTCCTTTGGTTGATCTCTCCCCTACCCCCACCCTCCCCTGCCTTCCCTCTGAAGTTTGATGGTCTGATCAATGCTTCTCTGTCTCTGGATCTGTTTTTGTTCATCAGTTTATGCTGTTCATTATATTCCACAAATGAGTGAGATCATGTGATATTTATCTTTCTCCAACTGACTTCGTATCTGAATGTAAAAAGCTAAAGCAACTCAAGTATCTATTAAGAATAATTACCTATTAATATATACTTGAGTTGCTTTAGCTTTTTACATTTAGATACAACATAAAAGTGAATATTTTACACACATATTTCATGTATGCTGGTATTTCTGTAAAATAGACTCTTCAGAAGCAAGACTGAGGCAACAAAGAGCATATGGATTCCATTTGATTGAAGCTGCTAAATTGTCCACAAAGTTTTTACTAATTTATGTTCTCACCAATAGTGCTTGAGTTTCTATTTCCTCATTTCCTCCCCAGCACTAGGCATAATTCTATCTTTTAAAACTCCCAATTTGATAGGTAGGAAGGGACAATTTCTGGTTACATTTTCCATTCTTTGACATTGGATGCATTTATAGGTTTTCTTTGTGTATTAGTAGATGCTCACTGTTTTCTCTTTATCACTTACCATTTTTTATTTTACTTTTTCCCCTTCTTTTTCTTCCATTTGCCATACTGTCAAGACAGGAAGTCATTCAGAATTAGGGAAAAGTCAGGGGGGTGAAAGAACTCAGTTCTTTATCCACCAGCCCCACTGTACTTCCCTTTACTTCTTGGCATGTTTAGGAAACAGAAGAAAGAATGCATAAGCAGAGATGCTAGACCAGTGATGGGGAGCTTTGACTAGATATTAGTATTACTTAAGACTTTAAGGTTTGTTTAGTTGTGTATTAGTAATGATGCCTGGAAATACCCCAAATATGTTAATTTAATTGTTCTGGGGTGGAGCAACAGAAAAAAATTTCCCCCTTATTTCTCTTGTGCAGCTAATCTTGAGAACCATATTTTAGGAAGTCCATTTATTTTCTGGTTTCTGCTCAACCCCTTGGTGATTTTTCAGGACATGGGCCTGGGGGAATTGGCATAGATCCACCACAGACATCTCCATAGGTAGGTGACTTGCTGCTATTTTAAAGGTGTGGTTCACGTTTTCTTGTTTGACTAGATTATCTAACCTATGTCACAGATCATCTGTATTTACTTTTTAGGCAGAAAAGAAAATGCAGTGATTTTATTTTGGAGCTTTCTCTTTCAACTCATATACACACATATGCATTGCTATGTATAAATAATATGTGAAATCCAGTACTGTGGTCAAGGTACAGGTTCAAGTTCAGAAGTTTTAGGTTCCACTACAGGACTATGCAGGCCAAATATATGCCAAAATATTTCCTAGGCTTTCCCATGGCATTCTACAAGATAACTGCTCAGTGCACCTGTTGATTTTTATAAATGTTTCGAATATCTATTGCTGGGTAACAAGTTATCCCAAAACCCACATTTAAAACAACAGCATTAATTTGGTTTTCTCATTAATATGTATATCTGGCAGGACATGTTAGGGACAGCTCACCTGTGTTCCACAACGTGTCAGAGCAGGTAGCTCAGTGGAAGGGGGATCTGCATCCGCAATGGCTCCTTTATACGGCTGGCAAGTGAGTGCTACTGTCAGGTCCCCTCTATGGGGGGCTTTTCCCAGGGCTTTCCCTTACGCATGGTGGTGGTGGTGTTGAAGAGCTGCCAATGTCGTAAGGCTTGGGTGCAGAAGCCAGCACAGCATCATGTCCGCTATATTCTGTTGCTCAAGTCGGAATATACACCACTTCTTGATGGGAAGACATTTAAATCAATTCAAATCATTTTAAAAGTGCTGCATAAAACAAAATTTCCCATACATTCACATAAAATTCCCCATGTATTCATATACAATGGACCCTGGGTGTGTTTTTTAAAACTTTTTACCTTAAACTGATTTTTTTTTTTTTTTTTTTAGCTCATAAAAATAAGGGCAGGTTCTACTTCTGTGAACAGAACAGGCAAATGGATACTGTTATTGAAATTTATCTACATCTCCCAGAACAATATTTCCATTGAGTGCTACAGCACATCTGAGGAGATAAAAATCACAGTCATTGGATGCATTTTTAAAAAAAACCATACCTTCACTACATGTACTTAGTTATGATTTATTTCACTGGACTGTTAAAGATTTCAGAGCTAATGAAGTGATATATTTCTGGTCAGTTAGTGACATCCTCTTAAAATAATGAGCAGAAGATTTTATTAGTTACTTGCACCTTAAATTGCTTTTATTTGTTCGGTGTACATTAGAGAGATTTCATCAGGGGACTTGGGTGGCGAATTTATCAAGCAAAGTAAACATTAAAGCTTATCAGTGTGAAAGCAGTTCTTCTACACACCACATATAATGACATGCTTTTAGTTAATTAGAAGGCTTCAATAGGTTCTAAAATCTTTGACTTTTTTTTTTATTAGTTGAGCCTATGTAATAAATATCATAAAGTGCAAATATATTTGTGAACTAATGTTAAAACTCACTCCATTCTTTCAAGAAATTTGTCTCAGGAGCTACTATATGCTTCTTGAGTTGTTTTAAGAAAACAAAGCAAATGTCCTCCTTTTCTTGGTAGCATGGCTTACCTCAAAAGTATGCTGAGCATCTGAGAAATATAATGCTCAGAAGACATGACTAAAGATTATAAATGTCATTTTCAACTATTTTCTGACTGCATTAGCACATTTTACCTGGATAGTGAATGCAGGTAGCTTAAAAACAATCTACTGAGTGGGTGGATCTTTTGTATATGATAATGATGCCATAAATTTTTCCACATATAGCAAAATATATTAACATTAAGAAGCCAACCTAGCATACAAGAAACTCATCACTTTGCTACTTTGACTTCTTCTATCTCAATAGAACTAGCTCTTCCTTTGATTTTTAGGCATGTCTTTGATTTTAGAAACTTTCATCTTTTTTTAAAAATAATTTTTGATCACAATGCTTATTCTTCTTTATAATCTTTCTTACAAAATAATTCATGTAGTCTTCATAAACAGGATAGCAACCCAAGTCAATTGATGAAACCACATAACAATATGGCTACTTGCTGTACACAAATGTGCCCATTTGCATAAAGTCAGTAGTAGCTGGCAACACAGAACAACTCTGTTGCTCTCAGTGCCAGAATATACCTAAGTGGCCTGTGGTGGATAAGGACAGAGGGTCTGGAGTCAGATTGATGTATATCCTAATCCATATTCCATTATTAACTAATTGTCTGCTTTCAAGCATGTTACAACACCCCACTGATGCTCTTCTTTAAAAAGATGTTATAGTGAAGATTAAGTGAGAGAGTCCTTGCAAAAGTAGCTGGCATAGCACCTGGATAAATATACATTTTCCCTCAGTCTCTTAACTTTGCTAAAATAATACATTTTCCTTTGTATTAGTCAGGGTTCTCCAGAGAAATAGAACCAATATTTGTGTGTACATACATAATATTTATCATAAGGGATTGGTTCACACAATTAAGGAGGCTAAAGTCCCATGATTTGTTGTCTGCAAACTGGAGACCCAGAAAAGCCTGTGGTATAATTCAGTCTGAGTTTGAGGCCAATAAATTCCAGTTCAAGGGCAGGACAAGATGAGATGGGGCATCCAGCTCAAGTTGTGAGACAGAAAAAAGAGCCAAATAACTTTTTCTCTGCTTTTTGCTCTTTCTGTTCAGGCTCTCAGGATTAGATGATGTCCATATATTAGAGAGGGCAATCTACTTTACTCAGTCTACAGATTCAAATACTGATCTCATACAGAAGCACCCTCACAGACACATCCAGAAATAACCTTTAATTTGGCCACCCAAGTTGATATAAAATTAACTATCATATCTTCTTAGTTTCCATTTCTGTTGTCTCTGACGTCTCAAGCTACCTTGTTAATTGTTTCTTAAGCATCCGTTTCTCTTGAAAAAAATATTTTTATTGATTTCAGAGAGGAAGGGAGAGGGAGAGAGAGATAGAAACATCAACGATGAGAGAGAATCATTGATCGGCTGCCTCCTGTATGCCCCACACTGGGAATCTAGCCTACAACCCAGGCATGTGCCCTGATTGGGAATCAAATTGTGACCTCCTGGTTCATAGGTCGACACTTAGTCACTGAGCCATGTCATCTGGGCAGCATCAGTTTCTGCTCATCTTGTCATGGAGCTGCCTCCAAATCCATATCAGCAGAAAGTAAATTCAAAAATAAGGCTAGAGCTTTTGCTTAATTTATTTTGTAACCGAGGCATAGAAAATCACACAGGACAAACATTTACTTATCTAATTCTGTCTGAATCTGAAGTTTGCATTCTAACCATTAGTTTCCACCACCTCTTAATAACGGAAGCTAAGAAGGTTTAATTTGCTTATTTTTCATATGTCACTGTAGAAATAGCAACACATCTTTGAATAACTGATCTGTGATATTCACTTTTAAGACATTTTTTCTGCCATCTTTTCATTCTCTAAGCAATGTGTATTGACCACCAACTTTTATGGTTCTGGTGTTCAAGTATGTACTTGGAATTCAGCGGTATTCAATGATTAAAAAGACAGAATGTGTGCTCTTCAGGAGCTGTTAGGAGAGATGGAGATGGGATGTAAAAGTAAGCTGCCATTGCCATAAGTGCTTTCTGAGAGGAAATGAGGCAGGAAACAAGTCATGGGGAACTTGTTCACTATTCCATGCCATTTGGACGTTATTCCTTGGAGGGTGTGGCATCAGCAAAGGGCTTTTAATTACAGAAGTGAAATGAAGAGATGGGCACTTTGGAAAGATGACTAGCTGTGTGCATCATGGAATTAATGTGTCAGAGTGGTCTAGAGAGGCAGATTTTACAGCTGTTGCAGTAATAATCTGGGTGCGAGATGATTGAGGTCTAAACTGAGAGATGGTGGGGAATGAGAAAAGGGACAGATTCCAAAGATGTCATGGAGGGAGAAATCATAAAATTTGATGTTGCATTTGAAAAAGAAGGAATAAGGATTAACTCCCAAGCCTATGAACTGAACAACTTGATGGATAATTATACACTTTTTTTTTTAAAAAAAAGAAAGAACAGCATATTTTGAGGAAAGACCATTGTCTTTCTATTTAGTGATATATTTACATTTGTATTTTAGCAAGGTAGACCATCCAGTAGAAACTTGAATGTAAGAATTTGACCTATAAGAAAAGATGGATTGACCAGATGGACTTGAAGTCCAAATGTAATTAATGAAATGGTGAGATTAGATGACAACTTTAACTGCATGGTGTGTAATGATGGAGAGGAGAGAAGAAGAGAGATTTTGAAATTTGGAAACCTTTCTTATCCTCTTGATGTTTCCTTCTTTTTTATTTTTATTTTTAAATATATTTTTATTGATTTCAGAGAGGAAGGGAGAGGGAGAGAGAGATGATCAGTTTCCTCCCGCATGCCCCCTACTGGGGATCAAGCCCGCAACCCAGGCATGTGCCCTGACCAGGGATTTAGCCTGAAGTTAATTGTGCAGTTGTGCTAGTGATCAAAATCAGACAAAATAAAAACAAATTATTTAGTTTAAAGAAAGGCAAAATTCTTGTCTACTGCATAGTGTGTCACGCTAAAAGGATTCCCAAATTGCCAAGTGCTCTTTTCATCTGCTGCCGGCTGTCATTCTACTTACCCTCTATGTATTGGGGATTTCCAGAAGGCATCTGCACTGATGTCTGGATTGATAATTGCAGAAAACTCACTACATTTCCTTCTTTTTAACACATTATATCCTTCCCCTGCCTCAAATTAGAGATAAAATCTTGGTTTAAGTCAAAATTCTGATAGAAGTTTAAAAGCTCATGAGGCAGTCTGACGGTGCCCTCTCTCTAACGCCAGGTATGGGGGAACCCCTCAGTCCCTCACTCTGAAGCTCCCCAGGACCATCAACAAGTTCTTCCAACCAACGGAGATGGCGGCCCAGGACTTCTTCCAGCGCTGGGAGCAGCTGAGCCTCCCCCAACAGGAGGCGCAGAACATCTTCAAAGCCAATGACCCCATGGACGCCAAGGCCAAGTTCCTGGGGTTTGGCTCTGCTCTCCTGGACAAGGTGGACCCCAACCCTGAGAACTTCGTGGGGGCTGGGATCATCCAGACTAAAGCCCTGCGGGTGGGCTGTCTGCTCTGGCTGGAACTCAATGCCCAGGCCCAGATGTACCGGCTGACCCTGCGCACCAGCAAGGAGCCTGTCTCCACTCTCTTGTGTGAGCTGCTGGCCCAGCTGTTCTGAGCCCTGGACCTGCCCCCGGAAATGTGGCTGGTGCCAGGAAGCCCCTAGGACTGAGGGTGCTTTGGTGGATTGGAGCAATGAGGGGACCTCCGCTGGTGACAGGGAAGACCCCAGGGTAGGGGGATGCCTGGGACTTTCCTCTGGCCTTTTGTATTTTTATTTTTGCTGTTTACATTCTGGGGGGTAAAGATAGCCCCCTTCTCCCACCCGCCCCAAAGCACAGAGGGGAGAGGGACCAGGGAAGCGGGCACCTCCTCCTGTCCCACCCACCCTGTTGTGGCCCCTCCTGCCCCCTCCTAGTCTAGGGGGTGTGTATTACTGTGATCCAATAAACAGAGAGACATTAAAAAAAAAAAAAAAAGCTCATGGGGCAATAAAATGCAGTTTAAAAAATGAAAAAGAACAAAATTTAAAGTGTCTATATAAAGAATGAGCAGTGCATATAATATGTGGTTGTTGAGTTTTAGAAGCATGTTTATGCACTTGTGTGATATTTTCTGCTAAATATTTATTGATTAATGTGCACTGCAGCCAGCTTAAGAGTTAATATTGGGAAATCAGGGCCAATTACTGATTTGTGAAAATAAGTAGTGAGCAGCTAGCATCCAATGATGATAATAGTTTTTTAAGATTTAACCATGCTCTTGGGTACATGGCTTCTCCCACATGGAGTCTCTAGGATTCTATTTTTGCTCTATCTTGAGCTTAGGATGACAATCATGATAAATTGTATCATATTGTAAGGTGATTTGTGATGAAAAAAATTTCCACCAGGGACTCTAGCACAACTTCAAAACTCACGCTCTGATAAAACATTTAGAAATGTACAATTGTCTCCTCTTCCTTCCCTCTTCTTTTGCTTTTGATAAAGACAAAAACAACATAAAAGAGAACTAAAATGTATCTTGGTAACAATAATCTTTTTCTAGGTAGATATTAAAGTTTCAATGATTTTATCTGTCTATACCTATTTTTATATATTTATCATCTATCAATCTCATTTTAAAAATTATTCAATTTAAAATTGGAAAAAAAGTGGGAAATAGGGATTTGAAAATTAGGAAAGGGTTAAATTGTGGAGATACAGGGGCTACAGACTTCTTAAAAAATAAATGACAGTTTTCCTTTCAAAATGGACAACTATACACTAAGACAAAGTTCTCTGTAGATACAGCACAGTGGTTAGCATATTGGTAGATTGCCTTTATCAGAATGGCTAAGTTATTTTGATACTTGAAGACACAGTCATTTTGGGATTAAATGGATCACCTGCCTGTTTGCACATTAAGCCTATTTCTTGGTCAAAGGGAACAAAATTGGTCCTCCGAAAGGAAGAATACAATGACCTGCCATTTTTATTATTAAATTTCTTGCTTTCAACCATTTCAGCTGAGTGATATTCTTGCCTTTCTTTTCCTTGGAGTCTACTCAGGACTCTGGTAGATTACTGCTCTGAAATATCTTCACAGTTCTGGAGGAACACTCATAGAGCTCTGGAAACATTGGAAAACCTCCAGATGCATGCATTTCAGGCTTCTCTATAGATGAATATGGGTCTCCAGGCTATTTCTCAAATGGAAGATGCTCCAGTTATATGGCCCTAAAGAGTCTTCAAGAAGGCAACATGATTATTTTGTATGCCTTTAGAAGAAACAATTTTATATTAACGGTTGCTTTCTGAATCTTGTTTACTTATTCATTGATTCACTTATTCTTCCAGTAGTCATTTACTATGACTTTTCTGTAATGTGTGAGTACGGTGGGATTTACATAGAAGTAAGACTGCTTGCATCTCACTCTCCAGGAATTTACAGTCTTATTCTTTCTGTCATGCATTTTTATACAAAATCCTAGCCTGTTCTATCCAAAGAGGTTGGATGACTCCAAATCAGGTACTTGGATTATAAATGTCCTCTATTGGATCAAGTTTAAAACATGTCTGAATAATTAAATATATACCAAAAATTAAATACATACAAAAGGTGAGGAGAGAAAGTTACATAACATAGATGTTTATGTAGGGAAGGTATCTGTTATGGGCTGAACTGTGTCCCTCACAAAATTCAAATATTGAAGTTCTAATACCTAGTACTTTAGAATGTGACCATATATGGAAACAGGAACTTTTACAGAAGTAATTAAGTTAAAATGAGGCCCCAATCTAATATGACTGGTGTCCTTATTAGAAGAGAGTATTTGGACACACACACACACACACACACACACACACACACACACACACACAGAGGATAGTTGTGAAGATATAGGGAAAAGATAGTCATCTATGAATGAAGGGGCCAGGCCTCAGGAAAAAGCAACCTTGCCAGTCCCTTGATTTTGGACTTCCAGCTCCCAGAAGTGTGTGAAAATAAATATCTATTGTTAAAACCATCCAGTCAGTGATACTTTGTTACAGAAATCCTAGCAAGCTAATACAGCATGATACTTGAAAAGTTAAAATTAATTATTGAGCAAATATTGTGTATAAGTCATTACAATAAATGCTGTATAGTAAATATTAATTTATCCAGTCTTAAGTTGCTTGGAATGTATTTCCCAGATAAGTACAATTCCATATTTGTTTCCTGAAGAACACACACACAAACACACACACACACACACATACACACACACACACATACACCCCTTCAGTCAAGTAGAGAATGGCTTTTATGATTGGTAATAAAAAATGGAAAAAGTACAATAATTGTAATGATAGTAATGACAATAGCAGCTCTCTATATTTTGTGCCTTCTCTTTTCTGTCAGCTGGGCCATAACATCTATTTTTACCAGATAGTTTTATTTCAGTTATAGTTAAAGACCTGAGACTCAAAAAATTATCTTTTAATCACCCCAGATCTCATAGCTAGAAGCTCTCGTGGCTAAAGGGACAGAACTGGCACTTGATTCTCTTTAAAGGTGTAGCAAGTTTAAAGAAAAGTTTGCTCTGCTTCCCAGGGTTCATTAATGCTGCTGAGTAGACACTGGCTCTTTTTATGGTTAACAAGAGCTCTGATATCCATAGTAGCCCATCAACGCTGGGAGCTGTCATGGAAGAGTTTTATTTTTCTGGCCTCTCCTAAGTATTTCTGATCATTAGGAAATTACCTTCTTCCTTCCTAAACCTCACTCAGTCACTTGAAGAACAACCCACAGTCTACTTCTCCTTTGCCTAACTGCTCTAAACCATTAGGTAGGAATTGTTGCTGAGGTCTTTATAAGGTCACAGCCAGATATGTGAAATAGGTAGGAGGACCACATATAAATTTGCATAAAATATGCCTTTAATTTGCATTTAAATGCACTGTGATTTGCATAAAAGTCTATTATTATGCCTTTAGAGTATAAATTTTATAATTGTCCTTTTGTAAAGCTGTCACTTATTTTTCATGTCCCCCCTTTTCAATTCTTCCCAAGATTTCTGCATTCTTGAGGACACCTCCCTTCATGACCCAATAAGGACATCATGGAGGTGCTGGTACTTTTGCATAAAGAGCTCACACAGAGAAATGCCGGCACCATCCTCATTTTCTTTTTCTCATCAGAAAATCCACTTTCACATTTCTCTTCCCATTTTGTGTCTAGTGTCTGACTTCATTATGGATTATTAGACTCACCACTATCAAAGAAAAATTGTATGAGTGAGAGTTAAACAGGAGAGGAAGAGTTTATTTAAGACTATTGCAATGGAGGTGAAGATTATTACACTAGAGAGTGAGATCGATTTTGTGGAAACAAGAGATGGGATAGTGTTCAAGCCTTTTGGTGAGCTGATGTAAAAGTGCTGGAGGATTTTGATTGTTCGAAGAGATTAGGCATCTGTGTCTGCTAACTGGCACACAGAGACTGGGGGATAGAGACTCTCTCTTTTCTGATTACATTTTAAAGGGATGGCTCCCAGTTCCTTGAGAAAGACATTGCTGGTTTTAAAATTTGCAAGAGGCAGGAGATTTGCATTTCAAATGGGCAGAGAAAGAATGTAAAAATATGAAGTTTTTAAAGTAATTGTTCTTAGAAAAGGGAGGTCAGGGGCCCACGCCTGTCTAAAGTTTAGTCAAGCTGAGGAGAACCTTCAAGCTCTCTTGGCCAACACAGACATCTATAAATTCAATCAATATTTGCATAGGCATCCATCCAGTCCCTTCCCATCTCTGGACTTACTGCTTCCTCTCATTAGCACCTCTGATGTGTGGAACTTCCCAGTTTTTTAAATTTTTTGTTAATGTGGATGGAGGGAAAAGTCACAGCATGAAGCATACATCTGGAAGCTCAAAGCAAATAGGGACTCTTCAAAACCATGCTAAACAGTTTGCTTTACAAGGGCCCCTTACCTATCCATTAAGAGCAGTCAAGGAAGTTTAGACAATTAGGAAGGGCATTGGTCCTTTTTTCCTTCTTTAGTCCACCACAGAAAATTTCTAATGTTCATAATGATATCAACCAGCATTGAACCACTATCAGCAGAAATCAATGGTTTTGACCTCATAAACAGGGTTCAGTCCCATTGTACAGAAGAGCAAGGTGAGATAACAAGAAGTGTAGAGACTTTCCTAGAGTCACCCAGCTAGCGATACTTGGGAGAAATGATATATTTCACAATTTATCTTTGTGACTTAGGCCTAGTTATCAACTTCTATGTATGTGATTTCCCTCACCTATAAAAAGAGAATAAGTCATATAAAATTACAGGGTGGTTGGATGAATTTATTGAGAAAATAATCTATTTACAGCCTACAGAAGATCCCTGGGGATATAGGAAACAATTGATAAATTTCAGCAATTATGATTTGCTGGCTAAATATAGGTTCTGCCTGATTCTAAAACTTATGCTTTTTTTAGTAAGCTGTGATGTTATCTATTTTGTGGTCACTTCATAAATCTTGTGGAGTACTTGAATTAAATTTTTCTGTTAAACATAAAATTCTAAGGGCATAAAAGGATGCATAATGGTTACATATCCTACCAAGTTTTTTTCCTGACTCTCTTTTCCAGATAAATTTCACTTCTCTCAATATCAAATTCTTTCAGAATCTAGCATCTTTTATTCCAGTTGTCCAGGTATTAAATTAACTTTTGCAGTTTTGATTGATGTCTGGGTTGATTGTTTTATGATGTTCATAATAACAAGAAAAAATAAACTTTTATTCATTTTAGTTCTGCAGCTAAGATCATGATGACATTATTATATTTCCAGCTTTTATCCTCATTGAATTCATGACTCTACTCCTAGCCTCTTGTTTGAATTACATCCTTTCATTTATCCAATTCATTGTTCTCTTTTCTAAATTGTTCTTAAGATTTTCCTTAAATCTAACTCACTTTTTGAATTAATGACTCTAATATGTACCCACAGAGTGTAATGTTGACAAGATGTTTCTCCATCCTTAGTCATCTGGACATTGGAGGCTTCTATTTCTAACTGTGGAAGTATCTAACTATCAACACTGGATTATGTTATTTTATCAATAACTTGAATAGTACTAACTTTTTACCTGACTCCCCCAAAGTCTAACTGTTTTAGATTGTAATCTTTAAAGGGAATAGAGTGACTGATATTTATCCTGAATACAACCAGCTCAATATATCTAAAATAAAACAGGTTTTACACCTCAAGTATTGGAGTAGTTCTAAGATACTTTGTTTGATTTTGAATATGTGATATTGTTAATTCTTCTTGGTGAAATGAAACACAAACTCATGGAGGGTTATCAGAAGCTCACTGCTGTCATTTAGTATCAGTGTGGATGTTTTGGGCATTGTTCTAGTAGATCATAATCTGAGAGATAATGACTCTAGTTCTGTTTGTTTGTTTGTTTTTTTCCAGCTGTTCTTACTCAGGGGAACAGCTGCCATTGTTACACTTGTAAACTCTATGCCTGGCAGAACTTGTGATGGAGTCTGAAAATGCACTTTTGTTTGTGGTTTGATTTTTCTGCATGGTAAAGCTATGCTCAGATTTAAAACAAGAGCAAAAGAACATTTTCTGGTTGACAATTACAGTGCCTAGGAGATATCAGAGGAATTTATTTGCAGGCACGCATCACCTTGAATTTTTCCTTTATTCTGATTTAGTGATTCATTTGTGATATACTTATTTGAATAATCTTGTCTTACATTAAAAAAAAACACCACACACATCCTCAAGGACAAATATAGGTGACTAGACCCCATAGTCTGTCAAGTTGTGAGATGTAAGATTAACTGGGTTAGAAACTTCTGCTACTTTCTATGGAAGATAATTCCTCATCAGGAATTCACCTTCTCTCACCTGGGTCCCTTTGTGCCCAATGACAAACTTGGAAGACAGCTGGACTTGATTAGAAGTGCATACAAAAAAGCTTTCCCTGTGTGAGACCTGTCGGTCGTACAGGGATTGAACCAGCAACTTTGGCCTCATTAGCATCATGTTCTACCAGCTGGCTCTAGGAAGAATTAATATTCAACATGAAATGATTTCTCTGAATGATCAAACATAAAAGAAAATAGATTTGAATCAAAGTGTCTTTTTAACCTGAGTAATACTGTATCCAAAGAACCTTCAAATTCCCTACATCATAAATCATAAAATGGCACCAGACATCTCACCAGATGTCAGACATGCAACTTCAGAAATGTGTCATGGGCCGTACTTATCTTACTGTGAAGTTTTACTTTTTATTATTATTATTATAAAAAGCTGGAAGTTTTGCCAGAGAGTTTTAAGACTTTTTTAGCTATACCTAAAAAATACTTCCATCTTACCTTTATTGAGACTAACTTTTCAAAAACAGAATATTGAAGGGAGACTTTTGATAACGGAAAATGTCTGAAACACAATAAATGTGGACATTGTCCATGATTACTTCTAGGTTCCCTTCTCTTTTTGCTTTCTCCCTTAGACTTATCAACTCAAAAAACACTCAAAATCCAGTTTCAGAATTTTTTCTAAATGCCAATCTCTGCTTCCTACTGGAATTTTTAATTTACATAAATTCTTTATTTCATTAAATTGCAGAGCGTCTCCTATCAATGACACGTCTTAAAAGCGTCTCTCCCTTTTGACTTTGTTGCTACTGGTGCAGTTCCCTTTCCTCCAATCACTGAAGATTTAAATGTAGGTCATGATTGCTTGTCAGCTTCTTTCACTCCACTGTATGCTGCTTAAGTACTCGAATTGTCATTCTTCATTCTCCATTGCCTGGTGCAGTCCTTTCCACACTGTAGTTGTTGAATAAACATGCTTAGAATAAATGAATTTTTATATATTAACCTTTGCTTGCTCTGGCACTCTTCTTCTGATTAAAGAAATTGAATAGATACTCAAAGACTTTGAATGTAAAAATAAAAAGTTTTGAAATGTATAGAAGGAAAAGTATCTCCTTCATTCTCATCCTCCATCTGCACAGCCTTCCCACCCCCTACCACTCATATACATGAATATATCATGATCATCAGTTTTTTATGCTTCCTTTCAGAGTTTCTTTTGCACTTATAAACACATACAGATCTATATTCATATCTTTAATAATAAAATGGTAATATGCTAATTAGACTGGGAAACCTTCCAGGAGACCTTCTGGATGTTCTTCTGGACAAAGCCATGGTGGCAGGGCTGAGGAAGAGGCTGTCAAGGGCCAAAGGGCAGGGAAGTTGGGGGTGATCAGGCTGGCAGGGGGGCAGTTGGGGGTAAGCAGGCTGGCAGGGGGGGCAGTTGGGGGTGAGCAGGCTGGCAGGGGGGGCAGTTGGGGGTGAGCAGGCTGGCAGGCAGAGTGGTTAGGGTGAGTGTTTAGGAGCCAGCAGTCCTGGATTGTGAGAGGGATGTCCTACTGCCAGTTTAGGCCCAATCCCACAGATTGGAGTCCCAGATGGGAGAGGGTGCAGGCCGGGCTGAGGGATACCCCCCTTCCAGCACCCCCTCCCCCCTGCATGAATTTTGTGCACCGGACCACTAGTATTCATATAAATATAAATACATTTTATACATTCTTATGGTATGTGCAGTACACCAAACTCATTACTCTCTACCTTGTTCTTCACTTGAAGTATCTTGGAAATATTTCCACATTTGAATACAGTTTTTATCATTCTTTTTCTTTAAGTTATATGCCATTCCATTATAAGGAGTTAACTGTAGGGGGCATTTCCTATTGATGGAGTTTTTCCATCTTGTGCCATATAAAGGATATTTCAGAAAATAACCTTATATGATTTTACATTTGTGCCAATAAATTCCTGGAATGTAATTCCTGGGTTGCTGGGTCAAACTTGATAGTGATGACATGACTGAATCACCAAGAAGGATGGTGATAACTTAATGCAGCAATGTATAAAAATGCCTATTTTCCTATAGTCTTATCACAGAGTGAGTTATCAAAATACAAATTTTTTCCTTAAATGTCTGTAAAATAATTATATTTCAACAAACTTTAGTAGGCATTTTCACTCAATATATGTGGGGCCAAACATCTTTTTAAGTGTTTAATAATTATTTATATTTTGTTTTCTTTGTGAACTATCTACTTATATTCTTTCTTCTAGATTTTCTTATTTTTTTAATTTTCTAAATGAATAGACCATATTCTTTGTTTAAAATTTTATTTGTTTTTAGAGTTTGAGGAAGTAAGAAGGAGAGAGAAACGGATGTGAAAGCAAAACATCGACAGGCTGCCTCCTACACGCCCCTTACTAGAGACTGAGCCCACAACCCAGACATCTGCCCTTGATGGGAATCAAACTGGCAAACTTTTGGTGCATGGGACAATGCCCAGTGAAACTAGTTATACCACTCAGGGCTGGGTTGGTTTCTTAAACCAAACCATCCAATCGTGGTCCTTGTGGTAAGTTTGAGCACTGCTTCCTACTTCCCCCCACTCCCCTTCCAAAAAAAAGTTGTTTTGAGTATACTTTCTCTATTATGGAAGTGTTGATTTTTATGTTAAATTTATCAAACTCTTCATTTATTGCTTTTGGGTTTTGAGTTTTAAGTTAAAAAGATATTTTCCACTTCAATATTATAATGTGATTCATTTATATTTTCTTCTAAGAGTTTCATGGCTTACTTATTTCACATGTAAATCTTTGATCATTGAAAATATATTATGGTGAATAGTCATGTGGTATGTAGCTCCAAATTTATATTTTTCTTCAAATGTCTACCTAGTTATTCTGATCACTTATTAAATAGTCTCCTTTTGCCATGGATTTTGAAGGTTAGAAGCAAACTACATTATACTAAGTTGCTTTATTGTTTAAGATTTAAAACAAATTTTAAATTCTGAATTCCGTTTGATGGTCTATTTTTGTCCCATCATTGTTTTTATGATTGCTATTATTAATGCCTTATATTTTAATATCTGACAGGACCAATGATTTTCATGGCTCTTTTTATTAAAATATTTATTCATTATGTTTATTTCTTCATATTAACATTTTGACTGGAGAAGCCTGAGGGATGTGTGGCATCAGTATTTCATGTGGTGGTAGATCCAGAGGGTGTCAGTTAGGCTGTCTTAGCTGGGTGATCACAGCAACCTCTCTTGGAGTAGAGCTGAGATATGACTTCTGCACTATTATACTTCTAATTAATTACTGGATTCTGCTTATTTTAAAATAGGAAATATTTGCATTCTTGCTCTCAAGATATGTTGGAATTTACTTGAGTGAAATACTTGAGTGAAAAGGGACCCCCATAGCCTTTCATGTCTTAGCCCTCATGTTAGTGTTTAACAGAAGTTGGTGGTCACGTTTCTATCCCACTCTGCACACTTAAAAGATCAAATCTGGAATAGATGTTTACAGTAGGAATTTTTAAAGCTAAAGATATTGAATTCAGGAGGGTTATTCATTCTGGCTTCTTTAGTAACTCAGGATCAAAAAGAAGGAGAAAAAAGTACAATGATTTTGAGAGTGGTAGAAACACAAATCTTTTTCAACATGAGAACAAGGAACTATTCAAATTTTGCAGTCAGATATACCTGGCTCTAAAACCTGGTCATTACACAAATTATTTAATTCTCAGAGCTCAAGGTGTTCCTTCATTGAAGGCATGAAAATATTTCCCAGCATCCCTTGTACTAGGTCAGATCATGTGACTAAGTTCTTTACAGAATTCCAGTGGAAGTGATGTTTGCCACTTCCAGACTTGGCCATAAAAAGCTTTACTATGAGATCCTCCTCTCTTCTCATTGATTCAAATGATAATGAAGCAGTAGGGGACTGCAGAACCTCAAGATAGAAGAAGCACTTCCTAAATGGTAGCCTGGAGGAGAGCTACCACTCTATTATAAACATCCCTCTGGCACTCTTACATAAGCAAGAAATGAGCATGCCTTATGAATTAGCTTTTCAATCATTAAGTCCATTTGTCACTTAAAACGGTGATACATGATAAAGTGAGAATTTAATGCTAATGCATAATGTTTATTTCATAGCAGATGCTCAATTAATCTCTGCCTTTATCTGGGGCATGACCATCAGGTACTTGAAAATGTATAGTTTTAAAATAATAGAAATAAAATTTAAATAATCTAAATCTGGCTATTTTTAGGGTGTATACAAATCCTAATCAAGTTCTTATTAATTTATTATTTTATAGCACATTACTGCCTATAGAACAACAGTAGCACAGAGACTGTAGCACTGGAATGTTTCTGCAGCTCATTGGATATGGGAGAATATCACTCATTCACCTATGGACAATTTAAAAGAAACCCTCATCCAACACAAATCATTCCTTTGACAATAATAGTGCAGAAATAATATTTTTAGCTAACCTTTTAGTGAGTGAGTTTTGAGGAAAAGCAATGAGACTATATTTTTGGAGACTAGACAATGTCTACATACTAGTATTAGCAAATTTAACAGTATTCAAAACTATATTTTTTAACAACTTTGATGTGTCAGTCACTGTTAGAGGCCTTTAAGGTCTATCTTATATGCCAGTCACAAGGGATACATAGTAATTGAATATCCTAATTAATATTAATGGGGGAAAATAAAGATTTCTTAATCCTCAGCCATAATACTAAACCTAAACTTTTTCTAATACTAACCCTGTCCATCTGGGACTGAAGATTTGTGCATAAATACACAAAACAATAGAACAGTGTTTATAGAAAGGCTGGCAGAAAGCCTTTTACACACATAATCTCACATAAGCCTCACATTAGCCTTTTGAAATAGGTATTTCCCACTATTTACAGAAGACATAGCTGCAGTTCCATGAAGGTAAATAAATGTGGGGAATGGGACCCAAGAATGCAATGCTAAGCCTAAATTTGATTATAAGCCTGACTATGCCCAAACCCATGTTGCCTCCATGAGACAACACTAATTTACCATGAATTATCTATGTATGCTTGAGTGTACTCCCCAAATAACTGAGGTTTACTGTTTGAAAACTTAAACTTTTAAAGATTAAATTGTATGGAAAGCTTTCTAAAACCCCACCTTTCTTAAGAGGGGTTTGTGTTATGCATATCTCTTGCAGCATTACACCAATAATGCTATTATCAAGGGCTTTTACTAACTATAAGATTTTGTTAATTTTAGTTTCTCTGATCTTCACTTTCCACATACAGCAAATGCATACATTAATACCTATCTCACAGGATTGTATGCCAATTAATAAGCTACATAAAAGTGCTTTGAAATCTAACGACTGCTATCTAAATATTAGTTAATATTTTGCCACTAAAATATAAAGATTTCAGCATTAATAACTTCTTCAGATAGTCTGAACAACAGCTCACATCATCTATTGCATATGTGTAAATTTATAGCATAGTATCCTACTATTTATCTGATTTGGACAGGAAGATATATGTTTTGCTGTTATGTGTGATTATTGTGATTATGTGTGATTGTGTGTTTTTGTTTGTGTGTTTGTGGCATCCTTATATTTCTTTTTTACTTACATATCTGTAGGGTACTCTTTTGCCTTCATTGTCAAAACAATATATAATTATTTCTTAAAAATGTTAACTTTAGCTATCTCTCCAATCATTTATCTATCTTCTTCTCCGTGTATCTAGGGGATAGCATTGATTCCACATGTTCCCCTCCAGCTGTAAAACTCTCTGATTCCATCCTATCTGAACTGTCTCCAAGTTCTCCCTGTGCCTTTGAAGTGTATGTTCACAGATGACTGAATTAAGCTACAAAAGTGATGAAGGCTGACCCAGGATTATAAGCTGTTTTCAAAGACTTGCTCATGGCTGTTTCATCATGAAAGTTAGAACTAAATTCTATATTGAAGTAAAATGATACTCTTTATTTAAAAAAATAAAAATTGTTTCAAAAATCTATAATTACTGGGAAATTTGGTAATAGGTCTTTAGGGCACATAGGAGATAGTTATAGAATCTCTATTAAAAAACATGAAATATTATGAAGAGAGGGCTTGGGGAGGTCTCTTTGAACACAAATATAATGTGAATAATGTTATGATCAAATGCTCATGTTTATGGAAGTTCTCTTGATGGCCAGATGGATAAACCATTGGCTATAAATAAATGATAAATTGTGGGATATTGAAACAAAAACTGGTTAGGGTTTGTCTGGAATGTATGTATGTACACACTCATATAGCAACATATAAAACATACATACACACAAACTTATAAGGGGAAAATACTATCCTATATAATAAAAGCCTAATATGCAAATTGTCCCTCGACCGGGTGTTCGACCAGGGGGAGGGGAAGGCTGGCCCCTCCTCCTGGCAGGCCCCACCCCTGCCGGTAGCAGCAGCAGGCAGCCAGGGGAAGGGAGGCTCCAGCCAGCAGCCACTAGGGATCGTACCCATTCACAAATTTCAGGCACTGGGCCTCTAGCTCATTATATTCATATTCTAAGCAATCTAAAATACCAATAAAGATATTTATTTAGTCAGTACTTGTGCTCCAATGATGTTTTGGTTTCATTCTAACTTTTGAAAAGTTCGTGAGGGAATAGCCTCTTCTTATAGAATTTCTATTTCAGACAGATCAGGGCTGGCAGTTGGCATCAGAGTCTGAAGGGCAACTCATCAGGCTCTTCATGCTGGCACTCCTGCTGCTGCAGCTTCTGTCCCCCTAAAAAACTGCTTTGAGGGCCACTTGTGTAGGTGCCAAAGCGTATGCTTTAGCTGTGGGTCAGAGGGCATGTTTTGCTTACGCATGTGCCAACATAAAAATCTTCAATATTAATGTCCCAAGGACTGAACTGAATCCAGAGTGGCCTCCTTATAATCCAGCAAGGGAGATTGAGAGAGAAAAAATAATATGTAGGAAAGCTTTTTAAAATTAGTTGTTTCTAATTATTACATTTGTTGAGAGGGATAAGGAACTATAGCATGCTGACAAGAATGCTGGAAAAGTTATGATGAATTACATACATACAGTTTGCCAATAATCATTTTATCATTAAATTCAAGCAGCAAGTTAATGATTATTATTTTTCCATTTCTAGCAAAAGTGAGCTGAGCCAAATTTAAAATTTGCTTCTCCTACTTTTTGCATTGTAATCAGTAAAATAGAGGTTTTGCATTCACATTTGTAAGATATCCGGATTTTAAAATCAGGTCATAGATTGATTAATTTTTAAAAATAAAATAGCTTAAATGTCATTATAAAATACTAAAAATGTTATGTTTTCTAGTAAATTAAGTAACAAAAAGCAACTATCTTTTAAGGAATCACTAAATTACTTGTCCATATTCAGGGTATGTATGAAGAAGATATTTAAAATTATTGGAACTTGAAATTTTAACTTCAATGAAGTACTTTTCTCATTAAAAGAGTATAGATAGACAGTAGTGAATTTTGTAAATGGGCCCTGATTAGGTTCCAAATCATGAATTTTAGGATATCAGACCTTCACAAAAAGACAGTTGGTTGTCTGAAGTGAACCTTTTATGTCTACTCATGGTTGCTAGACATTCACCCAAAGTGGATTTTACTTTTTGTAGGGTTTCGGAAAGCTTTGTTCCATATTTTTATTTGTCGCAAGCATGCATCTATTTATTTTTCTTACTTTCTGTTTGGAAGAAAAAGTTGGAAGAGTTCAAGAGCTCTCTAACTTCCTCTACTGGTGATGTTGTCCAATCCAAAACATTAGCATAATACTCTCCAGATTTGAAAATTTTTTTGTTTTAATCACTGTTAAGGACAGGATTTAACATAACAGGTGCACTATTTTTTTATTTGCCACAATTTATGCTAGTCTTGTGATCCTTTGAAGCTGTGACATGTTTGTAAATTCTTACTTGTAAACCACTAATATATGCTGAGTATTCACAATGTTAATTATCCATGAGAACATTAAATTATAAATAACAGTTATCACAGAACCTGTGATGGCAAATATTATAAGTCCACCTGATTGCCTTTTTCATTTTGATTAGTGAAAAATCAGTCATTTCCTGGCAGTTAATCAAATGCCACCAGAGATCCTCATTTTGGTTTCAGTAATTCTGCTTATTCCATTTATTTTTTGATTTATAAAAATTATCACCATAACAATATTTCAGATTTGATTACTGGTGAAGTTAACAAACTCATTTTTAGTCACATGCCCTTTTATTATAAGCAGGCTGTTAGCTATCAGATGGTTAGATTATTTCATTAATTAAGGGTATTATAGATTCATATAGCCTATAAATTTATTACCACTCAAGAATATTGCATATAAATTTCATTAAACAAATGTATATGTTAATTATAACATCACAAAATAGAGAAATCAAGTTTTTATGTGCAAAAGCAACATTTGCCTCAGAAAAGTAGTACTGAATCTTTGATTTTCAGCATTACTCAGATCAATAGACATTTACTAATATTATTTTTTCCTTGATCTTAACACCTTTTTCTTTTTTTCAATTACTCCCACTTCTCTGACCAGTTTATTCTGAGTCCCTTTAACTGACTTTATATATGTGTGCCATTTAAATGGGCTCTTGTTGTGCGTGCTTTCACCCCCAATATTTTTGTCCCTTGATTCTGCATATTTCTCTTGGCACTTACTCTCTTGGTGTCAATTGCATCGGTGTAGACTAGTCATAGACACAAATAAAAAAACTATCTTAAAATGTACATCTATATGTTAAGATCTGTCTATCTACATGATTATCTATTAAACAACTTAAATACATGCTTTTCATGTTTCCTAAAATAAACCTCTAAAATGAACTTGCTTGCCTCCAAGAGCAATTATCTTTTATTTAGTCTCAATCTGAGTTAATGATGTTATCATCTATTAGCTGCTCAACAGAGAAAACTTAAGCTATAAGCAGTTTGCCATTAACTCTAGCCAGTCTACATCTAAAGGACAAACCAGGTTGCTCTTTCTCTTGTAGCATAGTACATTTCATTTGATGACAAGATGATGAATGAATCACAAGTGACTAATGACAGGTTACTTGGAATGGCCATTGCTTTTAATTTTCCAGGTTAATGGAATATATTTGTTTTTCCAATATCTGATTCACTACTCCTGGTGAAAAAAGTGTTAGATAAAACTTATATTTAGATGTTTGCAATTGGGCATGTGACGAAAAGGTGTCTAATACGGATGGATACTGAATATCTTAAATAGCAAGAGCTAATCCTAATATATAAAAAGCTAGGGGCCATCATGACCTAAACAACTGGACAGATGACCGAACAGCAGGCTGGCAGCGGGAGGGGGCTGTGGGCTCACATCCAAAACAACCAAACAAACGGTCACCAGGAGGTGCATGGAGGCGGGGTGCTTTGCACATGCAGTGGGAGGTGGTAGGCAGGGGGCAGGAGGAGGGAGGCTGGTCATCAGTCTGGGTCCCGCCTCCCTCGGGCCCTGCAGGAGTCAGTCTGGGGAAACTTTCTCAGACTTGCTTGATGCTGGGACTGGATGCATCTGAACTCACAGCAGGCTCTGCGGAGGTCCTGGTGGCTGAGGGTGTAGAACCGGAGTGCGAGTGTGTGCGTGTGTGCATGAGTGTGGACCCGAGCAACACACACTCTCACACACACACACACTCACACACCCGCACCCACACAGGGCCCCCGGCTGCGCCACCCGCGCCTCCCTGGACTTCACCCTCCAGCCGGGATCCTCCTGGTCCCCTGCCTGTCCCTGTCTAAGGTTTCTCAGTAACACAGCATGCATTATTCAGGAGTCAGGACTGGGTGCGACAGCGCAGTCACCCCACCACTGCTGTCCCCGCCCGCCCGCCCGCCTGGGAAAGGTGCCAGAGAAGGATGCCAGGGCCTCTTACCACTCAGGGCTGGTGGGGATGCGGCCAGAGGGGGACAAAACCGAGCTACTCTGACCTGCCCTGTGGCCCACCCAGGGCGGGCCTCACCTTGTGTGCCCCGCCCAAGCCCCGGAGTGCAAGGGTTGTCTGGGCAAGCCCCTCCCCTGACTGGGAGGGTCCCCGCTGTGCCTCCACCTCCTTGGGAAAGTTTGCTTTTCCAGCTCTGTCCCCGCGGGAGAGCTGAAAGGGCACCTGATTCCTTTTCTTCCTTCAGAAGTGCCCTGAAAAGCACGCAGACAGCTATGCTGGGAAGGGGTTGCTCAAGTTCAGCAAGAGTGTGATTTGCTGAAGGCGGGTTGAACAGTTTTCTCTTACCCCGTTTGTGGGAGTTAATCTGATTTAAAACTAATGGACTAAACAAACAGAAGTACTTTATAGAAAGTCACTTTGGAAATGTGGATCAAAATTCAAGTGGACTAACTTTGGGCTAGGAGTTCCATGTCTGTGAATGTGTCCTAAGTAAACAGTCAAATAAGCAATTATGTTTACCATAGTTGTTGATGCCAGGAGAAACCGGAAACAACCTGCCCCACAATAAAGGGTTAGTGAAGTAAACCATAGTAATGCCAAACAGTCAGGGATAACACTGTAGCCATTAAAAATTATGTCTGTACATCCAATTCATTGACAGGAAAAGAAGGCCATAGCCAAATATTAAGTGGAGGGCAGGGGAAGCTCAGAAGAGTGCATGTATATTTATATGTATATATATTTTATATGTCAGGGAAATAATAGTTTTAAAAACAGTGATTCTTTCTGAGCTCTGCAATTGTGAGTGTTAGCAAATTGTGTTTCAGGTGTAACAGGTGTTCAAGTATACACATAGATATCCTTGCTTGTGGGACAGCCTGAACCTTTGCTGCACCTGCCCCTCTCTGCTGTGGCAATGGCCTAATCAGACATTCCCTTTTATAGAGGTGGTTTCCTTTCTCCTTTGCCCAAAACCATGCCTTTCCAACAAAAGAATATTAACCAAGCAGTCCTAACAAGTTTTATTGCCAACTGCAACTTATGACCTTTTACACAAATGTTGTTGCTTTCAAGCCTACCAGGTTGTATTTCAAAACTTTTATTTTTCTGCAACTTGACCATTTTTTATTTGCTTAAAATATTCTGGAGTATTTTAAGTACATATAGAAAAGTAGAGAATAATATGACAAATACTTATCTTTACTAATAAAAGGGTAATATGCTAATTAGGCCAGACATATTCCGGACATCCTTCCAGACATCCTTCCAGAAAAAGCCATGGTGGCAGGGGCCAAGGCAGAGGCAATTAGGGGCGACCAGGCCGGCAGGGGAGGGCAGTTAGGGGTGGCTAGGCTGGCGGGAGAGGGGGGTTGAGGGTGACCAGGCTGGTAGAGGGGCAGTAAGGGGCAACCATGCAGGTAGGGGGGAAGTTAGGGGTGACCAGGCCAGCAGGGAGGGCAGTTGGGGTGACCAGGATGGCAAGGGGGGTAGTTGGGTTGGGGGAGACCAGGTCGACAGAGGGGGCAGTTAGGGGTGACCAGGCCAGCAGGCTGAGGTGGTTAGAGTGATCAGTCTGGTGTGGGGAGCAGTTAGGGGCGATCAGGCAGGCAGGCAGGTGAGCAGTTAGGAGCCAGCAGTCCTGGATTGTGAGAGGGATGTCTGACTGCCGGTTTAGGCCCAATTCCCGGGATTGTGCCTAAATTGGCAGTTGGACATCCCTGAGGAGTCCCGGATTGGAGAGCATGCAGGTTGGGCTGAGGGGACATCCTCGGCATGAATTTCATGCACCGGGCCTCTACTCTGTATATAAAAATACAAGACAAAGTTACAGTAGAACATTGTCTCAACAGCTGAGATACCCTACTTTTCTTTTTTTCCTTGTTCATCCCTTTATTATTTCAAAGATGCTTATAGAAAAAACTAGGAAAGGTGTTTTCAAACCCATAAAACATTTTCCAAAACACATTAGCTGAATCAAGAATTAAATGTAACTTCTAGTTTAGAGAATAATACAACAGCAAACATTCTTATGAATAGTTTCTATTTCAAAATATCTCCCTAAGTCTATTAAAAGCCTTCTATTCTTATTACCACTTAGTGTTTCAAGTAATTCTCTTTTTAATCTGGATTTCTGTAATTATCTATATACTACTTTTAGTTTATTGACTCCTTCTAAGCCACAATTACATTTATATCTGGACCGTTTTACTCTGAAGAAAAATCTGGTAATTTCTTTTTTTGATATAAAATCTGTTAAGTGTTATATTTCCAATGCAATGCAAATTCTTTAGCATGGCATCTGACATAAAAATGACCTGACTATTCTCACCATAATGTTGGACCAACTATTTTCTTATAAGACAGACAAGCCATATTTCTCACTGTTCTTATATGGACAAAGGTATTTTCTATATTTCTTCCTGTTTATTATTGCTTGTTCTCCAGTGGGACTTCCTTTAGCATCTTCTTTACATGTTAAACTCCAACTCAGTCTTGAAAATCCAAATCAAAAGATACTTTCTCATTGAACCGTCTAGAGATCCACTGTGGAGTCAGATATTCTTTTCTGTGTGCCCATAGCAACTGAGTATAACTCTAAATTCACTCTTTATCTATTGAATTGCATTTATATATTCATTTAGGAATTTCTTATCAAATTGAGTGAAAACCTTAGGGTAGGCTCTTATAGATATTTTTATTCATACCAGAATATAACATTGTGTAGAACAGAAAACAAATTGTCAGAAAACATCATGTGTACACATAAATCAATGAAGAACAGTGTTTACAAATCAGCTGTCAGCTATATTTACAAAAAAACAATTATATGCACATGAAATTTTTCTAGAATAAATGAACTTTGCCCATTATTTAAGTCCTGATATAATCTGTATAATAGATTAAAAAAAGTCCTTGTTTTTATTGTCTAGAGCTAACATGAGTCCTGAAAGAAATTAAAACACTTTGAAACATAAAATAAAACTTTTCCTTTGGAAATAAAGTATTTTTAAAATTTAAAACACTTTGAGACTCTAATGATTAATAATTCAAAGAGAAAAGTATAATTTTAGGCTTAGTATTAAAAAGAAAATAAATGTTAAGAAGAAACTCAGAAGCATCAATAGAGAACTATCAATAGAACCTGTGTACTATTTTTAAGTGTTTAGAAACCTCTCCTCCCTAGTTTTATAAAGCTCAGCTCTTTAAAATAACTTATGAAATGAAATTCCAACAAAGCTTTACTTCATTTTCAACATCATCTCATCTAGATCACAAATTTCCAAAGAGGAATCTTTAAATATATAGGAATACTGTGAAGTGATTTGTAACATTTGTGGTTTTGAAATATATAAATTGAACTTTGATATATAAGGCTACATTATCAATATACTAAGAAAAATATTTAACTTAAAATTATCAACATGAATTATATAATGTGATAAAGAATACTATAATATTTTTATTGCCGCTATTTAACTGTTCAATAGACCTAGTTCACAGAAATTGGGCTCTCTGGAATAGAGGCACGTTATAAAACTCTTTACCCAAAGATATATTGACAATCTATTTTTCTCATAATGGTATGGCCAGTTAATGAAGAGATGCAAATAAAAGGAAGATTTTTTTGTGTGTGACTTCATACGTATTTATGAAGTTATAAATTCATAAATTATACATAGTATTTAAATTACTATGTATAACTTATGAAATGAAATTCCAACAAAGCTTTACTTCATTTTCAACATCATCTCATCTAGATCACAAATTTCCAAAGAGGAATCTTTAAATATATAGGAATACTGTGAAGTGTGAATACTGTGAAATTTTCGCAAAATTTCAATTAGAAATTAGAAAAAATATATAGATGATGAATATATATTTTACAATCACACACACATGCCCTAACTGATTTGGCTCAGTGGATAGAGCGTTGGATTGAGGACTCAAGGGTCCCAGGTTCGATTCCAGTCAAGGGCATGTACCTTGGTTGCAGGCACATACCCAGTAGGGAGTGTGCAGGAGGCAGCTGATCGATGTTTCTCTCTCATCGATGTTTCTACTTTTCTATTCCTCTCCCTTCCACTCTGTAAAAAATCAATAAAAAGTATCATAAAAAAAAGAAAAGAAAACACACAGCCAGAAAGTATAAATTTTGTCTAATGTATAATAACATTTGCAACTACAGAGCTACACTTTGTGTTCATACTGATGACTTTGTAACACTTGAGAATCTGAAATGACTTCTGGATTATATGAATTTTGCTGTCAATTGTATTGCAATTCCATAATTTGATAAGTTTCTTATTCTCTGATAATCTTTGCTTGAATTATGTATTAATTTTCAGGGAATGAGTATATTTAATTCACCATCGTAAGTAAAAGTGATGATTTCTAGACACTTATCTTTACTAATAAAAGGGTAATATGCTAATTAGGCCAGACATATTTAGTCTAATATGTCTGGCCTAATTAGCATTTTTAGGCCAGACATGCGTAAGTGTAGGGTACTCACTGTTGGTTTCATTCTAACTTTTGAAAAGTTCGTGAGGGAATAGCCTCTAACATTTGTAAGATATTCGGCATGTGACTAAGTTCATGCCTTGTGATTGAAAGTTTCCTTCAGCCCTATCCAGTTACATGTCTTGTGATTTAAAGTTTCCTTCAGCCCTATCCAGTTTGGCTCAGTGGATAGAGCGTCAGCCCGCACACTGCAGGATCCTGGGTTTGATTCAGGTCAAGGGGACATACTTTGGTTGCAAGCTCCTTCTGGGCCCGGGCCTTGGTGCGTGCAGGAGGCAACTAATCGATGTGTTTCTCTCACATCAATATTTCTCTCTGACTTTTCCTCTCTCCCCCACTCTCTCTAAAAATCAGTTTGAAAAATATCCCTGGGTAAGGATTAAAAAAAAAGTTTCTTTCAGAATAATAATAAAATAGAAATGATAAAAAATATTCTTTCTCCTAATATAGGGGAGCCAGAGTGTTCAGAAAAATATTAAGAATAATGAATTGTAATCTAACAGCTGTGAGTCTACATTCCAAAAGCAAATTTATAAAGCAACTAAGTTATTAGTAAAGAAATATAAAGCTTATCTGCAGTTCTTCTGTAACTTCATAACTATCTAGTATTTATATTTTAGCAATAGTGGTAAACTAGATGGTTATTTCCCAAAGTATCTGATATAAAAAGAGCTTTTTCTTTGAAAATTGTGTCTACATTTATTTTTGTTTAAAACCTTTCTTTTGTTGATTTTTAAGCATATAAAATTATGATGGTGTGAATAAAGGTTGTAATTTTAATAACTGTAAATGAAAGTTTCTCACAAGCCAAAAATAAGAAAGGTGACTTGTATCAATTTTATAGGATGAAAAGGCTTATTGTGAATTCGTTAAGGCACAGAATGATTAGAGGCATTGATAGTGTAAAATTTTGGATTTCTTAATGTTTGTTTAATATAATTAAGTAAGACCAACAATAACACTATCATAAATGTATCAAGGTATTTCCAAATTTTATTAATTCCATAAAATAGATTTGTGGATAAAAATGGAAAAAGTCTATATTTGTAATATTTTTTTCATAAAAAATAGTCTTTACCCACATAAATTTATTTTTCAAGAAGACATTTCATTGTAGCATTTATAGACTGGTTCATTTATCCATCATATTTTCCATTTGAATGAAAAAAAATCACCAGGATTATAGAATTTTAATTAGCCAGAAAAGGTTGTATGTTTTAAGTAAAAACATTTTATAAAATTACCAGGAAATATTAGTCAAAGCAATATATTTTCCTGAGTCTTATCTAAACAGAGAACTAACATATATGTAGAGGCTGATAGCCAAATATTCATTTTGCCCCAACTAAAACCATTATTTATAATAACTTTGAACATTTTATGCATAATTATGTATTAATTGGTGATAGATATTTGGGAAATAGCTGTAAAAGTATTATCACATACAATAAACTTAAAGCCAAAAAGGTTTTTTTTTTCTTATATAAAAGCTAGGAAAATCTATAATAATAAAAGCATAATATGCTAATTAGACTGGACGTCCTTTCAGACTTCCTTCTGGATGACCTTCTTGGCGAAACTAGGGCTGCAAGGGAAGCCCGGGTACCAGGTGCCTGCCAGTGGCCAGAGGGAAGCCGGGTCCCAGGTCCCAGAGGGAAGCTGGTGCCGGCAGCTGGGGGGAGGAAAGCCTACCCTCCCACGGATTGCGTGCTTCGGGCCTCTTGCACATTAAGATAAGAGTTAAATGTGTTGCTATAATAAACATGTTAGAGAGCAAACTCTGCATAATGTTAGAATTCCAGAATTCTTACAGGACAGTGTAACAGTGAAAAGCGTACTGAGCCATTGGATGAAGTTTCAGTAGATGTTATATAAATCTAAAAATTGAAAGGTATATTACATTTCTTAAAATATTTTCAGAAATTCCTCAGTGGAAATATATATCCTTCTTAAGTTGAAAAAACATTAGAAAGCTTTAAAAATGGCAAGTGTAATAAGAAAATTTAGTTAGGATTAATAACTTCCACAAATGGTTAGGTCAGAAGGGGAGATGGAAATACCTTTATTTATAGTTAAAATATATGTATATCTCTAAATGGCAATTAGCAGGCCCCCATTGACTCTTGATGATTCATTCTTTAATGAAATCATAAATGTTTCTGTGGTGTGATCCTGCACATCTCCCCCGAGGGCAGCGAAAGTATCAGGAGCTACATCTTGGATGCCTGCCACGGCCCACCTGCTGCAGGAGGGGCTCTGATTCCCTCCAGCAACAGAGTCCAGGTGGAGGCACAAACACACAGGGCACCAGGCTTATTATGTACATCTGGAGCTATGTCAAGCCATAAGTAACATGGGAGCATATTCTTTTATTATACCGTGCAGCAGCAAAATCTCCAGGCTAGAGCGTATCACCGTTTTCCTCTGCAACAGCTCCTGGACGCTCAAGACAATGCGAGTTAAAGGACAACTGTTACAATTGTTGTCTTCCCTCCAGATCGATAGAACCCAATAAATAATAAGCACTTACATTTAGACATGATGTATATATTATGTTATTTAAAAAGTAAATATTCTGAGGACATTTTAAAGTTTAAAGATGATATTGATGCTTGATGCTCGGCCGGCATGGCTCAGTGGATGAGCATCAACCTATAAACCGGGAGGTCAGAGTTCAAATCCTAGTCAGGCCACATGCTCAGGCTGCGGGTTTGATCCCCAGTGTGGGGTGGGCAGGAGGCAGCCAATCAATGATTCTCATCATTGATGTTTCTCTCTCTCTCTCTGAAATCAATAAAAATATATTTAAAAAAATAAAGATGATATTGTTGATCATATATTTAAGAAAATAACTTCAAAATTAAAAAACACACACAAATTCAGTGAGAGAAAATGTTACCAAAATAAAGCTGATCTCAAGAAAGAAAATCTAAGACACATCAACTACAACAAAATCTTTTAAAAAATTAAGGAATTTATCAAACCTGATTTTTTCTAACATGATTTTCCTTTTATAAAATACATGACAGTTACATTGTCTTTACACTGTTTTATAAAAAAGTAATTATGCTCTAAAATTGTCACTTAGGGGTCTAATGCAAGGAGCTTTTCTTTCATGGCATTTTGTTGTAATCATACATTCAAAAATACCTAATGAAAAATAGTACTCCAATTTTGTTGGCAGACTCCTTCCATAAAGTTAGTTCACCAACACTAAACTTATCAGTTCTTCTTTTGGTTTAGAGTACTTATAATAAAATATCAATAAGGTTTTTCAATAGAGAACATTTTCACATAAATTTTAGTAGTTGCTACAGGGAATAAAGGAAATATTAAAGAGAAATGGACTCAAATCACTTTCACAAAGACTATAATAGAAATGTGTTTCATATGTTGAATTTCTCAACCTTTTAAGGAAATTTATAAAGTATTTAGTGTTTTTGCAAAATTATTTGACAATTTAAAATAGCTTCCCACATAAAATGTTTCTAATTCAAATTAAGTATAGTACAATGAGAAAATAAAACTTAAATAATTTTCATCCAAACAGAAGAAAACCCTGAAATATTTCTACTTCAAAACAGAAAAGTGAAGCATACTTACTTTATGGCTATTCATGGCCATACTGAAAGCCACACACACACACACACACAGACACATACACACAGTAAAAGAAGTTAGTAAGGATCCTGTGTATGAATAGCGAGGAAAATGTAAAAGGAGAACAGAAACATTAGTATACACTTTCTGAATAACCTACATAAGAAAATAAATTTTCAATGAAACATAAGTTTTCCAAAAATTGCTCTCCATTCTATTAGAAAAGTTTTCAACAATTCATCTTTAAAAGAGAGAGAGAGAATGGTCAACAGTGTGGTGATTGTGTGGGTGGAGCAGTGGGTGGAGATGGAAGAGGGCTTAGAGATAGAGGGGATAAATGGTGATAGGAAAAATAAAATACAATAAATAAATAAAAATGAGAGAAGTGTAGAAAAGTAAAATTGTAATAAATACAAAGGCTTAAATAGAAATTTATAAGTAAACAGAATGTGATGACAGGTAAGCTGACAGATCTCAGGTAATAAAAGGAAGAAATTATAGATACAAAAATATATAAGAAGGAACTAATATATGACATATATAAAAAGGAACTAATTACATGCATTGTAGACAGGGTGGAGGAAAGGAGACTGGAAAGTAAAAACAACCAAGTATATGATATAAGATGATAGATATAGAAGAAAAACGTAAGAGAGTCAACAAATCAATTGCATTTGTTTCTTACAAATGTGACAGAACAAATGAAAAAGAAATATCTTTATATATAAAAGCCCAAGTGACCGCCTGACCCTCCGACAGGTCGCTATGACACACACTGACCACCAGGGGGCAGATGCTCAACACAGGAGCTGCTGAGTGAAAGAAACTTTGCAGATTGCCCTCTCACACTCCGGGACCCCTTGGGGGAGGTCGGACTGCCAGTTTTGGCCAGATCCCCGCAGGCCAGGCCAAGGAATCCCACCTGCCAGAGGGATCCAGCTCACTCCACAGACAACCTTTGAGCCCTGGCACCACCCCAGGTGTGGCTGGCCAGGGAGGGACCATAGGAGGTTGGCTCCAGGAGTGTCGGGCTCGTCTCGCCCAGTCCTTCCCGCCAGCCACCTTCTAATTAATTTCCCTTCAATGTGCACGAATCTCTGTGTACTGGGCCTCTAGTTCAAAAATAAAATGGAATAAAAAAAATACCTGCATACAGAGACATGTGAAATTACAGATTGAAATAATACTCCAGATCCTCAGAAAAACTGACAATAATCAACTGCAAAATAGATTCTGAAAAAGGAAGTTAATTCAATGGCTAAAAAAAAAAATAATAATAATAATCTAAAGTATTTAGGGAGGAAAAGTCAACAAATAGGGAAAAATATCAAGCTGCCCTTGTAATTCATAATACAATATTCAAGACCAGATAATAGGAGAGGTTTGTCTAGAGCAGTTCTAGGGTAAATTATAACCCCCAATTTTTTTACTGTTTTTAAATACAAAGCAAACTTAATGATAGTTCCCAAATCTGAAAATCCTTAGACATATGCAATCTAGATGATTAAAAAAAAATCAAACATGCCAAAATTCAACCAACTCAGAGATATAGCCAAAAGAACAGAAAGAACCCATGTAAAATGACTAATAGTTGGAATCCATCTAGCTTTAGAATTGACATTTATTCTCTATGTAAATTATAATTAATAAACTTAATGTAAGTGTTACTAAATTGACATTATAACACTCTGCTATGAAGAGCAAATATCAGGAAATGAGGTGATAGTAATAGTAATTTCTTATTTGATATGCAATATTTTAGAGATAATTTCTAAGATTGAATTAGATATGTATTTCAATAAAAACTCAAGCTTATAAACTTATGTTTTATTCTTTTTCTTTTTTTATTGAATTAATTTAGGTTATATTGTATCTTCCAAAAAACAAAAAACAAAAACCACGTTCATCTCATCATCTCTTTTTTTTTTAATATCATTCTTTTTTTTTTATTGTTTCAAGTATTACAAATAGTAGTACATGTCTCCTTCCCCCCCCCCCCCATTGACCTCCTCCCAGCCTGCCCTCCCCCCCAGTACATGCCTTCACCTGCCCCCCTCTCCCCCAGTGTCATGAATCCATTGGTTATGCTTATATGCATGCGTACAAGTCCTTCGGCTGATCTCTTACAGTCCTCCTCCCCGCAACCTCCCCTGCCTTCCCGCTGTAGTTTGACAGTCTGTTCAATGCTTCTTTGCCTCTGTATCTATTTCCCCCCCATTTCTTTCCTTTAAAAAATCTTGCCTCTGCAGACTAGAAATAAACATATAATAACAAAAAATGTTTGAGTCCCAATTTCAATGTCCAACAGTTCTGAGTCCCTGTTTCAATGTTAAACAGTTCCTTATGTGTGTATGTCAGCAATGATATCTGGATGGTGGGCACATGGTGGCAATGCAGGTCCGACCCTCTCTGGTTTGGTCCTAGGCAACCGATCATCTCTTTTAATTTTCATTAAGTATTAAATTAATATATAAATGTATTTTATGTAAATGTATATTATATTAAATTTAAAATAAATATAAAATTAAAACACCCAGCAATAAAACTAAATAAAATAAACTACAGATAAGTAAGTAAATAAAACAAAATCTTAACATCTGATAAGAAAAGGGGAATAGCCTTATTGCATAAACTTCTAGAAATAAAGAACAGAGAGAAATAAAGACTCTAGAGGGAGGGGGTCTAATGAACATCTTATATCTGACTAATCCTTCCCCAACACACCACTCTCCACTGCTGAAGTTATTCAAAGAAAATGAGTAAATACAATTCTGAGATTCCTCATTATATTATCCAATTAGGAAGAAGCAGTCTGAGGGGTAGGTAAGTGGACCCTGCGTGGAGGTAAGGAAAAGCGCTGAAGTGTGAAAGATTCCACATACCACTCTGATATTTGATCTTAGGCAGCAGGGGGCTTTTCCTTTTTCTAGAGCAGAAGCTAAATTAGGTCAACAAAACTATTCCAGAAGCACGGAAAACACAATTGCCTGTGTGAAGGAGGGCCTGCAGGAGACTTTCGATCATCTCAGAAGAGAGCCAACCTCAAATCCCACTGAGCATGTCATCCCGTCATATTAGCCCTACTGGGATAGAAAAGATCAAGTAACTTATAACTCCAAATTGTAGTCCAGGGGGAAACGATTCAGCTATCAAATACATCGGTCTGGACAGAGCCGTTACAATGAAATATAAGTAGGATAAGAAAAAATGGGACAAAAACGATGCAAGGTACTACAGTAGAAAAAAAAATAATTAGGAAATATAGTTTGTAAAACATTCTGAATGAAAAAAAAAACGAGAAACTGAAGATTGTGCGTTTGTGCTGTGCATTATATAAACATCTGAATTAAAAATAAAAATGCAGAGATGTAAACATGAAAAGGCAGAATGACAGGAAAAGATAAAGCAATAGGCAATAAATGCAAGACCCAAACTGTACCATTACAGATATATACATGAATTTGAATCAGCAGAAATAGAATAGAAAGTTGAAATGTTAATTCATGACAGAACAAGTTGAAATTCTGAAGACGTGACCAAATGTAAAATGAATCAAGAACTGGATATGATCATTGAAAGGGCACACTAGATATCATGGAAGTACAAATACAGGGAGGTCAAAAGAGATGTATCCAGAATAAGGTAATGAACTGCAGGTGTAAAGCAAGAGGGCAACTAGAGTACAAGAAATCAGGCCCGCAGATGTCTCTAGAACTAGGAGACAAGACTACAGAAAAGCCTACATTATTCTGAGGAAATGTGACTCCAAAACCTTATACACAGGCAAGCTGTTGTCCCAGTATCAAAAATAAAGATATTTTCAATCATAAAATTATTTATATGCCAATTAACTAAGCAACCCCATACAAAATCCATAAAGGAATAAAACTCAGGAAGTATGAAAAGAGAAGATGTGGTAAAATGACTGAGGTTGAGAATTAAACTCATCTACATAAAGAAACCAAATTATACATCTGAACAGGATGTAAATGCAATCAAACATGACAGGGAAAAAATAATACAGGCAATAAAAACAGGCCAGAGGGGATAGAGAGGAAGAAGGAAACAGAGCACTACTAAAAATTTCATTTATATAGCATGGAATCAGTCTTACAGTACTTAAAATATAACGGTGTGGGTGAAATGAAACCACAATGACTTCAAACTCGATGTAGATATCAGAATCTCTCCTCTCAATCTTAAAGAGATTTTTCAAAAGAAACAATACCTCCTCCAGTGAAGAAACATCTATATGAAATTTCAAAATCCCTTCAGTATCAGTTGAGTTTGTATTTCTTTTCTTAAATTCAATTATAGTTTAATATATTTTAAGCATGTTTAATGTAATTTTAGCATTTTAAAATTATTCAGTTCTCTAGCTCTCATTCTCCTCATTCATTTTCAATATGAGTCCCTATCCACACATGTGCCTATTTATGGAAACATGGATGCCTGGTCACCATGCAGGCTCTTGCTCGGTGGCTAGGTTTTATTACTTTCTTTGTTGTCTCCTTTTTTATCAGTCCAATATTTTTAAAGAGTATGTATTATTTTAATAAGTTAACAGTCCTTTCAAAATGTATTAAAAAACACATCCAGTAGATAAATGAGGAAAAGAAATAAACAGGTAAAGAAATGTGGAATCACAAATAATGAAAATAAGGGGGTGGTGAGTGAGAGGTTTAACTTCATGAATAACTGACTAATCAACTAAATAACCAAATAAATGAACAGAGTTTAAAAAGTAGAGGGAAATAATATTTTCCCTTTATAAAATATATACAAAAGGAACACCATGAGGCAAAAGAAGGTTTACAGTTGTTCATATAGAAAATAATACAATAGTTAATAATAATACAAGAATAAACTCCGTGTTTGACATATTCACAACTATAAACCTACTTTTGCTCCACCTTGTAGTCATGAATACTGTGAAGACAAAGTCAGATGGGTACTGGGAATGTAAAGTATACAAATTTCTAAGAACAGTCTTAGAGATATGAATACTGATATATGGGGTTAGTTTATGTCTTTTATCTATGCAGTTCATGTTTGGAAACAACTTACAAAAATGGCATAAAATGTAGACTAAAAAATTGATGCTTGTAGAGACTCATCCTTGCATTGCTTATGAAACAAAACGTAGATGCTATCTATTATCTGCCAAAGGACACATTTTAAATAAATCATTATGCATTCATGATGTACTACCGTACAGATGTTAGAATTAATGTTTTAAAGAATTTTTGAGCAGTTGAAAATATTGCAATATTAGATGAAAAATGTTTTAAAACTGTGTCATTATAATTGTAAAATATATACCTTACAATATATGTGTTAAAATACATGTGTAGGTGTGGACCTGGAATTTAATGTGCTGATATTTTATAATGGTTTATTCTGAATTGTTGGATTACGAAGAGTGATTTTTATGCTGTCTGTAATGATAAATATCATTATGTAATTTTTGGATATTTTTCAAATTTTCACCATCAACTTTATTATATTAATAATCAACAATTAAAGGTATAGCTGGAGAATATCTAATAGATTTTAATATTTTTACATGCCATATGAATGCTTATGCCATTTATTTTTAAAAAGATATTTTTATTTATTTTAGAGAGGAAGGGAGAGAGAGAGGGAGCTAGAAACATCAATGATGAGAGAGAACTATTGGTCAGCTGCCTCCTTCACGCCTCACATTGGGGATAGAGCCCGCAAACCCGAGCATGTGCCCTAACCAAGAATCAAACCATGACTTCCTGGTTCAAAGTCGATGCTCAATCATGAGCCACACCTGCTGGGCAATGCCATTTATTTTTAGCTGAAAAATTATATGTGTAGTGAGGTAAAATGTCTTATTTATTGAAATACTCTTTTACTTATATTCATTTTTGATGGTATACTGTGTACATGATGCACCCTTTTAGGTCTTATTAATTTACAACAGTTTTGCCTAGTGATAAGTCTTAGGATGACAATTTAAGTATTCTTGTTAAATATCATTAAAAATGAAGACTATAAACTTAGTGGAACATAGATGGATTTTTTTTAGTAAGACATTGCTTAATGAGTTAATGATTAAAATGATTTCAAAATAAAACTAATCTTGAAGTTTATAAAGTAGCAGTTCAGTACATAGAAATACTATACTCAATGTCAAAAAGTACTACTTTTCATTTTCATGTATATGAAACTGTGAAATTTCCCACTATTTTCAGTTATAAAGTGATTATTATAGTTCTTTTTACCTACCTACCTTGCAGGGATGCTGTGAGGATTAATGAGATCATACCTATAAAGAAGTTGAGTTCCTTGGAGATAGGAGATATAAAAATGTTATTATCCTGTCATTCACATATTAGCTTGCTCACTCTTTCAAGACCTAAGGTAGAATAAAAAAGAAACAAATTCTGATCCACAGTGAGGAATATTTAATGAGATTTTTAAAAACTTTTTTTCCATGTTTAATACCTGAGGTTCCCAGGGCTTTATATATTAAATTCATTCCAAAAACCCTTTTGCATACCAACTTGATGCATTTTATGTATAAACCTGAGTTGCTTTCTGTTAAGTTTGAAGTGAAATCAGATGTGCACTATTTTTTCATTTGTTTGAACTGAAGTCCACTACTTTTGGCTGAATTAATGTATCTTCAAATTTATAAGATTAAGGTATCACATTATCCTATTAAACATATTTTCCCACTGCTTAATCAAATTATGAGTTCACTTTTTTTGTTTTTTAGTACAGTCATTATTTCTTTCGCAAAATTTCCCTTTAACTTTATATATTCAGTCTTAGCAGTTGGATTATCTGTCAGCTTTAAGAACTGAAATATGTCTTTCTAATAAAGCCAAAAATATTAAAACCTACATTAGTGGTCATTTATTGAAGTGAAACTATAATTTTTTTCTAGATATTTATTACCATTTCATAATTTCTAAGAAAAAATATGTATATGATGCCCATAAAATTATAAGCTCCTTCAAATTGTATTACTTCAATTCCAATTTGTCAGAGATTTTATTTCTTTCTCTGTGATTGATTATTTGATGTTTAAGAGAAAATATAAAGCTCATCAGGAAGATTTTTAAAGATATTTTGATTACTTTTTTTTAACCTCTACTGCCTTCTTGGGAGTTACATGTAGTAAGTAAGAAGGTAACAAAGTAAAATGAGATTTTTAAAAATTGTCTTAAATTTCAGTTTCCCGTTAACAATACACAGCAATCTTTACAAAATCCAAGACTTTTTTTATTATTATTTGTCATCAAGATAATTTTTCTCAAACACTAATAATAAAGTTTCATATATTTCTTCAGATATTTTTGTAGCGATTTTAGAGCAAACAACAATTTTTTAAAAGTATCCTCAAACTTATATTTTGTGCTTTAATTTTTTATGTAAATGAGTTAAATCTTCATAAATAATAAAACTTTACTGCACTATTTGTTTTTCAAGAATTTATTTTTGAGTTTTGGGATATATTTTACCACCAGTACAACCATAGAATAATAGATTATATCAATTCCATATCGATAAATTAATATAGCAATAATGGAACTAGGTTAATATTATTTTTAAGTTGCTTCAAATATTTCACTTCTTGATTTATATTGTTCAATATGGTGTTAACAATGTGATAGTATCAACTTAATTTATGTACATAGCTTATGTATTTTAAATATTTTTAATTTTGAAAAATATAAAACAGAAATTTAGAAAGAATAATAAAATGAACACAATTCTTAAGTCACAATTCTAGGCAACCTAATGGACATGGGAAGGTATCTCATTGTGGTTTTAACTTGCATTTGTATGTTGACTAATAACCAGCATTTTCACTTGCTTATTGTCCATTTATATCTTACTTCATGCCCATTCAAATCTTTTAATTAAATGTAATAACTTAGATATAGTGATTTATTTTACTGCATTCTTTGTCAAACATGTGAATTGAAAAAAATGTTTTCCAGTCTGTACCTATCTTCTCATTGTGTTAACATTGTCTTCTGAAGAGCGAATTTAAAAATTATAAAAAAGTCCAATTACTAAATTTTCTTTCTGTTTTCTGCTTTGAGTATTCTATCTGAAAAACCTTTGCCCTCTTCAAGTTCATAATGATTTCATTCTTTATTTTAAGCTATAGCAGTGATATGTAAGTCTATCACCTATTTCAACTTATTTTTTTATATGGTATGAAAAAAAGGTTGGAATTTATTTTGTTTCATTATTTCTTATGGATGGGGGTTAGTAGCCTCTGGTATTCTTGTCTTTCCTCTTCTGATGTGGAACTCTGAACCTACCAAGGTGCTGGGGTGATCGTGATAAGGCTCCAGTGTTCTTGGTTTGCTGCATGTCAGGTGGGGCTAGGTGGAGGAGGGAGCTACACTCATCTGGAATATGATCTCTGCAACATGGAGTTCAGGGGATAAAAAATGCTGGTTGAGTACCACTCTTGGAGAAAGACTACAACTTTGGGCTGAGAGCTGGAGGGAGAACAGCTCACATGTTTTTTGCCAAAACTGTTCAGACTGGAGCTTCCATCAGGCTCAACTTGGGGTGCTGAGTGGAGTCTTGCTCCAGTGCCAGTGAATCACGCTCTTCTCAAGAGTTAACAGAGAGAGCCAAGATGGCGGCATAGGTAAACACCTAAACTGCTGCTTCGCACAACAATTTCAAAACTACAACTAAAAGACAAAACATCTATCACCAAGAACCATGGGAAAGCTGGCTGAGTGGAAGTTCTACAGCTAGAAGGAAAGAGAAAAGAGCATTGAGATGTGCACAAGAGCTGAAAAGCTGAGGTAAGGAGGTGCACGAATTGGGCTGGCGGCGGGCAACTGAGTGCACTGCTTTTTTCAACCCGAAGGGAGACAAGCTCCCAATTACGCTGAACTCCAGTTTCTGGGGAGATGCTGGGGACCCAAACTCCTATGGGGAGAAGCTGGATTGTCTGCCATTGGGTTGGAAAGTGAGGGTGGCTTTCTTGCAGAGGTGCACCCAGCAATCATTGTTTACTGCACTGGGACGCAGGATGCGAGGACTTGGAAATGCAGAGATGCAGAGATGGCTGACTGGCAGCCACCACTGTTTGCCACACCCTAGCTGAGTGACTCCCGGACACCCCGCCCCGCACAATCTACAAACCCACCCAAGCTCCACACAGTGGTGTTTGGATGTAAATGGTCTGCCCTATTGCAGCTTAACCTAACAAACTGCAGCTCTGGTCAGACAACTCCAAAACCTCCAAAACCCAAGCAAAGAGGAGAAAACTGTAGTTCTTGCTGTAGCTCCTGCTGGGTGGCCTCAGACAGTAACTGACCTGCACCCCACTGGAGATCCAGAAGCTAGTGTATCTAGTGGTCAGTGTGAGATGACACCAGATTTCAACTACTCACATCCATAAGTGACACATTCAAGAGGCAGACTCAGTGAGCACCAAAGCCCCATTGAAGCAAGTCCTGCCCCATAAGAATATCTCCAGCACAGCAGTTCTTCCATTATAGACACAGCAGGTCCTCACAGCCAATTGGTCTGGAGGTCAATTCCTCCCAGTGTACCAACAGCAATCAAGGCTTAACTACACCAAGACTTTCCACTCATCCCACAAAGGGGTACACCAAAAGTGTCCACCTCAGGTGATACGCTTAACCACTGGTCACCTACCATAGAAAACCACTCCATCAACACAGGGAAGCAGCCAAAATGCGGAGACAAAGAAACATGTCATGAATGAAAGAAATAGAGGAAAGCAAACTACTGGACATAGAGTTCAAAACCACATTTATAAGGTTACTCAAGAATCTTCTAAAAACCTCTGAGGAACTTAGTGAGATCTTTAAGGATCTTAATGAGAATGCCAAAAAAATGGAAAAGGACCAGTCAGAAATTAAGCATACACTGTCTGAAATAAAGAATATACAGAAATTCAACTGTAGACCCCAAGAATCAAACCAAAGATCTGAAATATGAGGAAACAAAAAACACCCAACCAGAAAAAACAAAAGAAAAAAGAATCCAAAAATATGAAGATAGCGTAACGAGCCTCTGGGACAACTTTAAGCGTACCAACATCTGAATTATTGGGGTGCCAGAAGAAGAAAGAGAGCAAAATATTGAAAACCTATTAGAAGAAATAATGACAGAAAACTTTACCTACCTGGTGAAAGAAATAGACTTACAAGTCCAGGAAGCGCAGATAACCCCAAATAAGAGGAATCCAAAGAGTACCACATCAAGGCACATCATAATTAAAATGCTAAGGGCAAAGGACAAAGAGAGAATCTTGAAAGCAGCAGAGAAAAACAGTTAGTTACCTACAAGGGAGCACCCATAAGACTGTCAGCTGATTTCTCAACAGAAACTATGTAGGCCAGAAGGCAGTGGCAAGAAATATTCAAAGTGATGAACAGCAAGAACCTACAACCAAGATTACTCTACCCAGCAAAGCTACCATTCAGAATTGAAGGTCAGATAAAGAGCTTCACATATAAGAAAAAGCTAAAGGAGTTCATCACCACCAAACCAGAATTATATGAAATGCTGAAGGGTATTCTTTAAGAAGAGGAAGAAGAAGAAAAAGGTAAAGATAAAAATTATGAACAACAAATACATACCTACCAACAAGTAACTCTAAAAATCAAGTGAATAAAAAAATCTGATGAACAGAATGGACTAATGAATATAATAGAATCAGGGACATAGAAAGGGAATGGACTGACAATTCTCAGGGGGAAAGGGGTGTGAGGGGTGTGGGAATAGATTGGACAAATATCTTACACCTATGGATGAAGACAGTGGTGGAGGGTAAGGGCATGGGGTGGGGTGGAGAATCAGGTGGAGGGGAGCTATGGGGGAAAAAAAAAAGAGGAACACCTGTAATAATCTGAACAATAAAGATTTATTTTTTAAAAAAGAGTTAACAGATTGTCTAGAATATTTTAAAACATTTTTTCTATGGCCTTAGGAGAATTTCCAGAAACATTAATTAATTAAAAAAAATAATTATAACTAGTTATGGTTATTTCACTGGGGAGAGGTTCTTACTGAGCTTTTTATTATACAGTTCCAGAAGTTATCCCTCATAGATTTATTTTAAATTATTATTACTGATTTGTTGGAGTTTGGGGAGGGGGGAGGGTTGTAACCCAACCAACAACCCCCACACACTAATTAATAGTTTGTCTTTTTCATCTTTTTATGGTGCCCTTTTTAGTAAAATGAAAACCATCTCATTTTAATGTGCTTTGCAAATAGCATTTAAAAGATCATCTATACTTCAAAATCATAATTACATTTCTCATACTTATACATTTAATTCCCTTGGGTTTCATATTTTTATTATGTCAGAAATTAATTAAATTTAATATTTTCCATACAGATGAATACTTACCTCTTTAATTTCTATTAAACTAGAGGCCCAGGTTCCTCCACATGGCCTGCTGGGATTGGCTGAAACCTGCAGTCCAACATCCCCTGAGGGATATAGTAGTGTCCAAAGCAGCAGATGGCCTGAGGAGGAGCCCAAGCCCAGGCCAGGCACCGCAACGCTCCCACTCATCCAGGCCCCGCTGCACCAGCCACCTATCAACTGGTTGACCGGTCACTTAGGCTTTTATATATATAGTTAATCTAGCATTCTCCCGACCAATTTGCAATTTATGCTATCAAATCAAGTTTCTTTCATATTTTTTACCAGTTTCTGTACTCTTTTACTCCATCCTCAGTGCCATTTTAAAATTATTCAAACTGATTTCATTTTCTACTCAGGTCTTGATGTTTGGAAAGGTAAATTCCACCAAATAATTGAAGTTTTTCTCTATTTTTCTTCCTCCTCTCCCCTTCACCTTCAGTTCTCGGTCTCCTCCTCCTCTTCTTTCTTTTTCTCTTTTAATCCTCCTTGTCCTCCAGTGTCATTACTTATTTAATAACAGTAATAACATTACTTATTTCTCTTTCTCCATCTTTTAAGTATATATATTATTAGTTTGTCAGAAATTTGTATTTTAAGGAACCAACATTTGGCTTGATTGAAGCTCACAATGTTTTCTATTTCATTCACCACTTAATTATTTTAACTTTTCATTTATTTCTGCCTTTACTTTTATTTTCTATCTTTTCTACTTTCTTATAGATTTATTTCTATAATCATTTTCTTATTTTATAATGTAAATGAATAGGTCATTAATTTTGAGGTTTTGTTCTTCTAAAAAGTAAACTACCAATCTCTCTAAGAGCTTTTTAATCTGCATTCTAAATTTTTGATGTACAATATTTCCATTATCTGTTCATTCTGAATATTATTTTAATATTTTATTATATTATTATTTATCTAAATCTTTAAAATTTATTTACAATTTTCTCTTTGACTCATGAACATTATAAAATATTTTTTCTAGTTTCCAAATCCATAAACTTTTGTTATTATATTTTAAGAAATAATCCATGTGAGAGCCAAAACTAAGTGTGACCCCGGGGGAGCAGTTTTCTACATGTGGTCATCTAGATCAGGATGATTGGTTGTTTTCATATAAAATTGCTTCTTCATTCCACATCCACCCTGTGGAGCGCCCCCATGGCTCCTATCAAATTTTATGGTGTTAAACTACATTGGTAGAGTCATGGAAAGATCTGGATCTTGGGGTGGGGTGGTAGGGAGGTGGTTTCAGAATTTTTTCTTCTTTAGGTATTCTATCTCAGCCCTAGAGGTAGAAAGTGCTCTTATATATGATATTATTATTTTTATTTTACACAAAGCCACTTTCAATTATATTAATAATTAATAATATCAAAATGTCCTTATTCCAATTGCCGTGTAATTTTGGCTCTTGATTGGACCTTGACTAATACAACTGTGCTATTGTAATTCATAGTATTTTTTAACGGTTTACCTGTTATATGTTAGAGAGAGAGGTAAATGACAGTTTCCCACTGTGATGGCAGACAGTACTCTTTGTAATTCTTTCAATTCTTGTAAGGTATATTTTCAGATAATAATATTGAAAGTTTATAAGTTTAAATAATTTATAATTTTACTTATTAAAGGATTTTATCATTATATAGACCCACTTCATTTCTACTATAATTTTACTCCAAATTCTAATTAATCTGTTATTAATACAGCTGCATCAGCTGACACTTGTTTAACATATTCTTGGTAGATATTTTTCTAACCTTTATTTTTAAAACTTTTCAGACCTTAATGTTTTAGAGAACTTTGTTCTATCAGGCTTGAGTATATTTTTCTTTCTATGGTTAGTTAGGAATTTTTACAAATAATCTCTAATTTTAGTGGATCCCCTTGATATTATTATATATACACATAATAAGTTAGATTAATGTAATATAAAGTGAATTAATGACTCTACCCAGTTTCAAAACAATAAAAGGATCTTAGTTTTAATTTTAATTATTTTTCTCAGATTCCAAACTATTGTCAACTATTTTGTGTTTATGCTGTTTTTTTTGTGTGTGTTATATGCACAAATTAGACAATGTTATGATCATGTACAATCAGTTTTTCATATTATATACATGTTTATAAGTAGTCATATAAGGACCTCTAGTTATTTATCATTGCATTTGTCTTTCTTTTTAATGTTTTTAATGATTTTAAAGAGAGGAGACTGAGAAAGACAGACAGAGAGAGAGACAGAGAGAGAGAGAGAGAGAGAGAGAGAGAGAGAGAGAGAGAGAGAGAGAGAGAAAGGGAAAGAAAGAGAAAGAGGTGAGAGAGAAACATATATTGGTTGCCTCTGGTACACACCCTGACCAGGGATCAAACCCACAACCTGGGCATGTACCCTGACTGGCATTCAAACCCAAGATCTTTTGGTTCAGGGGATGACACTCAACCAACTGAGCTACACCAGCCAGGGCTCATTGCACTCATCTTTAATCTTGTGGTTACTGGGGGGACACTGCAGGGATTTAAAAAATAACTGGCATAATCAAAATTTATTCTTAAAATTGCACAAAATTGAGGCCACTGTGGTTATATATATATAGACCTGAAGTCAGAAAGACCAATTTACCAACTATTGCTGGAGACTAAGGTAAAAAATAAGTTCTTAAACTAATGGCATGTTGATAATTTTAAATAGGATGGGATAAAAATGAGAGATATGTGGGAGCTAAAATGATCTCCCAAAATGTATTTTGAAGGAGGGTTTATATTAGGTGGCCTGGAAAAAGAAAAGAATTGAGGATTATTTCCAAGATACTCACTTATTTACCTGCACAGGGATTGGTATAGAGAATAGATTTGAATCTTATAAACACCTAGTTCATTTCTCTGCATGTGTGTGGGTGCCTTTAGACATGTACACTAGGGAGTTACAAAAACAAGCAGAAGGAGCCATGAGGCCTGGAGATAACGAATGGGAATCATTCATTCTGAAGTGGATGAGCTCACATTCACAAAGGGTAAAGACTGGAATGACTGACCAAATTGTGTGTGCAATAATCTGTACCCTACTTTTGAATGAGTGCAAGGACCTCAGAAAAGCTTATCTTCAGGTGGACCCTTCAATTCTGACATTAAGAGTGGTGTTAACTTAGCCATTCTGTTTTAAAGTTTTTAAAGTTAAGGAAATCTAGCCTTTTGGTCATACATTCCTGTTAAAGTGTGCTTTTTCTTATGATCTTCTTTCCTCCACTCCTTTTTGGTTTGATTCTCAATATGCTAAAAGTTGTAAAATAAAAATTTTCTGTATATTTTGTAGCACTTTTATAAAGAAATAGTCTTATACATCAGTGAGCAAAATGTTTCAAAAGATTTTTTGAAAAGTAAACATAAAATGATAGTGATTTTGGACACATTGAAGTTCTGAGTCTTGTAAAGAAAACTGTAAAATTCAAAATGAAGAAATCAGATATTCAGATCTTTTTACTGTAGTAATTTCTCACCTTTCACTTACTCAAAAAGCTTCCTGTAATTTTAAGTTTTTGCCAAGTACATGTCTTTCAACTATAAACTTTCACACCTTCAATATAATCCAGATGGAAGATTTATGCCTTTTGAATACTGAAGCAAATCTATACCATGTCACAGAGTAAAGGCATTCAAGACAACATTTAGTTTGATAAGAAACTGATGAATTTAACAGCATTCTTCCACATCTTTCCCATAATTTAGTCCTGAAACAAAACTGGCCAGGACCTGAGCTACTTTATTTGTTCTTTGGGGAATTCTAGCATCCTGTTTTTCTCAATAGTGTTTGGAAGGGATACTTTTTTGAAGATTGACCCTTTCATTAGTGAAAATCACTAGTTTACTAGCAACAGGAGTTAAAAGATTTATAAATTAGGCATATGCTAAACTATTAACATGAATTGTTGCTTCTACAATGGATACCATCTATACTAAAAAAGGGTAATATGCTAATTAGACCGGACATCTTCCAGACATCCATCCTGATGCCCTTCCAGTAAAAGCCACGGTGGCGGGGGCTAAGGCAGAGGCAGTTAGGGGCGACCATGCTGGCAGGGGAGGGCAGTAAGGGGAGCCCAGGCTGCCAGGGAAGGGCAGTGAGGGGTGACCGGGTCAGCAGGGAAGGGCAGTTAGGGGTGACCGGTCCAGCCAGGGAGAGCAGTTAGGGGTGATCAGGCCAACAGGCAGAGGCAGTTAGGGAAGATCAGACAGGCAGGGGAGCAGTTAGGGGCATCAGATAGGCAGATAGAATCGTTAGGGGTGATCAGGCAGGAAGGCAGGCAGGTGAGCGGTTAGGAGCCAGTGGTCCTGGATTGTGAGAGGGTGCAAGCCGGGCTGAAGGGTCCCTTACCCCCGCCCCGCCCTGTGCATGAATTTCATGCACTGGGCCTCTATTTTTTTATAATTAAAAACACAATTTGAATGTGCCCCTTTCCTTTCTGTTGCTTTTATCTAGATAGATTTGTAGCATCATACTTTGTAGGTTGAAAACTATGGTTGCAAGTTATATTGTTTTCTCAAAATCAATTTTGTGTTAGAAATGATTCATTGTTATTTGCCTTTCATTTGCATTTGTTTTGTAGAGCCTTTTTGTTTAGTTTTTTAATTTTTTTTTTTCTGGCGCTAGAGTTTAGGACTTTTAATTTGTCCCATAGCTGCTGAAGCAAAATTATGATGAAACATTCTGCTTTCCTTTATACCCCAACACACACACACACACACACACACACACACACACACACACATTAAAACAATTTGTAGGGAAAAAAATGGTTTTGCACACAGGAAGAAATGATGTAAATTCAAAATTTACAGATAAGGGTCTGCTTTATCCCTCATTTCTTTAAAAAATTTTCATGAATATCCAGTCAAGACCAACAGGGTATCTCCTTTGAAATGTTATCTAAATGGATATCCAAGCAGACCACAGGAGAGTATACTGTCTTGGAATGTACTTAGAAGGCTCTATCATTAATCAGGTAACAGAGTAAAAACACCAGAATCCTTTCTTTTTCAAATGGAATAGGGAAAGACTAGGATAGAAGAAACTATTCAAACTTCCTCTTCTTTCCTTGTGGCTTATGGTCTCCTCCTCCTCCTCTGCTTCCTTGGAAGCCTCCTCGACCTCCAGAGCCTCCCCAGCCTCTGCCACCAAATCTACCTCGGCCTCCTCTGCCACCACCTCTGCCTCCAAAGCCACCTCTGCCTCCACCACGTCCCCCGAAGCCATCTTCACCCTTAGGCTTGGCCCAGTCCAAAGTAACTTTGTTTCCATCAATTTCACCATCTTCCATGGCCCCCTTGGGAGCTTTGGCATCTTCCTCACTGTTGGAGTCTACAAAACCAAACCCTTTGGAAGAGCCCGTCTCCCATTCAGTGACTATCCTTGCCCGGACAGAGCCATCAAATGACTTCTTCGATGTCTCTTCCGTAGTCTCCTCAGACAGACCTTTGACAAACAGAGTTTTGGATGGCTGGCTTCTTGCATTAGGTGATACTCTGGGTCCTGCAATCCCAGCCTGATTGCTTTGCCCTCAATTTCTCTTTTATTACAAGATTTTAAAGCTTCTTTAGCATCTTCATATGAAGCAAATTCTATAAGTGCATACTCTTTGGATGTTCCATTTTGGTTCTGGGGCACTTTGATAAAAGTTGCCTTCTCAAATACTTCTTGAAGAGTTTCTTCTGTTGCACTGTAGGAAAGGTTGCTTAAAACCAAAGTTTTTGATTCACCACTCCAAGTGCTGTTCTTTCCACCTCCATGGTCTTGATTTTGACCTCTCTCTCCAGTATAGTACAGATAAATAGATAGCCCATCTATTTCTGTTCCCTGCTTTTCTTCCAAGGTTTTCTCTGTATCAGCTTCTGTCTTAAATTCAATATAAGCAATCCCTTTATTCTTTCCATTCTTGCTTACTAATTTGATCTCCATAGCATCTTCAAACACTTCTTTTAATTTGTCCTGAGTAACTTTATAGGGCAGATTTTTGCCAAAAGTGTTCTTGTATCTCCATCTTTTTTACTGTCTTTTCCCTTTGGTTTTTCTTATTTAATTTCATTGCCAAAGACTTTCAAACCAGTGAGCTCGAAGGGTTTTTCCAAGTCCTCAGCAGATTCAAAATCCACATAGCCAAACTTCTTGGACACACCAATTCTGACATCCACAACAGCAAGCTCATTTTCAGCAAAAACATCACTGATACCCATTTTTAATTCAGGAGCAGACTTGCTGAAGTTCAAGTTTCCAACAAAGAGATTGAAAGCCATTGTTGGCTCTGTGGCTTCCACTTTCTGTTTCTTGGCCTCAGGGGCAGCTTTCTGTTTGGCCATTTCCTTCTTTGGTTTTCCAGGTGCTTCTTTGACAGGCTCTTCCTCCTCCTCTTCTTCCTCATCATCATCCTCTTCACCATCTTCATTGTCCTCTTCTTTATCCTCATCCTCAGCTGTGCTCTTGGCCTTCACAGAAACAGCTTTTATGGGAGCTTTCTTGCCTTTGGCTGGTGCAAGCTCCATAGGTTCTTCAGAGTCCTCTTCTTCATCATCCTCATCTTCATCATCTGAGGCAGGAGCAGCAGCAGTAGCTTTCATCACTGCTGGCTCAAATTCATCCTCATCTTCATCCTCATCCTCCTCATCCTCCTCATCCTCCTCCTCTTCACTGTCATCATCATTTTCCTCATCATTATCTTTTTTCTTGGCATTCTTGCCGTTCTTTGCTCCCTTGACCAGGGTGGCTGCTCTCTTCTTACCAGGGGTTGCTACCAATGCTTTGCCTGGTGTGCCTCCCTTTGGTGTGGCTAATGCTTTGGCTGGTATAACTGCTTGCCAGAGGTTGGCATAGCCACTACCTTTTTGTCAGGGGTGACAACTGCTTTCTTGCCTGGTGTGGCAACTGCAATCTTTTTTGTTGGGGAAACCATGACCTTCTTTCCTGGAGTTGTGGTAGCCTTCATGCCTTTCTTCTGAGGAATGATAACCTCTTCTCCTTGCTTTCATTTTTTTCATCTGATATTTCCTCATCTTCACTATCTTCTTCTACCTCCTCTGGAGGAGGAACCATTTTCTTGGGGTCACCTTGATTTTTACCAGCCTTTGTGAGCTTCACCATGACTGTGGCTTTTGATGGTGGAGTGTATGGCAGGTGAGTGGAGCAGATGGCCCAGAGGAATCAAACGACTTCCATGGCGGCCACTGGTACTGAAGAACTGGAGCGTGTATGTTTTGCTACCAACTAGAGCTTGAGACTCTAAATGCTTTTGAAAGTGTATTTGAATGACAAAAATGAAGTTTACCAGGTGATATTAAAAAAAAAAATCACAGTCAGAGATAAGGATAAGATTCAATAAGAAAGTATTCACTATGAGCTTCTATCTATGTATGAAACAGGACAATGATGGAATTTAAATGGTAGTCCATGAGGACTATTTGAAAAAGTATAGATGGATTGGATTATGTCATTTAAGACTATTACTTCCAAAAGATTTATTTCTCACCTTGTCCAGGAATTCTGCCTTCATACAGAAGTTCTGGCTCTAGAAGGAACTGAAGATTAGACTCTGGAAAAGGTTGTTCTCAAATTCCCAAAGACAAAGGTGCTTGTTGAAATAAATATAATAAGAGCTAGGCAGTATCCTACATAATAAAAAGCTAGGTGGCGTCACGCAACACCCTTGCGTGATGTTGTCACAAGATAGCTGACACAAGATGGCTGACACAAGATGGTCACCACAAGATGGCCGGCAGAGGAGGGCAGTTGTGGGGGATCAGGCCAGCAGGGGAGGGCAGTTGGGTGTGACCAGGCCTGCAAGGGAGGGCAGTTGGGTGTGACCAGGCCTGCAAGGGAGGGCAGTTGGGTGCAACCAGGCCTGAAGATGAGGGCAGTTGGGGCAAGATCATGCCTGCAGGGGAGAACAGCTGGGGGTGACCAGGCTGGCAGGGGAAGGCAGTTGGGGGCAAGATCAGGCCAGCAGGGGAGGGCAGTTGGGGGCAATCAGGCTGGCAGGGAAGGGCAGTTGGGAGTGATCAGGCCAGCAGGGGAGCAGTTAGGTATCAATCAGGCCAGCAGGGAAGAGGTCAGGGGGTGATCAGGCTGGCGGGCAGAAGTGGTTAGGGGCAATCAGGCAGGCAGGCAGGCGAGTGGTTAGGAGCCAGTGGTCCCTCAAGAGGTCCCAGATTGGAGAAGGTGCAGGCTGGGCTGAGGGACACCGCCCCCCCCCTCAATGCATGAATTTTGTGCACCAGGCCTCTAGTCTATATATATAAAAGGCTAAGTGACCGACCGTCCATCCATCCATTCAACTGTTCGACTAACTAACAGTCATTACATATGATGCACACTGGTAATTTAAAAATAAATGTTGACTTGAGCATATAAAATTCTTGATGGCACCAATTGCACATGTGTGTTTCTCAAAGCTGAAGTATTAACAGGATCTGTGGAAGGAGAGGTTGTTCTGATTCCAATAATTGATTTGTCCCTGTCTGACACTGACCTCCCATTTAAGTGAATTCAAAGACAGTTTCCCGTGATGCCAGCATTTGCAATGACTATTAATACATCACAAGCACATACTCTAGACAGAGTAGGAATATTCCTGCCTGATCCCATTTTCAGACATGTTCAGTTATATGTTGCTTTCTTTCGAGCTCAAAAAGCACATAACATTAAAGTTAAAGTTGTAAATACTTCATCACAAGGAAAATTAGTCAAGCACTCTGAAAGTGTTTTTACTCTTAATGTCATATACAGGGAGATATTAGAATAAATTTAATCAATTTATCAGTCATTGTTTTTATCACTGTTGTTTTTATTTAATGTTTTTGTTGTTTTTATATCATGTTTTTGTTGTTATATCATGTTGTTTTTGTTTATTTATTAATCAATTTATATATTATTTTCATGTACATTTCACTAATTTTTTTTTCTTCTCTGACACCTCTATTAGAGAGAAAGAGTGAATAGCAATATTAAAATATTTCTTCTAATTAATTTCCTTTCAATGTGCATGAACCTGTGCACTGGGCCACTAGTTACAAATAATTTAAATGGTCTAGAGCAGTGGTTGGCAAACTCATTAGTCAACAGAGTGGCAAACTGCGGCTTACAAGCCGCGGTTTACCGACCACTGGTCTAGAGGAGTAACCCAATGATTTATTTCAGAAAGAGCAAAAAAAATGAAGAGATGAAAATGAAGAAATGTAAATGAAGAGAAAAGTATTAAGAGATATTGTATATAGCTTTGGAATAATTAATACCTCAGTAGTACAAACTCTAGGATTAGAAAAATAAATGTATAACAGAAAACCCATAATTAGACAAATAAAGAAAATTTTTACTGAGCTTAATTAAAACTGGTGTAAAGGGTTCAAAAGGACAAGTCAGGAATACAGAGTTAGAAATAGATAGATACATAAATAAATAGACTGATATTATCACACTTTTTTATTTGAAAATTTAATATGTTCTTTGACACCCCTGTGAGTTAACTGCAGCATGCCAGGCACCCTGGGCACACTTCTTGGGAACCATGACCTCATATATTTACAGGCTGAGTAATCTGGATTTAATATCCATGTTGGGATTAAATTTTTAAAAACACTACCAGTGCCATTGTACTCATTGTGGACAAGTTATATAACAATGCCTATATGTTTTGGGATTAGGTGAAAAAGTAAGGGGATTAAGCAAGAAAAGAAAACCACAAAAAAATCTTACAGACACAGATAACAGTATGGGGATTACCAGAGGAAAAGGGCAGGGATGGGAGGTACAAGAGGGTATAGAGGTAATGGAAAGAGATTTTACTTGGGGTGGTGAACACACAACACAATATACAGATGATGAGTTATTTAATTGTACACCTGTATCCTATGTCATTTTATTAGCCAAGGTCACTAAGTAAATTCAATAAAAAAGAAAGAAAAAATGCTCATATGTCACCCAAAGAAGACACTCTTCAATGATGCATAGTCTCCATACAAGCACTCTGATATCTTCAAGATGCAGGTGGGACAATGTGCCAGGATGACCAGAGCCTTCTACAATAATGCTTTGTTTTGTGAATATATTTGAGGCAAAACTCAAATAAATAAATAGTCTAAAATTAAAGATCAAAACAGAATCAATCTCTTAAAGTCTAACCACTTAGACATAAAAAATTTCACTTTGAAATGAGTCACTTGAATCAGATAGCTCTCAAACACATTTTTGTTCAAAGATAACTAAATCAAACTCAAATTGTAAACCCAGTAGGGGTGTTGGGAAGTTTGGAAATTAGCAGACATATGTGAGCTATTAATTTGCTTCCACATAGAGGTAGAGGAAGACATGAGAGTAAAGCTCATGCTAAAGCAGAGGTGGGCAAACTGTGGCTCTGGGGCTAAATTTGACCCTCTGTCACTTTGTAAATAAAGTATTATTAAAACCCAGCCCTGCCCCTTCATTGACATATTTTTATGGCTTTTTTTTTTGGGACTGCAACAACAGATCTGAGTAGTTATAAGAGAACCATATAATCTGTAAAGCTCCAAATATTTGTTATCTTGATCTTTACATAAAAACTTTTTTTGACCCTAAACTAAAGTGTTTGCTTTTCAAAGCACTTGCACTAATGATGGTACTGATGGCTAATACTAGTATCATTTTGTCTTTAGAATGTATCCTATACTAATATTCAGATTTTTCCAGTTCTCTGTAAATTCACTTAAACAGGATATTTTCTTTCATTATTATTTTAAAATTTAAAATAATTTAAAATAAAATTTTATTTTCCAATTAGAGTTGACATATGATGTTGTATTACTTTCAGGTATACAACCCAGTGATTAGGTATTATATAACTTACTAAGTGATCATCCCAATAAATCTAGTACCCATTTGATACCATACGTAGTTATTACAATATCATTGACTGTACTCCCTATACTTTACTTTATATCTCCATGACTATTCTGTAACTACCAATTTGTACTTTGCTAACATGGTGAGGATATATTAAGAAGATATTTTAATAAAAGCCCTGAAGTTCTGCAATACATTCTTATATTTACCACACATCTCTGAGCTAAGACTCTTCCCCTGAAGCTGAGAATGGACAGGGTTGCATTTCAATGTCAACATACACACAGCAAACTGCTGGCTCCATTCTCTCTGAAACCTTACAGAGTGTCTAGCATTTTAAGTCCAGTGGATATATAGACAAATAAAAGATGAAGCTAGTTTGAGAAGACATCTATGATAATTTTGGAGACTTGGTATGATTGATATGAGTGCTTATGTGACTTAAGTTCCCAACACTGAGTGATTGCTTTTTGGGTGCCAAAGTAATCAGGCTGCATACTGGCTAGAAAAAAATATTCTCATTGTATCTGATTCAAGATTAATAACTTCTTTCCTGGTTCAAGATTTCTGTTATAATTTCTGATAGCAATTTCCATATTGGGAGAGAGTTTTGCCTCAGACTTCAGGAGAACATCTTTCAAAAGAAATCTATATTTAGAATACATAAGAAGTAGATAGAATCTTAATACTCTAAAACCAGGTCAAGAAGAATATTACTATATTTTATTCCTAACTCAAGTTAATTTCCAAATTATAAACTGTATGTACTGACCACTTTGACAAAATCTATATATATAATTGAGGAGTATACAAATTAGCTGGGATGCCATCACATCACGACCATTCACAAGGTGGGTGGGGCAGGACTCCGGGTATAGCACGATTTTGTCCTGCCCAGACAGACTCCCCTGTGGCCCTGCAACTGAATCCTGATGCTGACCTGGGGCATACTAAACTTTATTGGAGCTGCTCCCCACACCCCCACCCCTTCACCCAGGACTGCGCTGCCCAAAGCAGGGCACCCCGGAAGCCTCCTGACAGGCGGGCAGGAGCAGAGTGGGTCGGGGGCTGCAGGGAGCCATGGAGGGGTGGGGCAGCTGGACCCAAGTTCCTGGGGGTCTGAGGAGAGTGCCTGATAGGAGCCTGGACTGCAAAGAAGGAAGAGGAAGCGATCACGGGGAGCTCTTCCAATCCCCCTGCACAGACACCCTAGCCCAGCCCCTGTACCCTCGAAGGATGGAGAGGCTGACAAGATGGGGAGAAGACCCAGCCTCAGGGGTAGCCGCATCCTGCACCTCCGACTCCCCTTCTCTTCCCCTGCCACCCCTGCCAGGGGTGCCCACAACAATAGCACATAGCAGAGGACCCGTCAGCATCCCTGAGGCAACTGGGGCCTGCAGCCCACCACTGCCAGGCCCCCTCCTATGTGGCTGGGCAAGCCTCTCCTCCCTACAACTCCAGACCTGGGTGAAGACAGGCCTGAGCAGCCCCCCAGGGTCAGACACCCCTCCCCCAACAGCAGTGGCACCTTCTCTGCAGTGGAAGCACACTGAACCTCGTTGGGGGCGTGACTAAACCCACCCTCCTAGCCTGCCTGGCCCTGCCCTGGCCTGGCCCCCACCCCGCTCCAGGAGATTGGAGCCCCGCCTTGAGCACATACAGCTGCAAAATGGCCACGTACAATTTAAAGAATGGTGCCAAGCAGGGAGGTTTGACAGTTACTCCCCCTTTGGCCTCGCTGCCCCCCTACCACCCCTCCATCCCCCCCGCCAGCTCTTCCAGGGGCAACCACTGCTACAGGGCTGCTGGCCAGAGCCCACCCCTCCGAGGCCTGCGGCACCCTCTGCAAAGCTTCCATAGCTACAGTCCCAGGAAACAATCGTGCTCTCCTCCCCTAATCAGCACCTGCTACCTGCAAGGGTACCCGTGAGCTTAAAAATAACAATCCCTTCCCATTTAGACATCACTTACTTGATGAAACATTTCTGGGTTTATTCGCTCAGAACCTCCTCCACAACCCAGTGAGGTAGGCAGAGAAGAGATTACAATTCCCATGATATATGGGTATGTATTCAAAAATGAAGCTCAGAGAGGAAAAGTGTCATGCCCAGTGGTTCCCAAGGTGCAGCACACGCCCCATGGGTCCAGGGGGGCAATTTGATTTTAAGTGGGGGCAATTTGAGAATGCGTTAACAGTGAATTTTTTGCATTTCTTATGGTTCTAGGGGGCCTCATCTACAGCATATCCTATATAATAAAAGGCTAATATGCAAATGACAGAATGGTGGAATGACTGAATGGTCACTATGATGTGCACTAACCACCAGGGGGCAGATACTCAATGCAGGAGCTGCTCCCTGGTGGTCAGTGTGCTCCCACAGAGGGAGCACTGCTCAGCCAGAAGTAGGGCTCACAACTGGCTAACACAGCGGCAGTGGTGGGAGCCTCTCCCGCCTCCATGGCAATGCTAAGGATGTCTGACTGATGGCTTAGGCCCACTGAGCCATCAATTGGACAGCCCCCCAGGGCTCCTGGACTGCAAGAGGGCACAGGCCAGAATTAGGGACCCCCCAAGTGCACGAATTTCACACACCAGGCCTCTAGTATCATATAGAAGGCTTGGGGGGGGGGGGGAGGAAAATGTTCCTTTTAAAGGAATCCTTACTTACCCAGGATTTTACAATGGTTTCTACACTTGAGGTAAAAAAGAAATTACTTGTGGAGGAAACCTGAATTCTGGTGATCTTAACACTGTACAAATAAAATTTCCTCTATTATTTTTCTTCATGGTTCCTTCATTCCCAGCAGGGCTCTCCTGCTTAAAACCAATAGAAAGTCAGCATTTAACAATGTAACCTTCAGTTAGTGTTCAATGGGTCCAGAGTTTCAGTTGGGAAAGATGAAAACATTTCTGAAGATGGAGGATAATGTTTGCACACCATTGTGAATGTACTTGATACTATGGAACTGTACACTTAAAAAAGGTTGAAATGTTAAATTTTATCCTGTAAATTTTACTTCAATTTCTAAAAATGTTGATCTTTGAAATAAAAAAGATTAAGTGTTTTCACAGTAAATTATTCTATACTTTTAAGATATGCATTGTTTCTATCAAAAAGCTTTTCCAGGTTAGTAAAAAGGGGAAAACTATTCTAAATTTATCTCATGAAGCCACTAGATACGTGATACCAAAACAGGTGAGGTCTTTTTAAAAAACTACATGGTGCTCTTATTCACTAACATAGATGTAAAAAGCTGAAACAAATACTGTATTAACAATCAAAATCTGGCAAAACATAAAACACATCTTCATGAATAATTTAAGTTAATCCACAGGCTCAAGAACGGATTAACATTAGAAAGCCCTGAATGTATTCCACCACATTTATAAATTAAAGGATAAAAACATTTGATCTGATCAATAGATTCCATAAAATTTGTCACGTATATGGTTTATAAAAGATCAAAAGAAATCTGAACTAACTAGGAATTAAAAGAGCATTTCTTAAACTGATAACTAATAACTATCATGATCCAATAGCTAACATGATTCTTAAAGCTGAAACATTGGAAATATTCTGGGATCAAATAAGGATGCCTGGCATCACCATTTTTCTTCAGTATTGTCCTTAATTTTCTAAAAGAGCATGGTGCAGTGAGTGACCACAAAATAAATACACGTCTATCAACATCTTCCTTTAACCTTTGATTTTGGTGTGTGTCTTTTCGGTAGACAAATCCACTTCTAAGAGACTGTCTACTTGGGTATGCATCAGGCTTTCTAGAAGTCTTTTAATAGAAGTAAAGACCTACCCAATGAATGAAGACTGGTTTTCCTGTTTGGGAAATCTCCTTGATTTTGGAGCACTAATGGTTGGGTTAGGGGTGTGTGATTACAGATAGGAAATGAGAGGACAGAGGCATGAAGCATAGACATTCATTTAAAAATTGGCACATACCAGGAATTGAAGGATTCTTTCTAAGATATTTAGCCTAAGTAGAAATGATTACAGATATACTACTCAAGATTTCTGTTTTCCCAAAGAGAGGGAGGGAAGGAAGTGGAATAAAGAAAGGATAGGAGGGAGGAGGAAGAAAAGAAAGGAGGGGAAAGGAAGTTTTTCTGCAGGGACATAAACTATACTGCATGTCTCAGGGAATTTATATGGTAAATGATAATAATATTGATTTTACAGATTAGAAAATGGAGGTTAATAGAGATAAGGTCTATTAGCAAAGGTCTGAATCAGGCAAGAGATAAAAAAATATTGGAACCGAGAATAGCTCAGCTTAGAGCACTTATGTTATATCATTGCATGATACCAGCGTCCCCATGTGGAATATGTCCCCAAGTAAGGATTTAATTACATTCCACTTCAGACAGTATTGTTTTGTGTATGTATGTTTGTCTTATCAATTACAAAATTGTTTCTTAAGAATAGATAGACTCAAATAGTAAAACTAATACTGAGCTACTTAGTACATTTTTAACATATGCTGAATAGATGAATTAATATTACCTAACATATGTAATTTTTAATTTTACTGATTACTTCAGAAGAAAGAAATATGATCTATCTTGGTTATGTGTATTATGATAATTTGTCATTGTAAGAGAACATCCAAGTTTTAGGAAATTTTCTTTTCATCTGTGAGGGATTATTATCTTAGAACTTTGACCTTTCATTTGGAATGGCTATCATTTTTGAAAAGATGAAGAACCTTGCACCTCAGTGAGGAGATACTTTTTCTTTTGTGACATGACTCTGAAGGATACATGACATTTATTATCAGCTGGTGAAAGAAAAGGTCTGAGAAATAGCAGAAGAAGTTCAGTGATAATTCTAAATATCTTTTCACCACATTTTTGGAGTGTTTTTCTTTAGTTGTTTTTGTTAGTCTTGCAGCTAGCAAAGCAAAATTATTTCTAAAGCCATTAAAATGTTCTTCATACTCCAAGTGCAAATGCTTATTTGTTCTTAGTGTTTCTCTGAAGAGAACAATTGTCTGAAAATAATGTTTGGCATGTCTTTTCAGAGAAAGGTTAACAGAGAATAGACTCAAACTGCAGACACACAAAACTCTGCTCACTGCATTCTTCACTTTGCAACACAGTTTTCAGTAGTTGAATGACTTATAAAAAGTACATGGCAACAAGACTTCTTTTAATGCATCTTGCTTTTTAAAGTTTGTTTACTCAGTTATGGCATTACTGAATGATAGTATTTTTTTTCCCTTAAAACACAACAAAACTGTACTCTTTCAGAGCAAAATACTCTTTAGCTTTTGAATTATTTATTCTTCAGTAATTGTCATACTTTTTGGTGACAGTCACAAATTATTTCTTCCTTTATTACACATGAAATGTTGCATTCACATGGAGCCACACTTCTCTAAAATTTTGGGGAAATTTAGCCTAATTATATTAAAGAATTGCTACATAGTAAAGAGCTTTTTTCCATTCTGTTTAATGCCTAAAGGTGCATTTATAGACACATAAGATTTGTTATCTCATAAGCAACAGCCAGGCTCTGGTGGACAAGATTTCAAATATAGAGAAGCTGTAGCTTAGAAACATTATTTCAAATTAATTTACAATGATAGTGGATGATATACACAACTTAGAGTATGGCAACTCATTGTTAGACCTTTTTATGAACAAATAAAGAGTGTGTGCTAAAAACACCTTCATTTTCCTAATTGCTGACCCCTTTCTTAATTTTAAAACAGTAATTATTAAAAGGAGAGATATGTTTGTCACCTCCTTATTCTTATTGAAAAATCTCAATGTTATGAAATATAGATGATGTCATTGGACATTCCGATGCCTTCAAAGCAAAATTCTTCATGTAGCTTAAAAATTTCAGAGGCTTTTTTTATGTTTCATTATTGGACAGTAAACTGATATGACATCTACTTCTTCCCTCTTATATTCAACTAGAGGCCTGGTGCACGAAATTTGTGCATGGGTAGGGTCCCGAGGCCTGGCTGGCGACCAGGGCTGGTTGGGGCCTTCCGGCTGCTGGCTGGGGCCTTCCTTTATTCCTCACTGTCCCCTGGTGGTTAGTGCACATCATAGTGAGTGATCGAACTACCGGTCTCTCACTCGAACTCCCAAGGGGACACTTTGCATATTAGCCTTTTATAGATATACAGATTTTTCTTGAAAGTCAAATATGTTTTGATTCTAAAAATAAATTCTAAAAGCAAATTAACTATACATCTCTTGTTACCAGAAACAGATCTAGAGTTAGTTAGAACCTAAGGAATAATCGCAAATGAGAAAAACTGCATATTTCCAAAATGAACTATGTGTGTATACATGCACATGTGATTACTGTGTGTTTTGAATAACTTAAATAAAATTTAACATATTTAGTGTTTTCCAACTTATGGACATTTTACTTAGGACCATCACTTGGTTATTTTATTATTGTGCATTTACTAAAATAATTTATTATTTTATTTCAAATTCCAAAATATTACAGTTAGACACCAAATTTTAATATGTGTTACACACAGCTCCATGTGCAGCCAGAGAGAAAGGAGGGCTTTCCTAGGTTCTGTTTGGCTGAACTCTTCCATGGTCAGTTGGTTGGACCATTAGAGGATAAGGTGCTTTCACCACTGTAGTTTATGATGGCCACTGTTGCAGGCAATAACATTGCACACACATTATATGTTGTATAGAAATGTTATTTGCTTCAATCACATATTTGATAAAGGGTAGTGCAACAGATTCTTTAGAAAAAATGCCTAGAAAGATGCTTTCCCATAAACATTTTTTAAAAAGCCTAAACACAAGGGTATCTATATGTAAATAACACTTGTATCACCCTTCAACAAGGATTGTTCCAGAAGACTTACAAGGCTAATGATTCCTGAGAGTCAGTGAAGTCCCAGCATAAGTTCAAACTCAGTAAGAAAAAATTAAAAACACACAACACATTATTTGATTTTGCTTTGCCTCCAAACTGATGAGTTTTAAAAACCCCAAAGAAGGAGGGTTTTCACCTGGTAATTAATTTACTCAGACCTTAAATGCTTTTTAAATTCAGCTATGTTAGTCACATACATAATTTTGTTAACATCATTCATTAATTCAAAATAGCCTTCATTCTTACTCTTTTATATTGCTATACATAGGGTAGAGTACTTAAGAAACAGAATAATACTAAAAAAAATATTGAATGCTTCTACAATAGTTTTCATTTATATGTGTGTGTAAATGTGTTCATATAGTTAGTATGCTGTCATAAATCAATGAAGAAGGGTAAAAATGTAGAAATAACACTACACTTGCTGTGATATATCCTATGGAAGAAAGGCAGAGAAATGCATAGGTGGAAGAAGAGCATTATGTAAACTAATCTTTGAAGAAGAATGATACCATAGGGGCTCCACTGAATATCACTACATTAATCATATCAGACAATTAAAAGAATTACTGAGTAATTGCTTTGTGTCTCCTAGTCTTCTAGGCACTATGAATAGCATAAAATGAAGAGGGAGATAGAATTTCCCACTGAAAGAATACTTTATACAATAGAGTGCTAAAATGTGGAATAAATGATTAGTACACTAAGAGTGGAGAAATTGAAGAGATCAATATTCTAGATATTTTTAAATTTTAGAAACTAGCATCATATTGACACAGTCACCATTGATTTTATTAAGTTATGAATGTATCTATATATTCTCTGTTCACTTATTTTTTAATAATTCATGTACTTTAAAATATGATTTGTCTTATACAAATAAATCTGTATAATAAAGTATAAGACATATAATGAAATTTTAGAAGTCAGATTAAAGTAAATAGTATAGAATATCTTGATGTGGCCCAAAAATTTAACAAGAAAATGCATGCTATATTGTTCTACACAATTATTAAATTTGGGATATTGCAGTAGTTAAATAACAGAACCATGTCTTGCATGGTGACAAGTAAAAGCATATCATGAGTATCAGCAGGGCTCTCATTTTTTTATTGTAAAAGGAACTCTATTTTTAAACAAATACAAAATAAATAAAACTATAATGAGAAAATGTTTTAAACCCTTTCACCATGCCCATTGGTTGTTTAATATATGGCATATATCCTCCTGTGAATTATTCTGTGAATATGAGGTGAAGTGTATGCACTGTGGAGTGTGAAGGAAATTTCTGCACTTCACACTTAAAAACAAATTTCACAAAAAAATGAAATGGAATCTTTCCAAGGTGACAAATTGTGAGATCCTTTTTTTAGCAAGTAGGAACCGTTTTCTTTTACTCCTGAGATTTTCCTGAAGTGCTTACACATCATTTTGTGGTTTGGGACAAATAATGTGCCAAATGTTTAAGAAATTCTGCTGTCACACATCCTTTATAGCTATTAATTCCTCTTTTCAAAGTTGGAGGTCTTGGGAACAGTCATATCTTTTATAAATTCCTGTCCTGGCTCTTCTGGGTCAGTTTTAGCTCTGACCACCACTATTTTCTTCCGTATTTTTACTGGGATTTAAGATATCATTAAATAATTGTTTCAGTACATGGATATGTGTGTATGCCAAATACATACACAGACTAAAACTGTAAACTAATAACTGTAAACTGTAAACTAATTCTATAAAACATACAGAATTAAAATTCCATCTTAAATGCAGTGTCCTAATAATGCAGTTAGACTTTTTGCTGATTTGTGCTTTACAATTTATAGCTGACAGTTCATATGCAAAATAAAATATCTATATAATAAAAACCCAGTGGTCATAATGCTATAATGACCAAGGATCGGTCACCAGGAGGTGACTTAAATCTGGGTCCCGCGGCATGCCAGGTCTGGGTCATGTGGCATGCCAGGTCTTGGTGCGATATTGCTCACTGGGTCCCTAGTGTAGGGATATTTTACTAGTAATCCTTTAAGAAGAACAATCTTACTATTTAAATATGACAGATATTTATAATTTTTATTCTAATGTGGACATTTTTAATTTTATAAAATATTTTAGCATCATTGTTTTAACACTGTTATAATTTATATAGCATGTTTGTATGATAGTTATATATGCCCAGGTAAATATTTGTATCTTCACATTAGAACTATGGAGAAGTGTTTGTCTTTGAAAGTGTTTTGAAGCATTTGCATACCATAGTTGTTTTTAAAGCAACTACCAATAGGTCTTATGTTTGCCATTGATATTAACAACTAGAAGCAAAAATTTTTGAAAACTAACAAGTCTTAAATCAATATATTTAATTTTCTAAATCCAAACATTTTTCAACTTATGCAAATTTGGTTCAAAATGTATTGGTCCTAAAAATAATAACACATTTACTATTTTTTTGCTTATTACTCCACTCCAGAAAGAATTGATTTCATGGATGAGTTAAATGTATCACTAAATCTTAAATTTCTTACATAATCTGATCAAAGAGGTTGCAAGTAAAGTTAATGAACAATGACTGTTATTGGCCCATGGATAAATTTATGCCATTTTAGTTCATGTATTTCTGCCTATGATTCAAATTTTCAGTTGATCTTTTGAGATAAAACTTAAATTTATGTTATTCATTTTTAATTTAACATTTCTATCATGTTTTATGCTTTTAATATAATTCAAAGTAATTTTAGTGTCTTGTTTACTTATAAAAAATTAACTATGGAAATTATATTTCCAAATATAAATGAAAGTTTAACAAACCAAAGTATCAAAACATCATATTAAAATAAAAATTAAAGGCCACAATCCATAGCAAGATACAATGTTAAGGAGTGGGCATACTGATGTAAATTAGCAAAGATAGGAATCATAATTTTGACCTGTTGTTTGAATGAGGAAAGGGTCATTAGTAAATTGATGGAACAAGGGGGTGTATGTGTATCAGGTCAGAAGTATACTAACTGCATGGAGAGTTTGTCCCACCTAATTTCACTCTGTCGGCAGTGGTCATTGACACCTTTATCTCATTTTCACTTTGCTTCACTGAGACATCTGAGGTAGCGAAAGGCCAATGATGCAAACAGTGGTAGTACAAAGAACTTATGGATAGGAACTATCATCCAAAGCTTGTTAGATTAATTTAATATGCATCTGGGGGTGTGGAGGCTTATGTTATTTAGCCCCAGAAAGACATTTAAACAGTAACTGTATGTTTTCAAGCTCAAGTTCCTTTCTAGAGCATCACCAGGAGGACTCTGGAGGTCTTTGGTAAAAATAACTCAAAGGGAACACACAAGGCATCAGCAATGGTCCCATTATTGGGAGTTTTTGAGAAAATCTTACAGGGGAAACATTTGAAAGACACAGAGGCTCTAAGTGACCTTATTTGTGAAGTTATTCTAATTGGGCAATTCTAAGAGAAAATGATGTCTACAAAATAGTAAAAAAATGAAAACAACCAAAAAACAGCTCACAGAACCATAAAGTGTCTCTTCAGCTTATGCTTCAAAGCAGGTATTAGAACTAATACATAACATAAACAAGTGTTTGTGAACATGATGCCATAAATAAAACTGTTAAGATAAAAAAGAAGAAAACAAAGTAATCTTCCTATAGAAGAGTGAGGTTTTCAGTTATCACCTAAGATATTGTCTACTTTGAGTTATTTTTATCTTCATACACTAGTAATAAATGCTTGTTTAAAAGGATTCAAGTTTAAATGTAAATGGTGGCCTTTAAGGCTCCTTAACAAAATGATCTAACTTAAAATTGTCAGAACTCTGAGGTTCCCAAATGGAACTCAGATTAGGTAAATTATAAATATCCAAAGGACTCACAGAAGAAAATAAAATATAATGTGCTTTTATAGCATGAACTATGAAAAAGAGATTCAGTCTCTCTTAGTAATCTTAGGTGATTTGCAATAGTCTATCAACACAGGCACATATGCACCTTGTGGGCCCATGCCCTGAGAAGGAGAAAGGTGTAATAAGAGAAAAGAATTGAGTTATCAGAGAGTGGCCCCTTATACAGGGGAAACCTTTCTAAAAAACTCCATCAAAATATTTTATTGAGAAGAAGTAGGAGGAGGAGGGCGAGGGGGCAGGGGAGGAAGAGGAAAATTAGTGGAAATGGAGAAGGGCATCAGAGAAGTTTGGTCCAGGTACTATTTGTAGTAGCCACAGAAAATAGCTTTTTTTCACTGCAACACAGAACCACACTTCCTGTGATTCACTGCTGTATCTTCAGGTGCCACTATACTACGTTCATAATAAGTAGATGCTTGATACATGTTTGTGGCATTAATTAATAGATTCCTGGAAGTTGTCATATTGTGCCCACCCCTGAAAGATGGCCTTGATAAAGAATATTATTTCCCCCAAAATTGGTTTTATGATTTTAATTATAATTATATCTCAATATTGAGTATTGTTTGACCTCTATTAAAACCTAATTTTTGTTTTAAACCTATTAGCCTGGAGATTAAAAAATAGATAGTTGTTAAATTCTAAAAATTTGAATATGCCTTTCATTCTATGAAAAATACCTAGCAGAAAAAATGTGTAAACCTAATATACAATATACACAATGTACATTTGTGTATTTTAATTTTTTATTAATTTATACTATGATTGATTGCCAGAGGCTAAAGCAAACATCACTTAGCATCAAAGAAAGACAGTGGAAGGCCAATGGACTTTGAAATTCATCAGGGCTGAATATCATCACAAGTTTTGCTCCTACTGTGATTTCAATGGCTCAAGGCAATTTCCAGACCTGATAATCTTTACATTGTTTACCAAACTTTACCTTTGATCTGCCTGTATGCATTGCTAAAGGGCAAATGTGTATTCAGAGTGAATAAAAAGCAAACAGGACCCACTCTCCGGTGTGTCTCTTCAAGAAAGAGGCTCCACCTGTCCCCCAATACCTTCTAAATTCATATTTCTTGTATAGTATTTTCATTTGTGTGTTTGCCCCTCCTTCAGATCCTGAACCCCACAGTGAAGGTCACGACAATTTATTTTATTTCTTCTGATTATTTTGGGTTTAATGTAATCTCTTTCATTTCTTTAAGAGGAAGCTGAGGTCATTTATTTGAGATATTTCTTCTCTCCTAACTTTAGATAACTTTAAAATAGGGTGCATATTCTAGTTTATCTGGGGTTGGGGTGCTCATTTTAATCATATGAGTTCTTAAAAGCAAGAAAAGGAGGCAGAAGAATAGGTCATAGATAGGGACATTAGATGAACTTGACACACCATTGCTAGATTTGAAGATGAAGGGAGAGGCTATGAACTAAGAAATGAGAGCAGCTTCTAGAAATTGAGAAAGGAAAAACAAACAAACAAGTAAACAAAAAACAATTAAAAAATAGATTCTTCTCAAGAACCTCCATAAGATAAGCAGTCCATCCAAAACCTTGATTTATAAGATAATAGATGTGTGTGTTTAATAAGCACAAATTACTGTCTGCAGTAATTTGTTACAACAGCAATCAAAGGGAATCATCATGTACACTAATCTTTTCCTCTGTCATGTTTAATCTCCCATCAATCCCATCCACTGTGTTTTTCCTCCCAGACATTGTAATTTTTAGCTCAGAAGTTCAATCAGAAAAAGCAAAGTACCATAAGTTTCACTCATATGTGATTTTTAAAACTGAAATTCATAGATACAGACAACAATGGTATGGTGGTTATCAGAGGGAAGAGGGTTAAGGGATAAGGGCAGCCTAATATATGGTGATGAAAGATAGTTTGACTTTGGGTTGTAGACATACAATGCAATATACAGATCTTGTATCATAGAAATGTACACTTGAAGACTACATAATCCTATTAACCAATGTTGTCCTAATTAATTTAATAGAAAAAAGAAACGTATGAAGTCTACAAAAAACGTTTAATTTGGGTCCTTTTATATCTCCGTGACCCTATTGAAATTATTCTTTCCTCTATCTTCTTTAAAAAATTTTTTTAATTGATTTTAGAGTGGAAGGGAGAAGGAGAGAGAGATAGAAACATCAATGATAAGATCAATAAAGAAATTTAAAAGAGAGAGAGAGATAATCATTGATTGGCTGCCTCCTGCACTCCCCCAATGAGGGATTGAGCCCACAACCGGGGCATGTGCCCTTGACCGGAATTGTATCCGGGACCCTTCAGTCCACAGGCCGATGCTCTATCCACTGAGCCAAACCAGTTAGGGCTCCTCTGTCTTCTTGAACATATGGAATAAAGTAGGCTATTAAATATTCTTGTCTCCTAATTGTTTTCTCTGTTATTTCTGGATCTGTTTCAATTGACTGATTTTTTTTTTTAATTAAATCTTTATTGTTCAGATTATTACAGGTGTTCCACTTTTTTTCCCCCCATAGCTCCCCTCCACCTGATTCCCCACCCCACCCCATGGCTTTACCCCCCGCCACTGTCTTCATCCATAGGAGTAAGATTTTTGTCCAAACTCTTCCCGTACCCCTCACACTTGCTTCCCCTGAGAATCGTCAGTCCACTCCCTTTCTATGTCCCTGATTCTATTATATTCACCAGTCCATTCTGTTCTTCAGATTTTTTATTCACTTGATTTTTAGATTCACTTGTTGGTAGGTATGTATTTGATGTCATTTTGTTGTTCATAATTTTTATCTTTACCTTTTTCTTCTTCTTCTTCTTAAAGAATACCCTTCAGCATTTCATGTAATCCTGGTTTGGTGGCGATGAACTCCTTTAGCTTTTTCTTGTCTGTGAAGCTCTTTATCTGACCTTCAACTCTGAATGATAGCTTTGCTGGGTAGAGTAATCTTGGTTGTAGGTTCTTGCTGTTCATCACTTTGAATATTTCTTGCCACTCCCTTCTGGCCTGCATAGTTTCTGCCGAGAAATCAGCTGACAGTCGTATGGGTACTCCCTTGTAGGTAATTAACTGTTTTTCTCTTGCTGCTTTTAATATTCTCTCTTTGTCTTTTGCCCTTGGCATTTTAATTATGATGTGTCTTGGTGTGGTCTTCTTTGGGTTCCTCTTGTATGGGGTTCTGTGCGCTTCCTGAACTTGTAAGTCTATTTCTTTCACCAGGTAGGGAAAGTTTTCTGTCATTATTTCTTCTAATAGGTTTTCAATATTTTGCTCTCTCCCTTCTTCTGGCACCCCAAAAATTTGGATGTTGTTTCGCTTAAAGTTGTCCCAGAGGCTCCTTACATTATCTTCATATTTTTGGATTCTTTTTTCTTTTTGTTTTTCTGGTTGGATGTTTTTTGTTTCCACATATTTCAGATCTTTGGTTTGATTCTTGGGGTATGTTGATCTACAGTTGAGTTTCTGTATATTCTTTATTTCAGACAGTGTATGCTTCATTTCTGACTGATCCTTTTCCATTTTTTTGGCATTCTCATTAAGGTCCTTGAAGGTCTCACTAAGCTCCTCAGAAGTGTCATCAAGTTTCTCGGCAGTTTTTAGAAGATTCTTGAGTAACCTTATAAATGTGATTCTGAACTCTATGTCATCCAGTAGTTTGCCTTCCTCCGTTTCTTTCATTCGTGACATGTTTCTTTGTTTCTGCATTTTGGCTTCTTCCCTGTGTTGATGGAGTGGCTTTGTGTGGTAGGTGACCTATAGGGGGCAGTAGCTCAGCCTCCCCAATCACCTGATGTGGATGCTCTTGGTACACCCCTTTGTGGGCTGAGTGCAAAGTCTTGGTGTAGTTAAGCCTGAATTGCTGTTGGTACGCTGGGAGGAATTGACCTCCAGGCCAATTAGCTGTGAGCACTCCCTGTGTCTATAATGGAAGAAGTGCTGCGCTGAAGACATGCTTATGGGGCAGGACTTGTTTCAGTGGGGCTTTGGTGCTCACTGAGTCTGCCTCTTGAATGTGTCACTTATGGATGTGAGGAGTTGAAATCTGGTGTCTCACACTGACCACTAGGTACACTGGCTTCTGGATCTCCAATGGGGTACAGGTCAGCTACTGTCTGAGGCCACTCAGCAGGAGCTACAGTGAGAGCTGCAGTTTTCTCCTGTTTGCTTGGGGTTTGGAGGTTTTGGAGCTGTCTGACCCGGGCTGCAAGTTTTCTAGGTTAAGCTGCGATAGGGCAGGCTTTCTTATGCTAATTGAGCTGCTTGGAGCTTGGGTGGGTTTGTAGGTTGTGTGGGGCGGGGTCTCAGGGCGTCACTAGGTTAGGGCGTGGCAAACAGCAATGGCTGCTAGTAAGCCCGCTCTGTGTCCCAACCGTGTCCTGGAATCCTGTGCCCCAGTGCCGTAAACAATTATTCCTGTGCGCAGCTCTGCTAGCAAGCCACTCTCACTGGCAGACAGTCCAGCTTCTCCCCGTAGGAGCTTGGGTCCCCCGCGTCTCCCCAGAGACTGGATTTCAGAGTAATCGGGGACTTGTCTCCTTTGGGGTTGAAAAAAGCAACGCACCCAGTCGCCCGCCGCCAGCCCGGATCACGCACCTCCGTACCTCAGCTTTTCAGCGCTTGTGCACGTCTCAATGCTCTTTTCTCTTTCCTTCTAGCTGTAGAACTTCCACTCAGCCAGCTTTCCCGTGGTTCTGGGTGATAGACGTTCTATCCTTTAGTTGCAGTTTAAATTGTTGTGGGAGGCAGCAGTTCAGGTGTTTACCTATGCCGCCATCTTGCAATTGACTGATTTTAATGCTCCCTCAACTCGTGGCTCTGACTGGGTTTTCCTTATCCTGTGGCCTAGAACTTTCTCCAAGTAGTAAGTAGGAACAATCTTAGGGCTCACATTGTTCACTTCCCAATTTCTAGTTTCTTAGAAGTCAGTCCTTTCTAGTATCTAGTACTTGAAGTGCCCCCTCCTCCATGTATTTTGTTTTAATATTTAATTGTTTCATCTGTTCTTTTACTCAATCTTGATTGGGAGCAGTGGTCTCACTTGCTATTCTGATGTACATCCTGTTAGTCTTTCTTCTACATATTTACACTTACACAGGTACATTTTTCTTTTTTAGATCACATTACATATAAAATATAATGAGCACATTTTCTATTCTTTTAAAGCTCCTTATATTACTCTACCTTTTGGAGATGAATATCTATTCTTACTCTTTTTGTAAATGTCTAATTATTCTCATAGAATAAATTGTGACCAAGTTAATATTTTTAATAAAATTGGTAAATATGGTCAAATTAGCCCCTTCAAAAATATGTCCCTTTTACACCAATTGTGATTATTTGATCTAAAATGTATGTCTATTTCAGAGACAAAAATTAATTTTAGTTTAAAATATTATTGAGACAGCATTTAACAGAACTATATTCATGTATAAATTGTCTATTTGTTTTCTCACTTGCTTTTCTAATTATATATTTGTTTTCTTGGTGGCTTATCAAATTTCTCTTTATTTTAAACATAATATCCTGGGTAATATTCATTAAAATGGTGTACCAAATTTAATTTTAATTCTTACGTTTTAAACAAGTATATATGTTGTTTAAATTATTAACAATATCAACTTTCTATTTATATTAAGGCTTTTGCTCAGAATGTCCTTTAATGATATTTCCCATCAGTAAGTAGTATGCACTTACTCTTTTATTTGCATTTAATTGTATTTTTACCCTCACTGATGTAATTCATTGAAATTTGTTTCTTGATACAGTGTAGGGTGAAGATAACTTTACATTTTTCTGTGTGGTTAATCACACTATTCCTCTATATTTTAATATGTTCAATTGTATTTATTGTGTCTAATATGGTTAAATATACATACCTATTTATAATATCAGCCTATTGAATTCTAGGTGTTACACAGGATAACTCACAGTTAACAGTAAATGATGCAGGCTTTGGGAAAGAGAGCATTGAAAACTCTTTAGCAGTCCATACAATTTGGGTTGGCAAGAGAAAGAAAAAGATAGAGGAATTGGAATGTCAGGTAAATGAATAAGGGAAATGAGGGAATGCTAATTTTAATCTTTCAGCAAACAATATAAACTGACTAAAGATTGTAATATTTACATTAATATGTACAAAATTTGCTTTTTTCCTTGTGTGGTGTGGTGAACTTAAACAAGGCAGAAAAATTAGCCTCATTTTTATCACAAATATATATTCTCTTTTCCTTTTACTATTAAGTACTTACTATCTATTAAGTCCTTTTTATTTTTAAAGATAAACTGAGGCATAGTAAATATTTTAAGAAAGTATTTGAGCAAAAATCAGTTGGAATCAGGGAGTGCCAAACTGGAGTGGTTAGGAGGCTTTGCGACAGAGGCCAGAGGAAAGACTTATAGAGAAAATGCAGAAGCAAAGTAAGGAAATTACTGATTGGCTATACGCTGAGCATTTAATAAGTTCCTGGTATTTGTCTGAAAAAAACAGCAAAATTTGGAACTTTTATATCTTTCCATTGCAGGGTATAATTCAGGGATGCAAATCTTGTTTATTAAAGGCTGGCAATAAGCTGTTTGCTAAGGGAAGGAGGGTGGGAGGAAGGGAGAGAGAGATTAGAGAAGAGAAAGGAAAGGGGAGAGGTGAGAGGGAGAGGGAAGACAGGAGAATAGAGAAAAAAGAAGAGAGAAGAGACACCAAGCACTGAAGCTTTGAGTTGTTAGAGAATGGTTACTAGTAATAGTTAAGGGTTTTTGTATTGAAAAAAATAAAAAAGGCTGTTTGATCCTCAACACTGCCTATAAGCCATGTTGTGTAATCTAGGTAAATCTCTAAACCCAGGAAAAGAAAGATAAGGACATCATTTTATAATCAACGAATCACCTGAATGTTAAAATAAGACTTCCTTTTATTTATTTATTTTTGTGAAATTTATGTTTGTTGTTACATGTATCTTATGGATGATATTTATTAAAATGCATGTTTAAAAATTTTACTTTGTATTGAACTGAAATGAGATGAGTCTCAAACCCTTCATATGCACTTGGAGAAAAACCTGGACAAATGTTCCCCTAAGCCAATAAAGTTTCCCTGCCTAGTCATAGCCATTCAGCCTGCACAACATAGATTTAAAGCCATGATCCTAAAGCTCAGGGGAGTGTCAGGATCACCCCGAAAGCTAGATCAAATTATTAGTGCCCTGAACTCAGTCAATTTTGACCCATCTTTACGAAGGGGCTAGACATCAGTAGTTTGAAGGAGCACACAGGTCATTGTAAAACACACCAAATTTGAGGACCACTTTGTTAAAAAAAAAAATGTGACAAGGAGTAGATGGAACAGACCTATAGTTGCACACCTAGAGCTTCTGACCCAGCAGGACTGGAGCTCAGACCAGGAGTTGGCAATGTTTGGCAATTCCCTGTCCACCACCCAAGGCATGTAGTTCTTGGTCTAATAATAAAACTGAGAAATGATCTGGAAATGAGATACATTATGGCTGATGTTGGTCAAAGATAATGGATAAATGTGAAATATTTCTAATAACAGTTTTGTGAAGATTGTATTCATTATATTAGTAATTTTAACTGACTTAGGAACTGCATTGGGATTCAGAGAGAGTTAAGGGGAACTGTTTTATATTGTATGCGCATGTAACTTGTTCCAGGGTCTATCTCTTGTCTTTTCCTTTTCTTTCTTGCCAGTCTGGGTTTGTGACTATGGGAGGGAGAGAGAAAATGACTAAAATTATAATATAAGTTTATAAGCAGGAGAGTCAGGATAAGGAAGTAGAGAAAAATAACCTGGGTTCTCTCCAGAGACTTTTAAGCATTTCTCAACAAAATTAACCATATTAGATCTATTTATTTGACCAAGAGAAAAAAAGAATGCTTTAATGTATATATTTTATGTACTTCACAGCCAAGAAGCTTTACAATGCATTCTTCCCTGAACAGCCTAGCCCAGCCCAGTAGCTAACAAAATTTGCCAATGTAGAACTGATGCTTTGTTTGCTTGTTTGTTTTTGCTAATGGCAATCAGGCACAGTCTTAATTACAAATATACTGTTAAACATAATTTCCATTTGTTGAACAGTGATATAGAAATTGGGCAGTTTCTCATGCTTTGGAGAAATAAACAGTTTGGAAAAAAAAGTCATCTGCTAATTTTTAAATCACCAGAACCTGTAGGTTATATATCAAAATCAATTAAATATAGAAATTTTTCAAATTTTATTTTGAATCAAAATAGTTTGATGCTCCCCCCTCACCCCCCCCCACACACACATGTGAGTTTTGACCTTTATGGATTTCCGTTAATAAGAAAGTACTCCTAATGTCAGCACTGACTTGGCAGTGTTTGGGTGGTAGTGATAAGGTGATTAGTTATTTCAGGGCCCAATCTATTATGAGGGGAGATCAGTTTTCATGAAAGAGGCTTTGTTCTATTATACAAACTTAGTAATGAATTTTATTTTTATTAAAATGTCAAATAATACTGTTGGAAAACCTATCTATATAAGAATATTGAACTACAAAAAAATCCTTTGAGAAGCCATCCATTTTATCAATCTTTCACTGTGAAGATTTTATCAGCCTTTCACACTTAATACCACACATGAAATATGTTCTGTCAGTGAATGTCTTTCTCTGTAGCCTGTCCCTGGTGCATAAGGCTTTTGAACCCAGACTTCTTCAGTTTTATTGGGATTGCATGCCTCATTTGGCATCTTTGCCAAACTGCCCGTGATTTATTATACATCCTGGGGCTGAGCTTGCTTAGCACAATCATTGGCCCCAGAAGGCTCTGGAAGCTCTTCTGAGCCTTAGCATTTTATGTGTGATCAGACTTGAGAATTTAACATTAGCTTCCAGAATTCTTAGGATTTAAGCATTTATCAATACATTTAACTATACTAGGTTTGACCACCCTAGGTTGACTCTATTCAACATGACTCCATGACTTGGATAAACAGAAAAAACTAGTAAGTTTCTGGTAACCACACCATGACCAAAACCTCATCATGGGTTATAAGATCCAAGTAGCGATACTTGCTTCATAGTTGCCCATGGTCAATTCCATTGATAATGCAACACAGCTTATTTTTAATATTATGGGCCACAGAATGTGGGCTATTGAGAAAAAAAGGATCCTGAGTGCAATAAGTTTGAGAAGTGCTATGTAACCTACATCCAGCAGCATTTGCCTCCAAAGCCCGGAGATGGGTTTGATCATAACTCATGCTCTAATATACTTAAAACTGATTACATTATATTTAACATTTGATTGTTTAAATTTCCTACATTACAATTTTTTCACATATAGTCTTTTCATATTAAGCTGAGCTCTTACCACTGGGACATAATTTTGGAAATGCTAGTATGAAAAACCATTTGAGAATTTTATATGTCTGATGTGCAGTCCCAATATTGTTTCCTGCAAATGTCTGTTATCTTAAAGGATGTGTTTACTAGTGAAGTTGGCATTTTGTAGTCTGTGATCCCACAAGGCACTATGCAGTAAGAATCAAAATGGGAAACTGAAGATATATGTAATACTTTCAACAATAAAGATTTTTTCAAAAAAGATAGCTAGATATGTTTTGAAAGACTACTTCAAGACATAACACAGTCCGTAGAGCTGTGTTTGGTTTTAACACTCCTTCAACCAGGAACCCTGTACAAGCCGCCTGGGCCACATTTTGCTTCATGAGCAATTTAATTAATATAACTCATGAGCCATGCTTAAACTTAATGGCAAGACAGAGACTGAAAAGTAGATGTGAGATTACAGCCTGGATGAAAGAATTGCCCAGTTGTTGCCTCTACACAGTTCTGTTGTTAATAGAAAAGTTCTTTCTAGCAATCTCAATGAAATGGCTGTAAATAGCTATCCACAGGATAGATAAAAAAGGAAAATGACTAATGGCACAATTTTGCAAAATTGTAGGCAAAAGTTCTAGAAATGAAGGTTGGGGAAAGATGAGAAATGATATACAGATAAAAGACAAATATTTCATCTTAAGAGACATTGTGGTAAAATTGTTTATCAGTAAGGATTGGAATTATATTATTTCTATATCTAAATATATGAGTTAGCCTAGTGCTATTAAGGTAGTGCTGTTCAATAAACTTTTAGAGTTCCAGGCTACTACCTAGTCACCACTCTGCCATCGCTACAGTGTGCCCTCCAATTCTTGGTCAAAGGTAGCCACTATCAGATTGTATTTCTGGTAGTGAAATGGCAAATTAGATAATGAAGATACAAGTAAAGGGTACATGCCAATTATCATTTAAGGAATTTTTCTATGAAAAATGCCTCCATCTTTTTGGGCAGGGCTTAGTTATACGACCAAATTGAATTGCAAGTAAGACAAAATAATATAACCTTTGTTCTGGGAAGTCATAATCCAGGTCAAATTTTACCATTTGACAACCCATTTGGCTACTTATGCTCCCTCTCCTTATTGTAGTCATCTGAAATTCCAAGATATCCAGATAATGCACATTTCTTGGTTAAGACAGTGTATGGGACTTCATCTTATTAAATTACCTATAAATGCAAAGTCAAGTCATCGTCTATCACCACTCCTAATATACATGTATAGAGTAGAAACAGGATAGCCACACTTAAAAACTTTCACTTGGAAAAGTAGTCACTGCTCTTTTGCAGGTACCAGATCCTTTAGAGATGGACTAGTGAATGCTTCATTTTTGGAACAAAGTATTGGTAACCTTCTGACTGCTTCTGCTGCTGTGACCTAGGAGGATCTCCCCTCACGTTTATCCTCGGTGAGCACCTGGTTCAGCATTCTGGGTGATTGTTCTCCTCCATTGTACCTCATGGCGAGTCACATCTAATGTAGACATGGGAACTTAACTCTTCTTTTTTTGGAGATGACCAGCTTTCTCAGAATGTGGGTTTGAAAACCCAAGGGTGTTTTAGATGTGAACAAACACAGGTATTTGTACATCAGGCTTGCAGATTTTTTGGAAAATATAATTTCTTCACGAGCTTAGTAGATTTCTCAGTGATTCTCTCCTGGTCAATTCTGAGCAAGTAATCATACCCCAGAGCTTTCAAGCCACATATTTTACCAACTGGTTTCTATATATATGTTTTTAATTTCACATTCTTCTCTCTCCTTCTGTCCCAGCAACAAAATGGAAGGACAACTGTAGAGTTCTCTACATGCTGGGACCCGCACAGTCATCTTGTTCTAATTTGCTGGTCCACCTCATCATTGCCGATCTACTGATTCCCCTCCTCAGTGTGAAGCAGCAACTAGACCTGCATTACTCTCCTGCCTGAACCGTGAACTTCAAGCTCTTCCCTTTCTGGATGTTTTGAGCTTGCTCAGCTACCCCTCTCAATTGCATAATGTCTTGTGATAAGGAAATAAATAATTTATATCTATATATCCATGTATCAATATATTTCCATATATCTACAAATATACAATCTCTGACTGTTGCTTCTCTGGTTTAGGCATTTAAGGATTTCCTAAACAAGGGTCTTGAGTAGGAAGGCACTACCTTTACTCTGAGCTTGCTATTGCACTGGTCCCCACTGACTGGTAAAGAACTTTTAATGGAAGGTCCTCAAAAAACCTCTGGGCATCAATCAGTCTCCTACTGAGGGGACTACTTAAGAGCCATGGAAGCTAAATGCCTTAGGGAAGAATTTTACCTTTTCAGATCCACAGGCCCCAGCAGGTTAGACTCTCAATCTGTTTCCAGTGCTGCCTTTGAACAGAAAGTGCCTCCCTGGTGCCCTCCCATTGCAATATGTGGAGACAGGCGAGCTTAGGCAATGTGCAGCTCTCCTTAGGGGTTTTCTAAAAGTAGCAAGAAGCAGCCAGCAAAAAAATTAAAAAATCGGAGTTTTAAATAAATATCTCTTAGTATTTTCCCTAATGTTACTATAGAAGTTAACATGTGATCTGTCTTCTGAGAAACAGCAGGGCATACTTTTACCAGTGTTTTGTCTAGGTATATTTAGCTTTCAGGTGACAACAGCTCAATCATGAAACACCCTGACCTACCAGTTCCACTAAGCAAATGCTATGAATTTAGGTCCTGTTACCTGTAGCCCCCTGTTTCTAAGTACCAAATCCATATTAGTTAGGATTAGGTTATCCTGTGGGTGCTAGCAACAGCTATAGTATGTAACCAATTAAAGGTCTCCTGCCCCCATGGCTGCTTCGCGCTTCCCACACCCAGCTCAGATCGGGACCCAGGCAACAGAAAGAGACTTGGCCCAGCTCACATCGAGATACAGGTGACAGACAGAGACTTGGCCCAGCTCAGATCGGGACCCAGGTAACAGACAAGAGACTTGGCCGACAGCAGTTGCCCTATATCTAAATTCAGCCTAGCATCTGGAATGCTGAGGGCCCACTCAAGAATGCAAATAATCCTTCCCACTAATATTTACAGGGTAAACTAAGATTGTTGGTAGAGTATTAAATTTGACAGTAAAATAGCAATCGAGTTTTCAGATTAATTTAAATAGGCTAATTGAAATAAGTGAATATTCAAGTAAAGTTAATTGTACTGGACAAAAAGCTGTTCTTAAAGTAATAACTAAAATTTCTATTGGTAGTTCATCTCATGGTAAAATTCCTGAATATGCAATGAACCTAAAGCAGTCATATGTATGGGCAAAAAAAAATTTAAGTTTAAAGTTATCAAGACTGCATTATAAAATTTACAAAAACCTCCATTAATAAAAAAAAAGGGGGGGATAGTAGGGCAATATCATGTAAGGAAAAATATCCTATAAGTAAATTACATCTAGAAAATTTTTACTTTACCAAATTAAGTTTCATTTGCAATGCTAACAGCAAGACAGCCATTAAAAACACACATGGTGTCTAAATAAGACAAAGGAAAATTGTTTGAACAAAAATAAAAAGGATCCCAAATCAATTATATAGAAAAGATTCCTTTATTAACTTGTGGTCAAGAATACATTTGTATATTTTCAGAAAACACCTCCAAGACCAGATGGATTCCTGCAACCAAGAGGAATTGACAGTTGTGCTCCAACCACTAAGACAAGAGGAAAAAACAGTCCAGAGATGGAAGACGCTGACAACGCCTTGCCACGCGAGCAGTCAGCAGCTGTGCACCGCTGCAGGTTGCCTAGGACCAAACCAGAGAGGGTCGGACGTGCATTGCCAACATGTGCCCACCATCCAGATATCATTGCTGACATGTACACATAAGGAACTATTTGCCATTGAAACGGGGACTCAGAACTGTTGGACATTGAAATTGGGACTCAAACATTTTTTATTGTTGTTGTTTTGTTATTATATGTTTATTTCTAGTCTGCAGAGGCAAAACTTTTTAAAGGAAAGAAATGGGGGGAAAATAGATACAGAGGCAAAGAAGCACTGAACAGACTGTCAAACTACATCGGGAAGACAGGGGAGGTTGGGCGAGGGGGGCTGTAAGAGATCAACCGAAGGACTTGTACGCATGCATATAAGCACAACCAATGGATACAAGACACTGGGGGAGGGGGGGGCGGGCAGGTGAAGGCATGTACTGGGGGATAGGGGAGGTTGGGGGAGGTCAATGGGGGGAAAAAAAGGAGACATATGTACTACTATTTGTAATACTTCAAACAATAATTTTTTAAAAAAGTGGCTTGAATAAGACCAAGAGTTTTTGCTCCTATGCTCAAGATATTTAGAGGTGACTTGTGACAAGGCTGGTATGTTTTACCATGGGGTTAGAGAATTCAGGCTCTGTCTATCCTTGTTCTCCGTGAAGGGTCATTTCATTGTCTAACATGGCAGCTGGCTCTAGCCATTCAATCACCTTCCAACCAGCAGAATTAGAGAGGCCAAAGGGAAGAAGACAACTCTCTCAAGACACTTGGTAGAAGTGGTGTAATTACTTCCCCTAACATACTCGGTGGAGGAGCATTCACTTTTTCTGCCACTTAAGTGTCATGTGTTCTGTAAAGTAATGAGCTGGGGGAATAAACAAAAACAAACTCTAGATTCCACACACAGCAGCTGATCCAGCTGTAGAACAAATGCAATCCTGTTCTTTCAGAGGGGGGAGGAGTTCTTTTATAGCTTCACCCATTTCAGCACATCTGAACCTGACAGAAACACAGGATGCTTTAGGAACTCATCATATTCAACTCTAGGTAGTTGCTTCTCTATGTTCATTCCAAAGTTGGTGATGTTTAAGAAAAAACAAAGTTATAATTGGCTTTCACTTTGTGTGTTGACACCACGGTTATTTTGTTAAGCTGAAGATTTAAAAATAAATAAAAAAGAAATTTAGATTTTAATATTACTCTGAGGTTCAGTTGTGAGAAGGAAAAAAGTTATTTATATAAAGGACTGTTTAGGTTTGACTTTCTATGGGAAAGCTCTGAGCCAGACAAGGTAATGATTAGACCACATTGGAACTTAATATTAATGTTTCTTGTTAAACTGAAAAATATCTAATTCGGGTTATCTGCAGGCCACTGAGAATTCCTTCTGTGTATTGCTAAACAGCATTTTCTAAAAGGACATGTTAACTAGGTTGAATTGACACTTTTCAAACTTCCCTGGCCTTGGTAAATAGACACAAACATGGCTTCATTTTGAAGATGGACACCAGCTAAATGGCACTATAGAATAGACCTGGACACAGAGAACCAAACTCTATAACATGATAGGAAATTTAGTTTGCATTGCTTACTGAATTAGTAAAGCCTAGTGTGCTTTTATTGTTTTTTTCAATGCCATGAATTATCAATATAAAATAGATTTAGAACATTCAATTTCTCATAACATGGTGAATTCAATATCCAGAAATTCCACCTAATACAAAACACTAAAATATACTAGAGAAAATAACTGTGTCAGAAAATCTTCAAGAGAGGAAAAAAAGTGAGAAAGTACTTATCCACAGAAGTAAACTACAGTTAAGATTAGTGGATGATATGGAGCTAATATTAATCCCTGGTGACCAGAATGTCTATATTAATAAGCCTCCTTTAGTGTCCTGAGAACTAACCTCATTAGGCAGGTCTAATTAAGATTCCTGTATAAAGCTCAAATGATTACAAACTTGGTGAAAATTTACAACAGAAAATAGTAAGGATACTTTCTTATGTTGGTTTTGGACCACAGTATAAAGAATAGCATTTCTTACGAATTCTTGGCTATGCACCAGGGAAAAGCTGTCATGTAGGTAACCACCTATGAGATGAAAAAACTGTCAAGGGATCATTTATTTTAAAGTGATATCTATTAGAAAGTGCCTTTGGCTTCTTGGGAGAGGGTAACACATGTTCCCTTGGTAGGGATGCACCTTCAATCCACACTCTAAAGAATTCTCCTAGTCTGAAGTTGTTAAAACAAAAACAAAAACAGGAGAAAACATATCATTCAAACACTCAGAAGAAACAACTAAAAGCTAAAATAAATTTCAGAATCATCAGACATTCAAATAATGGATATTAGAATTTCTGGCTATAAATTATAAAATACAAGATTTAGTAATGCTTGAGTAAATAAAAATATTTTATAATCTGCTATAGAAAATGAAACACAAACATATCCAGTTATATTTGATATTAAGAACTTAGAATTCTGGAAATGAAACATATAATAATTAAAGTTAAGACACAATAAAAAGTTCAGAGAAAACTGCAAGTAAATTAGGATATAGCACAGAAATCCAGAGAAAGGAAATATGAAGTTAAATAGGTAGTGAGAATAACATGTTTTACTGAATTTGAGATTATAGAAAGGAAACTTTTGAAATGAATATTGATTGAAATTTTCCAAAATGGATAAAAGGAACCAATCTTTAGATTCACAAATTCAAACAACTCTAAGTACAGTAAATAACAATAAACATACTGTAGTGAAACCAAGGCATAAACTGGCCATCTTGAAATGTTAAAGCAAAATAAGAAGAAAAGGAAAGATATCTTAATAGCAGGTCAAAGGAAAAAAACAAACAAATGCAGATTACCTACCAAAAATGTCAATTAGGCAAATAACTGATTTATCAATAGTAACCATGGAAGCCAAAAATAATGGAAGCATTTCTCCAAAGTGATCACATAAAATAACTATTAATCCAGAATTATATGGTTAGAAAATTATCTATGAAAAAAGAAAAAAAATCAAGTCAAAGTCTTTTCAGACAAGTTAAAGGAGACTATTTACTATTGATAAATCTTACTCAAGGAATGTCTAAGTACTATACTATAGGAGAAGGAAAAATAATTTCTTAAGAAAAATCTGAGATGCAAAACGGAATAGTGAGTAAAGTGAATTGCAACTATATGAACAATTGTGATAAAATACTGTCTCTATACACAATATTAAAATGTCTAATTTATGTTATAAAAATAAGAGAGAAAATCATGAGTTAAAATGTTTTAGTACCTTTATGTGTTTAGGAGGAGTGAAACATATGAAATAAATTTGTATTTTGTGAAGCAAAACATCTTTGATTAAATGTTAAGAAAAATACTTAAAATAAACAGGATATATCTTCCAAAATGATAGAACAGTTTAATTTCAGGGGAAATCACCTTAATCAATAAAAAATAAATTAAGATATCAGAACATATTATCATAAAACTCAGGCTGGACAATAATTATGTGGTAACATGATAAATATATAGCCATAATCACAATACATGTGAATGAACTAAATTCTTTGGTTAAAGGCAAAATTTATCGATAGTGTTAAGAATTACTAAAGATTATCTACAGTGTTTAAAGTCACTAAAGACTGTCTATCTATATATAAAAGCCTAAGTGACCGGCCAACCAGCCGACCAGCTAACTGGCAGGTAGCTATGATGCACACTGACCACCAGGAGGCAGATGCTCAATGCAGGAGCGGAAACCACAGGCATGGAAACATGGAACAGACTGATGAATCTCAGAGGGAAAAGGAAAGAGGGGAGGGTGGGAAGAGATTAACCAAAGATCTTATATGCATACTAGAGGCCTGGTGCATGGATTTTTGCACCTGTGGGGTCCCTCGGCCTGGCCTGCAGGGATCAGGCTGAAACTGGCTCTCCAACATCCTCCGAGAGGTCCTGAGTTGTGAGAGGGTGCAGACCAGGCTGAGGGATCCCCAACAGTGCATGAATCCGTGCACCGGCTCTATAGTAGTATTAATAAGAGACAAACAGAAAATTTAACAATAGAAATACGGAAAAATTCCTACTTAATTTAACGAACCTTTGTGGCTGTGCTAATATTATATAAAGTGGACTTTAGGGCAAATGTATTATAAGGTATAAAATGGCAACTACCCAACAATTAAAGTTTTTATTCACCATGCAGAGATAATTTTAAATTTGATTTATGCTAATAACAGCAAAATCTGGAATCATCGTAAGAGATTTTTAACATCTTTTATACTAGTAACTAGTGGCCCAGTGCATGAAATTCATGCACATCAAAAGGGAATTAATTAGACAAGATGTTTTAATATTGCTATTTGTCCTTTCTCTATAATAGAAGTGTGAGAGATGAAAGAAAATTAGTAAAATGTATATGAATATATACCTCCTGTCAGAGTCTGGGGTGCACCGCGGGACCCAGAGTCAAGTCCTCACACACCCACATGCACCTCGAAATCGTGCAAGACCCAGACCCAGCTGGCCCCACCCTCATCAAGCCCCGCAGGGTGGGGGGCCCAGCCTCAGGTTCCCAGCCTGGTGCTGGGTGGGGGGCACAGCCTCAGGTCCCCTGGCCCTGGCACCAGGGCAGGGGGTACAACCTTAGGTCACCTGGCCCCGGCACGAGGGTGCGAGGGCGCGAGGGCATGATGACCATTTGTATATTAGCTCTTTATTGTATAGGATTCCTAAATTAGATGAATAAACAGGCTATTACAGATTTGAACAATGCACACATTTCTTTTTCAATTTAGCAAATGTTTTTCCCCTAAGTATCCAAAGAATGTCATGAAAACTGATCAAATTTTAATAGCTATCAAAGAATCATTTGCATACAACTCAGAAATTACCCAATTAACTAGAAATAATTGCCCATATATTTAGAGATTAAAAACAAGACAGAAAAATATAAAAAGTAAGCATATAGAGATTTAAGTAAAAATTTAGTGTCTTTTTATATTTTGACAAGAGGCCTGGTGCACAAAAATTAGTGAACTGGGATGGTTCCTCAGCCTGGCTTGCCCCCTCTCACAGTCCAGGAGCCCTCAGGGGATTTCCTACTGACAGCTTAGGCCTGCTTCCCCTAAGCGACAGTCTGGCCTCCCTCTACGGAGGCAACTGGCCGATCAGGGGAAGCCTACACCCCCATCACACCTCTGCTGCTGCCACTGCTGGCCTCCATGTCTGCCTGAGCCTCGGCCCAGCCTTCGTTGCCTGAGTTTCGTGCCCTCACAGTGACAGCTGCCATCCACAGCCTGCCTGAGCCTTGGGCCAGCCCTGGCAGCAGCTGTGGTGTTGTCCAGAAGACATCCGATCTAATTAGCATATTACCTTTTTATTAGTATAGATAAATACATACTTATTATCAATTGAATGATATTAATGCAATTTAAATATATGAGTTATCTTCTGAAGTTCATAACAACACCTTTTAAGTATGCATCATTACTTCCCGTTGAAGATAAATCAGCAGAGGCTCTTCACTGTTAAGCCATTCACCCACTGGATACTAATGATTAGCATAGGAATAGGATTTAAACCTCTTGTTTTTCTATATTGTATTCTGTATCTTAAAAACCTCTTTTACCCTCACTTCTCACATACTCAGAAAAATCTCATCTTCTATTCTTCTTCATCGATCTCAGTAATCCTTTGCTTTTTGCAAATGTAGCCATTAATTTAGGCTGGTTGAAATAAATCTTCACATCTCTATTCACACATCAACAGCTGGGCTTAGCAGGGAGGGTGTGGGTCCCGAGACAGGCAGAGCAAGTCCCAATTCAAGCTCTGCTGGCATTCTTGACCATGGACAAATTATTCACATGTTACATAAGAAATTTCCAAACCTGCGGAGAATTTTTATGAGTTTATTTGAGCCAAACTGATGACATATACCAAAGAACAAGATCTCAGATGCTCTGAAGAATAACTGTTTTGTAGGTTCTTTCATGCATTGGAAATTAAGGAGGGAAAGTAAGCAAGATGAGATTGATGTGGAACACAGTAAGATGCGGGTGGAATTATAGGACAGTTAACAAGTTTACGTAATCTCTTGAGTGTCAATACCCACTTTGAGGGCTATTACTTCTGGTACTTCAAAAGTGTGTCAACCTAAATGTACAAGAATAATAGACAGGCTTCTTTACTTCTGCCTTTAAGTCAAGAAGCTATATGCCTGAGGAGTGACTACCCACCATGACCTGACTAGTTAGAAATTTAGTTTCTCCATTATGTAAGAGAAACACTGACACTTACTTTGCAGGGTTTTTGGAGATTAAAATTCTGTAATTATAGCACCAGATTCATAGTAAGATCCTGTTAAATATTTCGTAGTAAGAAAAGTTAAAAATTACAAAGGGGATCTAATCTTAAATGTCATTTCTGATTGGATATGTCACACTTGTAATTACCTAAATTTCTAGACCCAAGTATTCTTTATTTCTAAAATAAGAATATTACTCTTACTGTTGTGATAAGGATAAATGAGATACTGTGCAGGACAAATTGCAGTCAGTATTGCTGTTTCTTTATTTTGTGTTATTTTCATTAGTTAAAAAAGGACTTTACAACCAAACTGATAAAAACTTGTATTGATAAAATTGCAGGAGTTGTGATGATTGACAAAGGTAATATCTTTATTTCTAATTAGGAAAACAATAACTTGTAAAACTAGCTCATTGTGCATGGATCTATTAGACTAAATTAATGGGAGAAAAATATATCTTTTTTAATGAACTTGAATACAGATAACTTGAAGTGTTGCTCATCACTTCCTTCTCGGTACATTCATTCAGTATGAAATGATAATTTCCAGACATAAGCCATTGCACCAGAAAAATGCTTTTTAAATGTATCAGTGTCAGTGCTTTTAAACTGCCTATCTTAATTACTATGAACACAAGAATGCAATTCTAAATGCCCTCAAAATAATACTTAAAGATTTGATAGAATATCTTGGAATGTCTCTTATTATCTTTTTTATCAATCCTAGATTAATTTTATTTGGTTCAAGAGCTTATTTGGGTGGCAAAATCTCTTTAATTTTTTATCTTTTTCTTTATTGATTAAGGTATTACATATGTGTCCTTATTGCCCTATTGCACCCCCACTCCCCCACTCATGCTCTCACCCCCCTGGTGTCTGTGTCTATTGGTTATTGTGTCTTATGTGCATGCATACAAGTCCTTTGGTTGATCTCTCTCTCCCTTGCCCCCACCCTCCCCTACCTTCCTTCTGAGGTTTGACAGTCTGATCGATGCTTCTCTGTCTCTGAATCTGTTTTTGTTCATCAGTTTATGTTGTTCATTATATTCCATAAATGAGTGATATTATGTGATCTTTATCTTTCTCTGACTGGCTTATTTTGCTTAGCATAATGCTCTCCAGTTCCATCCATGCTGTTGCAAACGGTAAGAATTCCTTCTTTTTTACCACAGTGTAGTATTCCATTGTGTATATATACCACAATTTTTTAATCCACTCATCTGCTGATGGGCACTTAGGCTGTTTCCAAATTTTATCAATGGTAAATTGTGCAGCTATGAACATAGGGGTGCATATTTCCTTTCTGACTGGTGTTTCTAGTTTCTTGGGATATATTCAACAGTCTCTAACAGTAATTTGGGGCTAAATTCTTGGTAAATTATAACCCACATGGGCCAAATCTGTTTGTCTACCAATCTGTTTGTAAATAACATTTTTTCAAATAAAGTTTTATTGAAGTACAGTCATAGCCCTTTGCTTAATTATTGTCCATGGCTGCTTTTGTGCTAAAGCAACAGATAGAACTGTTTCACTCTCTGGTACTACTAGTAATTATATTGACTACGTGGCCTTTCACAGAAAGAGTTTTCCCACCCCTGCCCCAAGATTAAAATGAGTGAAAAAGATGTATTATAATGTTTAAAAAATACTGTTTTTACTTTCTCCCCTCTCTACTATACCTAAAAGAATATTTGAAATAAATTTGATGATGTTATTTACTTGTGTTATATAATTTATGAGTTTTTAAACTATAAAAACACATTGTTTTCTACTTTGATTAAGTAGAATTTTTCACAGAAAAAAGAACACATTTAAAAAATGCCACTCTTCCTCTTCATTGAGAGGATGTTCTGTGAATTTTTTCTTTCTGTTGTGTACTATCAGGCATTTCTTTTTTTCTAAATTCATGTTTATTGTTGAAAGTATTACAGATGATCCCCTCTTATCCTCCATTGGCCCCCTCCACTTTACTCCTGCCCCTTCCCCAGGCCTTTGCCATACAATTCTGTATCAATGGGTTATACATATCTACCTAATAAAAGAGTAATATGCTTATTGACCATACCTCCGCATTGCCCACCAGCCAATCAGGAGTGAGTGTGCAAATTAACCCAATGAAGATGGGAGTGGGGTTAATTTGCATACGCAGGCTCTGAGTGGCCAGGATGGGGTGGGATGCTTGCATCGCCATGGCGACAACGCAGGTGTTCTGCACCACCCCAGCTGCTCCGGGCCTCTGGGCAGTGTGTGAAGGCAGAAAGGTGGCCCCAGACTGGAGTGAAAAGGCTGCTCTAGCCAGAGCAAAGGCAGTGCAGGCAGCCAAGGGAAAGAAGGCTCATTCTTGCATGAATCTTCATTCTTGCATTGGGCCACTAGCCCCATATAATAAAAGCCTAATATGCAAATTGACTGAACAGTGGAATGACCAGTCACCATGATGTGCACTGACCACCAGGGGGCAGATACTCAGTGCAGGAGCTGCCCCCAGACCGCAGGCCCCAGGCCAGCCAAGGTGGGTGTCAGCAGGGGCCCCCACCAATCACCCCGCCAGTTGCCCTGCAGAGGGAGGCAACTGGCAGTGCCAGCAGGGGACAGGACTGGGGAGCGGGTGGTACCAGGCCAGCCAAGGCAGGTGCCATCCCCCCCTGCAATCACCCCACTGGTTGCCCCACAGATCAGCCCTGATTGCTGGCCAGGCCTACAGGCCCTACCCATGCATGAGTTTCATGCACCAGGCCTCTAGCATGCATATTAGTTATTTGGTTAATCTCTTCCCACACCCACACCCCTTCCCTCTGAGATTCATCAGTCTATAACATGGGTTTCTTTCAACTTGATCCCAGTGGCTAAGTAGCTCATAGGGTTGGCATCAGGATGAGTTCACATTGCAGACTTTTAGTTATTGGGAAATAAGAATAAAACCTATTATAGTTATAGTATTAATTTGTGTCACTCATTTTTGCAGTTGTGAAATATTGATAAAACCAATTAAATGGTGGTACAAAATGATTTCATGTATTCTGTCCTGATTGGATTAGCACATTTCATATATCACACACAAAAATGAAAGAGTACAGATTTGTTGCTTAATACAAGCTCTTGTTGAGAATGCACTATAAAATTAAACATTGTAGTCAATTACTTTCAGTTTCACAAACAATCTTATTTATACTGCTATGTACTGTATTTGAACATAGAAAAGTCAGGGAAATGCCCAGCCAGTGTTGCTCAGTGGTTGAACATCGAACCGTGAACCAAGAGGTCACAGTTTATTCCCAGTCAGGGCATATGCTTGGGTTGCAATCTGAATCGCCAGTGGGGGGCATGCAGGAGGCAGCTACCAGTGTGTTTCTCATGATTTTCTATCTATCCCTTTCCCTCTCTCTCTCTAAAATAAATAAAAACATATATTCTTAAAAAGAAAATATAATAATTTTGCATTTTAACAAGTAATTCATTAAAACAAAAAAATCCAGCTTGAGTAGACAATACAAGTCTAATTTGTGAGAGTCGAATGATCACATTTCATGGCTCATTTATTAGGAAATGCAGGTTATGGTTTCACAGGTCTTCTAGGTTATGTTACTAATGAAGCAATTTGCTCTACGTCCAGTCCCATTTCATTTGCTGTCATCAAAGATTAAAGAATGCCGCGGAAGGGTCACTCTGGATTAGCACCTTGTCTTTGCAGAGATCCCCACTTAGCAGAGAAGGGTTTTAATTTGTGTTCTGGGCAATGCCAGAGGTAAAAGGTATTCAACAGGAGTAGTATTGTCTAAATGTTTCATTAAGCAGCTATCATTGAAGAAGACAAATGTGGAAACATCCCCAAGCGAAACAATCTATTTATATGGCTCTGAAAGTTACTTAACACAGGACTAGAAATACCTCAAAGCAATCTCCAGAGAGGAGGAAAGCAAATCAAGCAAACAAATAGAAAATAATGATAATCAACAAGTAAACCTGGGAGTTTTAAAGGAACATTTAATATTTAAGGAAAAAGCTGTGGTAGATCATCTGTTTCCCACAGCTTCACTGGAGGAGTGCTTCTTAGTTGAGACAAAGCAATGGTAAAGACCTCTTATATGTCTTCCTCTTCTTGTCTGTTTTCTATAACCCAATATCTATTTTATATGTCTCTTTTAGAGTAAGATACTAAAAAAATATAATAAATCACACAATGGCACCCACTTTGTAAAATAAGGCATTACCAACAACTGTCAGAAGCATGAAACATTTTTTAAAATATATATTTTTATTGATTTCAGAGAGGGAGAAAGAGATAGAAACATCAATAATGAGAGAGAACCATCAATTGGCTCCCTGCTGCACACACCCTACTGGGGATTGAGCCCCCAACCGGGGCATGTGACCTGACTGGGAATCAAACTGTCATCTCCTGGCCCATAGGTCATCGCTCAACCACTGAGCCATGCCTGCTGGGCATGAATCATTTTGTAATGAAAGTTCTATTAAGTCATATTGTTGCCAGAGAACTTAGTGGGGCTCTTGGGGTACCGCTGAAATAAGCATTTTCAGAAGCCTCTGTGGGAGAATGAGATGTGGTAAAATACCTTCTTTGTGTGTGCGTAGTTGCATTCCTTGGGTTCCAAAGCCTCATGTCCCTTAGTCCAGTTCCGGAAAAGAAGTGGCTGGGGTTCCAGGAGAGCCGAAAGCAGGGCCAGTGTCCAGAGCTTTCATTTCATGTTGTAGCCAGTCCAGGTCAGCATCAGGCTAATTAAATTCAATTAGTCCATTGTGTGTGGTCCATGTGGTGAATGTGTGTGGTGAATGCAGGGGAGCGAGCGCCCTGTTACAGGAGTCAGGCATGAAGAGCAAGGGGGAGAGCGAAGAGAGCATGCTCCTTTGTCCAGGAGTTCAAATATTCAGGATTTTCGCCGTTGCAGTGGCCACCCCAGTTATGGCCACTGACTTGTTCCCAGGTATGACTAATGGATAAGCACCTTTTCATGTTATTCACACCATACTGGACATGCATCTGTTATCTAGTCTTCCCTTCACTCCTTTCCTGTTAAATAATAAGCAGATTATTACAATAGTATCTGTGATTTACCTCTTCTTTAAAATAAATTTATTATTGTGTATACTATGTATAATCTCCTGAACAAAGTGTGTGTGTGTGTGTGTGTGTGTGTGTGTGTGTGTGTGTATACACTGTTTTTAAAAATTAAAATATAATATGCATGATGATGTTATTGGTGTTTCCTTCCACATTTTCAATTGACTCATCTTTTCAGCCTTAAGAGAAATTTCACTTTAGAGCAATCTGATGCCACCAGTTCTTGAGCCATTCTGGTATTCAATGATGAGAATAGGCTTACTTCTAGATTCCTTTTGGAAATTTCTGGCCAACGCCTATGCAAGTTTTAGGTTTAACTTTCTCTATCTCATTAAGTCAGGTTGCAATATCCAACATTTTGTGGTGGTTGTTTTTTATTCTATTTGTCTTTGAAAGTATGTGCCTTAAAAAAACCACACACACCCTTATTCTATTTTTAGCAAAGTTTTTATATTATATTACCTATCTTGGTAGCAGGTACAGATAATAAAACACAACAAACTGCAAAATAAATCCTTCAGTGGCCTCCTTTCAAATAAAACTAGACAAAAGAGAAGAGAGAAATTGAGACCTAAGAAAAATAGATTCATTTCTGCATGACAAATATATTACAGTTTTGACCCTACATAATTTCTTATTCATATTGGTGTTTCTATATAATTTTGTAGTCAAATAATGTAAACATATGAGAATGCTGGATGAATTGAAATGCTGATCTAAATTGAGTGCAAAGGCAGAAACTTGAACTCTCACAGTGCTGAATCAACACCATCTGGTGTGCTGGGCCAGATCAAGAAATATCAAAATGGGGAAGCCATGCAGGCTTAAGAGAATAGCCTCATAGAAGTTCGTAAGCAGAACGATAGCTACTGGGGAAGGAGATTAAATAAATAGTGGAGATCATGGCAAGAAGGCAAGAAGTCTAGTGGGGCCCACTGGTGAACTGTAAGAGGCTGCTCTGAGAAAGGTTGGTATATGGAGTCAGGGGGGTCCAATAATGGCTATAGGCATATCCATACCTTGCATGTATAATTTAGAATCTACAATTAAGGAAAGCTGCTGATTTCAGCATGGGCTGGAAGCAAATGCTAGGAACATAAGCATTTGGAAATCTAATATTAGGGAACAGCTCCCATTCTGAAAAGGGAATAAAAAGATAAGGCACATTCTAATCCCGAGTAAACTTGGGTGCATGAGATTGGCCCAAAGGGACTGAAGTAATCAACTCAGGGATGCAGGCACTAAAGATGCAATAGAAAACTAAGTAAACATCCAGTGGCATGACAGTACACGTATCCATTCAGGGACTATTGATAAGGTCTAATTTAATGCTAAACTATTGAGCTACTGGCCTGAGCTGCTTTAAAACAGGGTTCATGCCCCACCAAAGTGGCTCAGTTGGTGGGCATCATCCTGTGCACTGAAAGGTTACTGGTTAGATTCATGGCCAGGGTTGCTGGTTTGATATCCCAGATTGGGGCACATATAGAAGGCAACCAATTGATGTTTCTCTCTCACATTGATGTTTCTATCCTCTCTTTCTCTAGCTCCTGCTGTCTCTCTCTCTCTCTCTCTCTTGCTCTCTCTCTCTTCTCTCTGTAAGCATGTCCTTGGGTGAGGATTTAAAAAAAAATGTTAAAAAAACAAAACAGGGTTCATCTTGGATTTGAAGAGGCTTAGTTAATAGATATTGCATAGAGTCAGTGGTGAAAATCAATGGAAAACTGAAGGTTAGCTTAATGGAAATGATACATTTTTATTTACCTTGAAACATTTCTTATTATCTGTCCCTTTGCCTACAATGTGTCAGCTTAGTCATTATTATTTTAAAATTTTTATTGATATCAGAGAGGAAGGATAGGGAGGGAGAGATAGAAACATTAATGATGAGAGAGAACCATTGATCAGCTGCCTCTTGCATACTTCCTACTGGGGATTGAGCCCACAACCCAGGCATATGCCCTGACCGGGAGTCAAACATGACCTCCTACTTCATAGGTTGATGCTGAACTACTGAGCCACACCAGCTAGGCAGCTCAGTCATCATTTATCCAAAGTTCCAGGAGAAAAAGAAGAATATATTTGAGTTTTTAATTACATTGTTCTTTGTCTCTTTCTACAAAATATAGGATAGTAAGGTCTCAAGATCAGCAGGAGAAACCCAAAACTTGGACTCTCTCAGTCCTCAGAGAGCAAACAATTTTCAAAAGCAACCAGAAGTTTTGTGAGGAAATCAGATAACAAGGAGTAGAGAAGGGTTTCATCCTACTATCTTTTTAGGAAGAATGAAATAGGCTCAGTGTATTATTGTCCTTTTTTTCTACGTATCAAACTAGCCACCAAGTATTTTTGTTTCTATCTTGAAAATGTACTTACTTACAGCCCTTCATTTCCATTTCTATTGCCATTTTCTTAATACCATCTTAGCATCATTCTTACTTGCTATTTCAAGTAACTTCTGTCTTATCTCAGTATCTCTAATTCATCCTCACTCTGGCATGAGAGCTATCTGTCTGAAAGTTAAATATTGCTATGTTGTTATTGCAATGTGAAAGATATTTCAGGGGCTTACAGCACCATAAATCTGAATTTCACTGCAGGACATATGGGATATTTTAAAATCTGTTTCATATCTACCTTTCTAAACTTCCCCAACACATTCTAGCTCTTCATCTCTAAAGTTCCATGACCATCCCTTGCTCTTGAAAACCTGCAAGGCTTTCCATCTTCTAGCTCCTCTGTTTTATCCTTTTGCCATCAAGAGTTAGAAAGCATACTTTCTTCTAAAGGGAAGAGCTGGGAGTAGGGAAGAGAGGGGACCCTTCTACTCAATACCCTTTGGTGAGAAGAAGCATTTGTTTTGCTTTGAATTGTTGTTGTTGATTTTGTGTCTGTTTTTGTTTATTGTTATTATTATTATTATCCTCATCATTACTTTTGCCAGCAAAACTCTTCAAAAAGGAAAGATGCCTTTTAAATGTGTCTCCTTTACAATGAAGTCATTGAATGTTTGACCAGATTCTTTCATTCATTTAAAACTCTATTTTTTTTAAATCATAGCAGTTTAAAATAAAAACTTAGATAAAATATGGTACACATAAAATCTAAAACAGAATGTCACCAGGGTCTAAATTCCCTGCATCCCATTCAGCGAGATGGTGAAATAAAAAATTACTGCAATGAATAAACTCAAAGTAAAGCCAATGCCATAAAAGTATATTGAGTTAATTAGTAATCCCTGGGGAAACAAGAGAATTATGTTGAAGCTGAAGGATGAAAGATGAGCACAGACATGTTGTTATGCAAACAACGACCTTATATTGAGCTACAAGTTAAAATAGGCATAATATATTATATATTTCATGTAGTATATAAAGAAAGCAGCTTAGGAAACAGATACATTTAAAAGGAACTATCTAGTGATAGGCTTTTAATTCCAGTTGTCTGGATGAGAAAAAAAATCTCTGATTAATTTCATTGGTTGTGTGGCTATATATATAAATAGTGTTCCTGTGGGAGTTCAACCGGGGGTTCAATCGCTCTCTATGACATGAGCTGACCAGCAGGGGAGAGCACAGAATGAAGGAAGGCGCTGGCCTGCAGCTGTGGAAGGGAGGCCCTGGCCAGCAGCCAGCAGTCCCCAATCGGCCTGATCCCCAGACAGACCTAGGGACCCTACCTGTGCACGAATTTCGTGCACTGGGCCTCTAGTACAAATGTAAGAGCCCTGAGTCACAACAGTGCCTATAAGCAGTGTAGACCCCTGAACACTAGGCTTGTCCCTTGGTTGGGTCAAAGAGCAAATATACTGGTTTTCCTAGGACCCATGATTGGGTTGGTGTGGGGGGCACAGAGAATTCTACCTTACCCCTGTTTCTTTTCTAAGTATCCTTTGGAAAGGAGAACTTCTAGCTCATTATACTGTGAAATGCCTTCATTACATTTATTTTCCAGAATGATGTCCCTCAGCGGGTATAGGATGCAGGGTAACTCAGCAAGATCCACTCAGGCTAATCTTATTTGAAAAGAAGCCTCATCATTGTCATCTTTCATGGCCACTCTGTGATATTGTTAAAGGCAAATATTTTAAAACTGAATTTTAATGCTGTTCATTAAAGTTCTTAACCATACACAGCATGTACATCCCTTTTCTTCTCAGTAAAATATTTACCCTTGAATAATTTGAATAACTATACAGTTGAAGCATTGCAACCTAAAAAATTAAACATATTTGTAAAACAGAAATAGCAGAACATCATACCTCAGTTTATATAAAACTACAAAAAGAAATTGACAGCCAGTTTGAAATGGAATTGCCAGGGCCTAGAGCAAAGAATATCCTTACATGATATTATTCTACAATGTCATTATAATTTTAGATATTTTACAACAGCATATTGTACAATTATCCCAAACAAACTTACAAACTAATTTTCGAATGGTTGGCAGCAATTAAAAAAAAAAAAAAAAAGGACATGAAAGGATTTAAACCCTTTCAGAAGGATTTGAGGCATGGGGAAGGCACTTGAGCATCCTATATTGGCCCCTCTTGCCTTTTGTGCCAAGAGGGACCCTCTTCTCAACATCCAATTGCCCTCAGCTGTTGCCTGAGCTTTCTGTTCATGCTGAGCTTGAAGCCTCATGGGGGCTGGTACCATGGATCTGTCTCACACCCAATTGTGTGAGCTGGGCCCTCACTGGAGAAGAAACCCGATTTCCCTGAGATATGTGATCAGCACCGGGACCCCGCCAGCAGGCCAGGGGTTCCCAAGGCAGGTGCTGGGTGTGGAGGCCACAGGGGCATAGGCTACCAAGGAGACAGAACTGAGCCTCACATCACCCTGTTTGGCCCCGGAGGATGGCTGGTTAACCAGAGACAGGTAAGATTCCTCAAGGAGGGAACAACCTAGGACAGGCACAGTTGCAGAGGGGCCATCAGGAGAGAACTTGGGGGGGCAACAAAGTGGGGCACAGACCCTCACCTCCCTAACATTGCAGGGGCTTGAACCCTCGCCCCTTCTGAAGGAGGTCTCCTGCCCCCATGGCTGCTTTGCGCTTCCCACACCCAGCTCAGATCGGGACCCAGACAACAGAAAGAGACTTGGCCCAGCTCAGATCGAGATACAGGTGACAGACAAGAGACTTGGCCGACAGCAGCTGCCCTATATCTAAATTCAGCCTAGCATCAGGAATGCTCAGGGCCCACTCAAGAATGCAAATAACCCTTCCCACTAATATTTACAGGGTAAACTAAGATTGTTGGTAGAGTATTAAATCTGACAGTAAAATAGTAATTAAGTTTTCAGATTAATTTAAATAGGCTAATTGAAATAAGTGAATATTCAAGTAAATTTAATTGTAGTGGACAAAAAGCTGTTCTTAAAGTAATTACTAAAATTTCTATTGCTAGTTCATCTCATGGTAAAATTCCTGAACATCCAATGAACCTAAAGCAGTCATATTTTTGGGGAAAAAAAAAAATTAAATTTAAAGTTATCAAGACTGCATTATAAAATTTACAAAAACCTCCATTAATAAAAAAAAGGGGGGGAGATAGTAGGGTAATATCATGTAAGGAAAAATATCCTATAAGTAAATTACATATAGAAAATTTTTACTTTACAAAATTAATTTTCATTTGTAATGCTAATAGCAAGACGTCCATGAAAAACACAAATGGTGTCTAAATAAGACAAAGGAAAATCGTTTGGGCAAAAATAAAAAGGATCCCAAACCAATTATATAGAAAAGATTCTTTTATTAACTTTTGGTGGAGAATATGTTTGTATATTTTCAGAAAACACCTCCAAGACCATGTGGATTCCTGCAACAGAGAGGAATTGACAGGACTGCTCCAACAAAGAAGACAAGAGGAGAAACAGTCCAGAGATGGAAGACGTTGACAATGCCTTGCCACGTGAGCAGTCAGCAGCTGTGCACCGCTGCAGGTTGCCTAGGACCAAACCAGGGAGGGTGGGACCTGCATTGCCACCATGTGCCCACCATCCAGATATCATTGCTGACATGTACACATAAGGAACTATTTGCCATTGAAACGGGGACTCAGAACTGTTGGACATTGAAATTGGGACTCAAAGATATTTTGTTGTTGTTGTTTTGTTATTATATGTTTATTTCTAGTCTGCAGAGGCAAAATTTTTTAAAGGAAAGAAATGGTGGGAAAAAGATACAGAGGCAAAGAAGCATTGAACAGACTGTCAAACTACATTGGGAAGACGGGAGGTTGGGCGGGGGTGGGGGAGCTGTAAGAGACCAACCGAAGGACTTGTACGCATGCTTATAAGCATAACCAATGGATACAAGACACTGGGGTGGGGGGGGAGGAGGGCGGGCAGGTGAAGGCATGTACTGTGGGTAGGGGAGGCGGGGGGAGGTCAGGGGGGGGAAAAGAAGATATATGTATTACTATTTGTAATACTTAAAACAATAAAAATAAAAAAATAAAAAACAAACAAACAAAAAAATGATCTGACTTTTAAACAGACTAAAAATAAATAAACAAACAAATAAATATTTCATACTGTGCATCATAAAAAAAAAAGAAAAGGAAATAGCACAGTGACTAAGAGGCAGGCTTAAATGTCATACACACTTGAGTTTAAATTCCAGCTATGATGATTACTAGCTATGTCACTTGGGAAACATTATATTTATGTAAACTTTTAGACTCTTATATGTAATAAGACATTTCTATTGTTATATGAATTGGAACTGGATCCAGTTAACTTAAGGGAAATTTTTTTTATTACAGTTAACTTTTAATATTATTTTGTATTAATTTAAGGTGTATAACAGTGTCAGACCATCAGGCACTTCACAAAGTGCGCTACCCAGAATTTCCAGTATTCAACTGGCACCATACTAGAATTACAATATTATCACCATATTACCTGTGCTGTATTGCACATCCTCCTGAATATTTTGTAAATACCAATTTGTACTTCTTAATGCCTTCACCTTTTTCACCCAGTCCTTCAAACCTCCTCCTGGCAACCATCAATCTCTGCTCTATATCTCTAAGTCTCTTTCTATTTTGTTTGCTTTAGATTCAACATATAAATGAAATTGTGTCATATTTGTCTTTCTCTGCCTTATTCCATTTAGCATAATACCCTCAAGATTCATCCATGCTGTCACAAATGGTAAGATTTCTTTTTTTATTACCAAGTAATAGTCCATTGTGTGTAGGCACCACAGCTTTTTTTTGTCCACTCTTCTATTGATGGGCACTTGGGCTGCTTCCACATCTTGCCTATTACAAATAACATTGCAATAAACATAAGGGAGCTCATATGCTTTTGAATTAGTGTTTTGGGTTTCTTTGGATATATACTGAGAAGTAAAACTGCTGGGTCATAAGGAAATTCCATTTTTAAAAATTTTAGGACCTTCCATACTGTCAGGAAAATAAGAATTCACTACTTGGATGCTAGGAATACCTCAGGAAGGAATAGAAGGTTGATGAGCAAGACTTGTAGCAAGTATCACATAGGCAGCTCTAGAAAATCATGGAGGGCAACCGAATCATCTTGGAAGTTTCTTGGAAGAACACCTGGGAACTGTATGTGGAATCAATGAACTCCTTGAGAAAAGAGTCTGAGTCTGTGTTAGGTTAAAGACCCTGTCTTGGTTATGGGGCATTGACAAAAAAGATCAGAGGAGAGTAGGCTTTATGAGCCCTCCTTCTTTTGTAGAATGAGGCAGACTCCTGAATATAGCCTCCTGCCAAGGCTGGAAATTTAGCCTTCCTTTCCATGGAAGCTGGAAAGAAAAAAAATAATTTAAGTAGTATTAACTATATCAAAGGGTCAAAAGATTATTTATTAGGATGACATACAATTTTGCATATACTTAGATAGAATGGCATATCTTTAGTTGCATCAGAATTGTAAAATAGGCTCATCAGTTGAGGTGTAATCTGGGATAGTTTCTTCACACCCCAGGAAGATCCTCCTTTAGGCCTTACATGAAGGTTAAGTCTGACCATCATGCAGAGAATGGTGTTGGAGCCCTGCTCAGATCCAGCCCTCAGTTGTGAGAGTTGGCTGCTATCTGTTCATGGCTACCCCTTCTTCTCCAGACAATACCCCTCAAACAACGGGGGCCAACTTCCTGGGAGGTTGCTACCAGTCCTGCTGCCTCCTCCACCTTCATTCACCCCTGCCCATGGAGGTACATGCAGACAAGAATGGATGGACTGATAAGGGATTCAAAAGATGTATCTCTTTTCTTCCAGAAAGAGGCAATGTTGCATTGTGAGTCACCCTTATAGTACTTCTGTGGATTAGTTCCATTTCTCATGCTCAATACATTTTGTGCTCCCAAATCTCTCAGGTTCTGCTTCTAGAGGCAGAACCTGAGGCACATTTTCCTCCCAGTTTATGTGTAGAAGGAGAGTGAAGTCATCAATGATATCGCCCATATAAAGTTTAAGCACATATTTACTCCTACCTTTCTGAATTTCTGCTTTGGAAACAGATTCAATTAAAGAAAAAGAAAAGTCCAGGGCCAACTAGGAAATGTGTAATGGGACATGAATGAGCAGATTGACTTATATCAAGAGACCTGGAATTTCAGAAGCAAATCAAGATCTAAACAAAAGAATAGGAAAAGACCTAAAATGTATCCTGCAGTCTAAAATCCCTCAAACAGGGTATTCAAAACATGAGGAGCTGTTTCAACTTGTTACTACATTAGCAAGGCCCCATCTAATTTAGTGTAGCTGAGAAAGGAGTCACAATGAGTCCCCAAGAAGTAGCCCAGAACCTATGGAGAAGCAGGTGTATAAAGCTGTACATATAAATTAGAAAGTCTTCTCGAAGACTTGGGCAGTTGTTCTAAATAATTGGCAAAGTATGAATGGATTTCAGAGAGAATTGCCAGGAAGATTAAATAGAATACTCAAATAGCTGTTGGATGAGTTTTAAGATGACCCAGTTCATATGAGTGGGGAGTGAGGGTCCCTAGAGAACAGCTCTGAGAGATTTATGGAATTAAGTCTCTGGGAAGGCACAAGGAGGATAAGACACATTAAAAATGAACCTGTCACCTGTATAGTATTCCTGTTCAAAGTGTTTAATTTGTAGCTAACCATGAAGAAACAAATAAACAAAAATAAATAAATAAAAACCATTTTATAAAAGACAAAAAGGCCTGAACACCACACTAGATTAAAAGCAACCAAAGAGACATGGCAATTAAATGCAAGGCTTGACCTTTGATTAAATCCTGGCTTGACAACACAAATAAACAAACAAAAATGACAGCTCTAAAGGATAGTATTGGGGCATATGAAGAACATTGAATGTGATGTATGTTAGATGATAGTATAAAATAAATATTCATTCTAATATGGATTTTTGAAGTTCCTTTTTCCTGAAAGACAAACATTGAAGTATTTAGATGTAAAGTCTCATTATGATTGCAAATAACACTCAATTGTGTCAGCAAAAAAACAACACAAACATGCATATAGAAAGAAAAAAACACACAAAAAAAAACAAGTCCCAAAATGCCAACAACTGTCGAATATAGGAAACAAAATAGGGATGTTTATTGTTCTATTCTTGTTACATCTTGCAGATTTCAAATCTAGCAATATTAAATGAGTGAAAATGCATTGGTTGTAGGAGGTGGTCTGAGGGGAGGATACCTCCAGAGGTCAGTTCTCCATTCAGAAGGGGAAGGTGAAAAAGGCTGACATGAACCATGGATGCTTCTGACAGTCCGAGAACATTGTGATTTCATGTGTTTTACTATGGGAGACACCTAGGAAGATGTTAGCAAAATAAAGGTCTGGGCCAGAAAACAAACAAAAAATTAATATAAAGATTGGACATTCAAATACAACAAATGTCGCTAGCCTTCTAAGAAGCACAGCCAAAAAGAACAACAGTTGATTCTTTCTTAAAAGATCAGGAAAAAAGGGAAGCTGATAGAAAGAGATTCCAGTGCCACAGGAGGTGATGGGTGCAGACACAGGTCTTGGGCAGAGTTCAGGCTATTTTATCAGACCTCACTGGGCCCCTAGTATTACAGCTTTCAGAAAACATGAGAACAGTTTCAGTTCTTGAATCTAAAACTGTCGATCCTTCAGTTACAGGAACATGAATGCAGGCAAACAGGGATCTCTGGGCTAAGAGGCAATGGCAGTGGCAGAGAGAGTGCAGGACGCAACTGTCATCCTTCAGAAGGGAGTGGAGGCTACTTACCTATGTGTTCTATGGAAATTGAGCACCATAAGAAATTTAAGACAGATGATGTTTGACCTTTACTCTCGTTAAACTTTAATGCTGGGATTTCAAACATTTTTTAAAAATTTAACTTATAAAGAAAATAAGAAATAATTTGGAGAGCTATAATTTCTTCTTTAGAATTACTATTATTTTTAAAAATATATATTTTTATTTATTTCAGAGAGGAATGGAGAGGGAGAGAGAGATAGAAACATCAATGATAAGAGAATCATTGATAGGCTGCCTCCTGCACACCCAATACTGGGGATCGAGCCCACAACCCAGGCATGTGCCCATGACCGGAATCAAATCTGGGACCTTTCAGTCCACAGGCCAACCCTCTATCGACTGAGCCAAACTGGCTAGGCCTCCTCTTTAGAATTATTAACAGTAGAACTTTATTTTTAATTTAAGACACCTATATGTTACATGGGTTGATCTCCATATAATCATTTTTCTGAACCTGGTAAAATATATGGGACAAGCAGATTGGGTATGATCTACGACAGAAATTAGAATGGAGAGTAGATATTTAACCTTCAGGTAAAGTATGGCTCTGGAATTCATGAATGTCCTGCTCAGGGTTTCACCAGCAAATAGTAACAGGCCGCTGCTGGTCACAGGAGCATACCCATATGGGAGCATGCTGGAATTAGGGGAGATATTTTTTCTTATACAAAATATTTGATGTTTAAAAGAAAGAAACATATTCTATATTAATCCCAACAGCTTTATCAGATGTGTCCACCAAATAAGTTGCACACACACTTGCGTACTTGGAAGGTTATTGCTCAGCTTTTGAACTGGTCAAGTCAAGGCAAAATGATCACTTTTCTTGCAAATGGACTCATGTTTAACATCCATAAGCATGCTTACATGGCACAGGCTGTGTAGGTGCTGCAGTTGAACCTGGCCTCACTATTAGAAAGCCAGTAAAACTGGCATGATTCTTGTGGCCACTTTCACTTCACAAAGTTGTGTTCATTGACTTGGAGCTTTCTGAATGGGCAAGCTGAACTGTCCCTCCATCACCACCCCTGGCCCCCACTCTGTTAAAAAAATTGAAGGCAACCTGGAGAGTACTTTGTTAAGCTAAATAAGCCAGTCAGAGAAAGACTAATATCACATGATCTCGCTCATATGTGGAATCTAACGGACAAAATAAACTGATGAACAAAATAGATCCAGAGACATGAAAACAGGGAACAGATTGATGAATCTCAGAGGGAAGGAGTGTGGGGGAGAGATTAACCAAAGAACATATGTGCATGTATGCATAACCCATGGACACAACAGACAAAAGTGCGGTAAAGGCCTGATGGGGGTGGCGGGAGCAGGTCAGCGAGGGTCAATGGGGGGGGGGGGGGGAGAAAGGAGGACATCTACTATACTTTCAACTATAAAAAGAAATTTTAACAATATGAAGGCAGTCAGTCAGTAGTAAAATGAATGTCAGTAGCTTGTTCCTGCTAGATTATACAAAAATCCTGTCTCAGGGGTTTTCTACTTGTAAGATTCTTAAGATTCTTTTCTTTCTTTTGGCTACTTGCTTTTGATGAATTTGCTGTGATCCTAGGGTGTTCAAATATTTCTCCCAGCATCAGCCTTTGGCTGGATTATGCTTCAACGGTCTTGAAATTAGGTCCCTGACCCCCTCGGTTACACAGTCACGTCTTCCATTATATTTTGTAGAAACCTGTAAGCGACCCAAACTTTCTGATCATTATCACACTGGCCTCAGAACTTTGTCTGCATTTTTATAGGTTTTATTTTGTTCTTGCTTGTAGTTTGTGAAATTTCGCCAAATGATCTCTGATTTTATGAAAATAGCTGAGTCACAGTGGAAAAGAAAATGACATGAGCCCTCAAAATCAGCATGGCAGAGAAAACACCATGCCGCCCTGGGGAGAGATTAGCTTTATATCAGAAGGTCTTTTCATTCCGTCTTTCTTCCGAATTAAAATTTTGGTACACTCATATCACAGTTAGATAGTAGATTTTTATTCTGTCTAGAGTGAGAAAGCAGAAAGAGATAATGGAAAAAACAACAGGGCTCAGATTAATAGGAGATGACAACTTAACCAAACAGGAGGTGGCAGCCCTGCCTACTCCAGGGCTCAGTGGCTGTGACAGGCAGTTCCATCACCGCGGACCAGATGTAATGGGAGGCAGCAGCCACTCACTGACTCCTCCATGGCTTCCTGGCTCCTGCATGGCTCCTGTCATTCATAGTGTTTGCAGAGACAAATAAACACAAGTGCGTGCTTTTAAAAGAATGAAGTTATGCTAGAAAAAAAATGTAATGAGACCAGGCAAAAAGCAGTTCTAATGGGAAAAAATGAGAACATTCTCCCCAACTCACAGCAGAGTAGATCAAATGAAAAATTTTAAGCAATTTAACAGCAGATTTTAATTTTTTTGCATGGTGTCAGAGAATTTGAAGCAGGTTTTAGAAGTCACTTGGCGTATCCAGCATAGAAAATGTTGCTCACTTTTCTGTACACTCAGCAATTAGACTCTTTTCTTACCTCTGAAGTTTTGCTCTTCTCATTTCTACCCTGATATAAATGTAAAACATTAGAAAATATATCGATAAAAATAATTCTTTACTAATATATCAATTTAATTTTTAAAATATGAAGCTTTGTCTCTGTAGATAAACTGACTATTGTAGCTATAACTGCAATTGCCTGCATAAATTTAACTGTATAACAGTTAATATTAATTCTTACACATACCTTATTCCAGAATGTCTATGGTGTGATATCCTGGAAGATGTATTCATGTTCACAAAGTAGAGAATGAATTTAATAAGACAGTTGTTTAGCAGCTCATCTCCCAAATAATTTACAATTTTACCCCTATACACAGGGACACATACCATCTTCACACCACATACTCTCAAATGCAAACTTAAATCAACCTCTTTAAATTAAACACTGAATGCTTAAATAATATCCATAAATTTAAATATTGTGAACATACACATAATTTGAATATAGCAATGGAAAATAAAAACTGCCATGTAATACCAATAGCTGGCTTTATCACGTGATCACTTGAACTTCAATCTAAGAAAAAGCAGTCTCAAAATGCTATGCATACAACATGAAAGGTACACAATGTTAAGATGCAAAAGCATTGGACATGTGCATTCAGAACTGATCCACTAGCATATGTCACCATTCCAAATTTCCGTGGCTTTGAAGCAGATGTTTCTGAATATTCATTTATCAAGACATTTCTATACTAATAAAAGGATAATATGCTAATTAGCCCAGGAGATCTTCCAGACGTTCTTCTGGACAAAGCCATGGTGGTGGGGCTGAGGCAGAGGCAGTTAGGGGTAATCAGGTCAAGAGGGGAGGGCAGTTGGGGGTGATCAGGCTGGTGGGAGGGGGGCAGTTAGGAGCAATCAGGCTGGCAGATGGGAGCAGTTGGGGGCAAGCAGGCCGGCAAGGGAGGGCAGCTAGGGGTGAGCAGGCCGGCAAGGGGGGGCAGTTGGGGGTGAGAAGGCCAGTGGGGGGATAGTTGGGGGTGAGCAGGCTGGCAGGCAGAGTGGTTAGGGGCAATCAAGCAGGCAGGCAGGTGAGTGGTTAGGAGTCAGTGGTCCCGAATTGCTAGAGAGATGTCCGATTGCCAGTTTAGGCACTGTGGGACCAGGCCTAAACTGGCAGTCAGACAACCCCCAAGGGGTCCCAGATTGGAGAGAGTGCTGGCGGAGTTGAGGGACACCCCTCCCGCACTGTGCATGAATTTTGTGCACCGGGCCACTCTTAGTATAATAAAGTGAGAATATAGAAACATGTACTTCAATGCATCAATATTCAAATGTGGAATTTTATGGTAAAAAAGCATTTAAATAATTCTACCCAAATTTATATTGCTAAATGAATATTATTATGAGAGTATGGGATCTGGAATTTAAGTTCATCAAGAAAATGCCCATATTATTACTTCACAGTCACAATTACTTTTAAATCAGAGTTTATTTATTTGGCAATTTGAGCACTCCTGTCATCATCAAAATAGGTTTCAATTCATTTTCAAGTGCTTTCAGAGAATGAACATAAAGCACTTTTGAAGATATTGAAAAGACTGCACAAAAGTTTTTCAATACTATTTTAAAAGTGAAAATCAAAACAAAAATATTTTGAATCATGATACTAACATGGTTATAATATGTTTTTGAATGTTTTAACACACATTCAGATGATGTACACATAACCATTAAACCTAAATTTGAGTTTCTTTTGTGTACTAGGGATGCTTCTCTTGAAACAAGAGACAAAAGATAAACAAAAAAACAAATAAATAAAATGGGCTGTGGAGATCACAGTGTAATAAAAGAAATGAAACCTAAGAAATATCTGAGAGAATCAAGGAGTATTTATAGTACCAAGTAAATATAAATGGAGAGCAATTGAAAATCATTTGGCAAAATTTAAGGAGCACAGGAGGTCTATAGCTGCTTTTGTTGTAATGAATTTTCCACATCTTGATGAACCTGAGTTATCAGTTTTCAGTTTCCTGAGTTATGGGAGACAGAGATAAAAGCTTATGGTCCATCCAAGGTAGAGAGTCCTTTAGGGAACTTGCTGATATTAATCTAGGAATCCTAAAAGTACATCATGATAAGAGTGGAAACACTCAAAGAGAAAACTTCAGGAAACAGTGTCTTGAGGCTGACTCAGCAGTAGGAAGATAAAAAAGCAAGTTGAGAGAAAATCTATAAAACAGCTTTGGGTTTAGACACTCTAACCAGAGTACCTAGATGTTCCCAAATAACATAAGCCATGAAATTAGTTTAAATGATTCTGGACTCAGCAAAAGCAAATGTAGATATTCTTTTGAGGAATTTGTCCTCACATACATTTTAAAGATTAAAATAAGTAGTTTTCCAAGGATTATTATCCTATCTAATAAAAGAGTAATATGCAAATTAACCATCATTCCACTATACCTATAAGTCATGCCCACCAACCAATAAGGAGGGAGTATGCAAATTAACTTCAACCAAGATGGCTGCGGCCATGGAATGAGAAGGAGGCTTGGGGTTCCCCGGCAATGGAGGAAGCCAAGCTTTCTGCAAACCCTGGTGGGCTCAGGCCTCCGTTCAAGGCTACAAAGTTTCAATTATAGAAGATAAATAAATCCCAACAATAATGGCAGCAGCCACGGAACTGGAGAGAGCAGGAGGCTTGAGTTGCCCCAGTGATGGAAGAAGCCAAGCTTCAGCAGCACTGCTCTGCCTTGGCCTCTGCTTAAGGCTACAATGTTTCAATTATAGAAGATAAATAAATCCCAGATACCAGGGCCTCCACTTGGGTCGCTGGGGGGTATGGACAGCCAGAAAACCACCACAGGCCCCTCGCCCAGGCCTCCCTATCCCCCAAGGGAAACCCCACCCTGATCCCGGACACTCTTCAGGGCAAACCAGCTGGCACAAACCCGTGCACCAGGCCTCTATCCTATCTAATCCTCCTATCTAATTAAAGAATAATAGGCAAATTGACCATCACTCCAACACAAAAGATAGCTGCCCCATGTGGTCAAAGATGGCTGCCCCCATGTGGACACAAGATAGCCACCACAAGATGGCCAGCAGGGGAGGGGAGTCAGTTGGGAGGGACCAGGCCTGCAAGGGAGGGCAGTTGGGGGGAAGCAGGCCGGCAGAGGAGGGAAGTTGGGGGTGACCAGGCCTGCAGGGCAGGGCAGTTGGGGGTCTCCCAGGCCTGTAGGGGAGAGCAGTTGGGGAGGACCAGGCCTGCATGGGAGGGCAGTAAGGGTGACCAGGTCTGCAGGGGAGGGCAGTTAGGGGCAAACAGGCTGGCAGGGGAGCAGTTAGGCATCAATCAGGCTGGCAGGGGAGAGGTTAGGGGGTGATCAGGCTGGGAGGCAGAAGCGGTTAGGAGCAATCAGGAAGGCAGGGAGGCGAGCAGTTGGGAGCCAGCAGTCCTGGATTGTGAGAAGGATGTCCTACTGTCCGTTTAGGCCCGATCCTACCAGGATCGGGCCTAAACGGATAGTCGGACATCCCTCATGGGGTCCCATATTGGAGAGGGTGCAGGCTGGGCTGAGGGACACCACTTTCCCCGTGTATGAATTTCATGTACCAGGCCTCCAGTTATACATATAACTTAAAAAACTAAGAAGCCAAAGAAATACTCTTGTGAGTATGAACCAGCAGTAAGAACATCAGATCTGCAAACATTTTAGATACGAAAATGTAATGCAACAATTATAAAATATTCTAAAGCTATCTATATATATAAAAAGTCAGAGACCAGAACGTCGGAACAACTGGAACGACCAGTGGCTATGATGCTCACTGTGGCCAACCGTCCCAATCAGGGGGGTGGGGCTGGCGGGCCAACTGTCCACATCCCCTCCTCCCAGCCAGTTCCGTCCCAACTCCCCCCCCCCCCCACTGTCATTGAGGGTGTGGCCTGCCAGTCAACCTCCCATGTCCCTTCCACTCTGCCAGCCTGGGGCCGGCCAGACCCCTACCCATGCATGAATTTGTGCACTGGGCCTCTAGTATAAAAATAAGAAAGGCTGAGTTTGAAACCTTTTAGGAAAAAATAAATTATTAGAGGATGAATACAAACAAACAAAGATACATAACAGGTTGGGTAAAGAACAAAATAAATTATCCAGTAATTAAAACAACTTATTTTAAGTATAAATTTCAAAAATTAATATTGAAATTAAATAATTGATTTCAAAATCAAAATAGACACAGCGAAAGAGAGAAATAGTAAACTTAGAAGACATTGCACAGAATATATTATAGAAAGAAAAACACAGAGTCTATGAGAGATTAAAAGACAAGAGCAATAATGGGAGACTGTTCAGCAAACATTTAATTTGAGTTCTAGAAATATAAGCACCTCATGGCCCATTCAAATTGACACATAAAGAACTATCACAGGTCCCAAGTTATAAATGTAAACTTTATTTATAAGTTTAACCTAATATTGTCCCTGTACCAATTATACAGTTTCACATTAAAGCTGAGTTCAAGAATCCTTTAAGTATAATATTACCAGAATTAAGATTGATGTGCAAATGGATTAACTTCATGTTATTTATATGTACCTATAATAGTTTTTTTTTCTGTTGAGTTAGGTATTTATAAATATGTCAAATTTACTTCTATTGCCAAAAGAAGTAAATAGCCAATAATAAATTTAAAAACTGTACCAGTAAAAGTGTATAAAATAACACATTTTCCAAGATGTGTTTATCTGTGCAAGACTGGATATAGTGGTGAGTACAACGTGAGTAGATGACACAGAAATGTTAGGTAAGAGATATTTTTCTAGAAATATAGACTGAAATAATTTATTTTTGTCTTTGAATAAGTCACATTGCTTGTTATTAATCTCCTGTCTCGCATGTGTGCATTTGTAAAAATCATAATAATATGCTTTCTTATTTATGCTCATTGAAAGGAAGTGTTGGAAAATATCATCATCAGTGTTTTCAACATAGTGTTCTTCACATTTCAAGCCTTTGCATCACTTGAAAAACTGACTTTATTTCTAATAACAACAATAATAACAACAAATTTGTCAAGACAGAAAAGAAGGAAATGATTTCTTTTGATTTATAGATGCCATAATAAGCCAATTAAAATATCATAAAATGTGATGCTAATACTCTAAATATTTCCAGATATTCTGAAAGGCATTTAAATTAATTCAGTTAATTAACAATTTAACTTTTAAATTTTCTTATTTTACTACTAATGAAAGATAATTCCCATAAATATTCTGGAGGTGGATTGGTACTAAAAATAGTGAGTAGTAAAATCAAATACAAATTTGTAAGTTAACTTCACTTTCTAGAATGTATCTACCCTGTCATTAAGTTATTGAACAATGTAGACACATCTGGGCTCCATAAAACAAATAGCTCTTTAATGGACTGCATATAATCACTTTCTAAACATGATTACAACAATTAGTTTAGAATTTTTTCATTGAGAGATATTTTTAATCTAAAATGTATTTCAAATCAGTGAGATCACACAGAATATGTTCTTTGAGTACAGTGGAATAAAAATAGAAATCAATATCAGAAGGGTAGTTCAGAAATTTACAAATATATGGAAATTAAACAATACACTCCAAAGTAACCAATGGGTCAAAGAAGAAAAACTAGAAAGTATTTGAGATGAATGAATTAATGATATGATACATATTTGGACCAAAGAAGAGTCCTTTCCATAGATGTACACATGAATGTTGAGGATATTGTGCCTACAAGATAGCTATGAATTTCTAAGATACTTGGGGAAAAATCACAAATATTGAGGATGGTCAGCCTTCTTGGAGACATATAATAAAGGAGATAATCTTTTCCAATGAAAAGTAAATTGCATATTAAAATAAAAAGGAATTTAAAAGAATATTTTCATATTAACAGTGAGATTAAAAGGGCAAGTAAAAATTAAATATTATAATTCAAGGACATGCAGATATTTCAAAAACAAATACAAAATAAAGAAAAAATTTAGTGCATGTGTAAATTTTGAAATAAAAAATTTTAAAATGTGTTATATAGCAGACTGGACACACAAATAAATAGTATTGAATAGTATATTGAACAAATAAAAATATTCATAATACAACAGAGAATCCTATATAATATAAGCTCAGTGACCAAACAGTGGAATGACCAGAACGACTGGTCGAGCAGTCGCTATGACGCACACTGACCACCAGGGGGAAGATGCTTAACACAGGAGCTGCCCCCTGGTGGTCAGTGTGCTACCACAGTGGGATCACTGCTTGGCTGACTGGGATGAGTGGCTGCTCCCACTGTGAACCCTGGGATGAAGGGCAGGAATCTGGGCTGCAATCATTGCCTCCTTGCTCCAGGTTCCTCCTCCTCACTCCCTGCTGCCTCCTCTGGATACCTGCTGGCTGTGCAGTGCCACCCCTGGGCTCACAGAGCTGACCCGGAAGGAGGATGTTCGGTTCATGGCTACCGCAGGACTGAGGCCTACTCAGCCGCCTCTCAGTGCTATTGCCCCTGAGCCTGGCCCTGACTGGGTCCCCTGGAGAGGCAAGTGCTTTGGCTCCACAGAAGCTGTTAGACCAGGGAGCAGCTGCTCTGGATGAGCAGCACTCTCACAGCCAATCCCTGCAGGCCAAGCCCCCCACCAGTGTGTGCATCCCGTGCATTGGGCCTCTAGTATATCTATAAAAATTATAAAAGCAAACTTCAACTATAAAGGACAGAACCACAAGATACACCATTTTTCTAAGAGATGTTTCAGAAGGAGCCTATAAAAGAAATGGTGCCCAGGACATAATCATTTAGGTTAAAAACTCCACTAAGTGCTTTGTAGAATAAACAAAAGTAAATCCACACATATACACATAATAGTAAAATTCTAAGCTGTAAGGAAAAATAATAGAAAATTATAAAAAACCATGAGAAGGAAGATATAAGTTAATTGCAAAGAAACAAGATTCAGTTGGTATCAGATTTGTCATTGCCAATAAAGGATTTATGAAGACAGGAGCAATGCATTAAAATGGCTGAGGGAAAAATAAACCTTCAAGGTCAACTTATGCTTACTAAAGAGTGAGAGGGAAATTGAGACATTGATGAAAAGTAGAGAGTCAGGAAATTTACCATTCACTTGAAAAACTACTAGCCTAGTCTGTAAATAAGAAAGAAAAAAAAAAGATCCTAGACACAAAGGGGGATTGTCAGGGCAACAGAAGTCAATATATGACTAAACCACATTGGTAGACCTAAATGCATTTTAATTCATGTTAGGAATTCTCAACTGGAGTAGTGCCATTTCCTAGAAGGCACTTGGAAACTTTGTTAGCTGCCAAAATAATAGAGGAGTGCTATACATATGTAGTATCAGCAATGCATGGGACACTTTTGGACCACAAAATATTATCTTATTTTAAAAAGATATAATGCTGCTATTAAGAAACAGTTCTCTAAATAATCTATATATATAAAAGGTGAATATGCAAAGTGTCCCTATGGGAGTTCAACTGGGAGACCAGGAGTTCTATCACTTGCTATGACTTGTGCTGACCACTAGGGGTCGGTGCTGAATGAAGGAAGGCCCCTGCCAGCAGCTGGAAGGCCCTGATGGGCCCTGATCTCTGGCCAGGCCTAGGGATGCTATCCATGCATGAATTTCATGCACTAGGCCCCTAGTCTATATATATATACAAAAGCCTAAGCGACTGTTACGACCAAATGACTAGTCCCCATATGTGTACTTATCACCAGGGGGCAGGTGCCCAATGCAAGAGCTGTCCCCTGGTGATCAGTGTGCTCTCACAGCCAACATCCTCCTGGGGCCACTCCCCCAGCCAGCGCCCCCCATCAGCCCCCGATAGGGGAGGGCGGGGCAACTGGCCAACCTCCCCCAGTCCCTCTGCCCAGCCAGCCAACCTCCCATGGTCCCTCCCCCCAACCAGCAGGACCTGATTGGTCCTGATGGGGTAGGGACTGGCTGGCCAACCTCCCACGGTCCCTTCCTGCACTGTCCAGCCCTGATCGCCCTGATCGCCCGCCAGGCCCCACCCAGGCACAAATTTGTGCACCAGGCCTCTAGTAGTGATTATAATAAACATACCTATAACAATTTACCCTGTAACTACAAATTGAAAATGAAGTCTCAAAAACTATACCAATAATATAAGAGTAGGTTGCAGCTAGAGTTATAGGACATTTCTGCCTCTAATGAGCAAACCATGAAAACAGAGGACCCTATAGTCATATGTTTTATAGAACTGAAAATCCTAATTTCATATCCTAAGCCAATGGAGAGAGATCCATGAATGGAAGTAGAAAACAGAATTAAAAAGAAAACTGGGATATAAATATTGCTAGAAAAGATAGGATGCTTGATCCTCCATGTTCAGGAGAAAAAGAGAAGTAGATATATAATACATTCTAATAGTAAGTAAATAAATTTAAGTGATGGTGGCTTCTGGGTACTGGTAACACAATGTTATTTTCCCAATTTATTCCTCTATCTAAATGTTTGCAAAAGTCATATGTGAAAAGAGACTTAAATAAATATTAAAACTAATGTAGAATATATATTTTTCTCTTATAAAGGCACTTGACATTGGATTTAAGGTCCACCTGAATAATCCAGGATGATTTTATCTCATAATTCTTAACTTAATTACACTGCAAGACCCCATGTCCAAAAAAAGTTTATATTAACAGATTTGGAGGTGTGAATGCATCTTTTTGTTGTGGGAGTGGGGGGGATAGGGAGCATTATTCAATCCACTACAGATATCAACAACTCCTCAATTATATAATAATCATATTTGATCTGTTTCTTTAAGTGCAATTGACTAGGCTTTCCAACCCTAACAAAGGTTAGGTTAAGCTGGGACTGGCCCATCAGCTGATTTCACCTTTTTGGCTACAGTGATTGGTGTGGCTTAAACCAGTCTCTATTTAGGGTTGCATTTCTATGTCATAAATAGCAAAAGGAGCTAATGCCTGAAAGGGTTAAAAAAAAGATTAAAAAAAGAAAGCAATCAAGTACTCCCAGTGTGTAGGCCTAGTTCCAAAACTCATTGCTGGTTTAAATAAACAGCTTTGCTTTGACAATATTTTTTTACTGAAATTTATTTTTAAGTTTTATAACATAGACATGCTCAATCTTTACTTATTATTATGATTAACGTTTTAAATATACATAGCTGGACTTTTATATAGGAATGAGTGTCAGCATGGTTATAAAATTTGCAAATTGTTTTCTGCTTTAGGCAATAGTCTTTGATATTCAATTTAAAAATAAATGCATTAACTAGTTCAACATAGTAACAATCTTAGAAAAATAGATTTTGATGAAACAAAAGGAAAAAATTAAAGTAAATCAATATCACCATTGTAAAATGATCAATAGCATATGATTTAACTAAAAGCATGGCATTTAACTTCACATTAGAATTTATATAAATACAATTAAAGATGGAACAGAACAATAGATTATATAATAAGCAGTAAAATAAAATAAGTCCATTTGCCTTTAAGGTTTTTCTGTGACTTATTGGTTGAAACTATTGGAATCAAGGGGATGGGGGTGAAATCCCAGTCTAGGTATATGAAAATGATTCAATTGGAATATTTATTAGAATTAAAATAAATCTGAAGCCTAAGGAAATGTCATTGAATGAAATAACAGTAACTGCCTGTGGAATAGAACATGTTTCACTCTGAAATACATATTTAGTAAGTTTCTCTCATCATTTCAAAGGAAGTTAGCAAGAAATGTAAAAAATGAGAAAAGCTGGGGAGCATATATACTTACATCATTGTTCTTTCGAGTCTCCCATCAAGGAAAGTTAGCTGTCATTGCAGTGGGAGCGTGGATTAATGTGTAACTTACTGTAACCTGACAGTCCCATCTATCTTCAACTGTCCTGCAAGCATGAGGCATGGGGAATGGAAGATTGCTTAGAAATGATGCAACTCACTCATGCCACAAAGAACTTATCCATCCAGCATTTGACCAAAGTCCCAGGGCTTTTCTGGATTGAAGCTGGGGGAGAAAAATTAAATAAACTGCAAGATGACAGAGTGGAAGGCATGGACATGAGAGGCCATATTTGATTTTGTGGGTTTTCCTTGTTGTTTCCATTTGGTTAATCATGTTGACATTTGCCACCTCACTCGTTGGTATGTTTTAAAGAGAAAACATAATTTACAAGCATAAAATCTAGAATTGAAGAGTAATTTATTTTTAAAGTTTTTTCCCCATTATTTATTTATTTATTATTTATTTTCTGGTAAGTCCAGTTAGCATTGAATGATAGGCCAAAAGGTGTTTTTTTGTTTGTTTGTTTGTTTTGTTCATATTTGATGCTCATATTTTCATCTGCTCTAGAAGATACTATTTTTTTTTAATAGTGTGAAGTGAGTTTCCTGGGCATTGGGATCTCAAAGCAGACACTGCACTGGTGGTGGAAATAGAGACCTGGATTTGCATTTTAACAAAACTGCACTTTTCAAGTGTGTAAGGACCTGGCTCCTGATCTCCCTCGAACATTTTAGAGTTGAAAGGGCTACAGCATTTCTGTGACACTGGGACATTTAGTAAGCAAATGCAATCAACACTGGTTCTGCTAGATTGAGTCATTCCCAGAAAGATTCTTGATGCAATCAGTTCATTCCACAAGGAATTATTTCATTGAAACTATGTTTATTATATGGACTAGGCACAGTGGGAACAATAGAATAAAACAAAAAGCAGAACAGAATGGACTTGCTTTGAGAAGCCAAGACTGCTTGGAATTATGGAATTTGGGTACAGGCCAGAGACTTCAAGGTGATCTTCTTCAGCATATTTATCTTATATGTGATACAATTGAATTTGACAGATATCAAAGCATATGCTCAGCATCATATGGTAAATGCTCTAAGACAAGAAGGTAAGTTTCTAAATCTCATCAATACTCTTCATGCTACTCCATAGATGACAGAGTAATAACAAGAATGAAGGTGAGAGGAGGAAGACAAAAGCATAGAAAAGCACAATTTCACATATACGACCTAAGGAAGTATTCTTGGAACTGAGAACTATGTATCACGAGGATGCATGACATGAATTGGTCAATAGGAACTGGAATGCAATTCATAGCATGAGATATTCGTAGACTTTAGTACAGCAATGGAAACAAAAATGATATATTTAAGAAATAGTAAAGAGACCTATACAATTACAACAAGTTTTTAACCTACAGGCATGAGCTGGGTTGATAATAGCGAGGAAGGAAGCCAAACTGTACACAAAAGGTCTTGGAAGGTAATTGGGCAACATATCTTAATAATACAATTTAATAGATAGCAATTAAAATAGATAATATTAAGAGCTCAAACTAATACAATTGACTATTTTTGGAAACCAATAAACTATATGAATGCTTTTAGGTTAACTTTATTGAATGTAAGTACCAAATCGATGATGAATTTTTAGTAAATATGTGACCTATCACATACAAAAAATGTTTACATTGTATTTTAAAACTATTGTAAATTTTAAATCAAACATTATCTTGTGCTTATGCATACTCTAACTGCCAATTTACCACTAGCTCATCTGTAGATTGGCATGTTTCTGCTTGTCATATAGCACTAACACAATTAAAATATTTAAAACAAAACATGTAAAATGTTTTGACATTTAAAAACTTTCCAGATAAATATATAGAAATATGATATTTATATCTCTTGACAGTTCTTGGTGAATTCAATATAATCATTGGATTTTGGAAAAAATAGAAAACTATTATTTGTGGCTTTTGGAATACAAGAAGATCTTATAAGTAAAAATAATTTAGAGTGACAGTGTGTATATAGGCACTCATCAATTGCATGTTAAAAAATAAACTAAGATTAAAAGGTATAGAGTTATATAGTAGCCCAAATTCAGGAGATGTGTGAATTTTTTTAAAGCAAAGAATGTATAAGTTTGGATATGAAATTCTCTTATATGTAAGTTTCTAAATACACGCTAGATAAGAACAATTCATTTTTCTTAGGTTATATATTAAAATAGTTAAATTGAAGAAATTGTTCATAAGTTATTTGTAAATATTCAATTTTTTTGCTTTATTCATTCATATTATCAACTAGTTGGAGGTGCCTTTAAAAAGTAGAAGTAAAGCTAAAATTATTCTGCAAAAATCTAATCTTCAACTTCAAGCTATGGGATTTGTACTCACTAAAATTCTCATTAAATCAAGAAATTCTTATTTTTTTCTTTACTTCAAATTTTGCTATAAATCCCCAAATTAGATTTGCCTCTCTTAAAAGGAATTGTTAATATATAGCTAAAACTGGGAAAATATTTCCCCCTATATTTTGCTTTAATTCAGAAGATAATTATTAAAGTACAGCTTTTATAATGTTAAACTTAATACAGAATCAATCCTGGATGTAAATGTACAAAGGAATGTTGCATGACTACAGAAAGTATACTTAAGATGAACAAAAAGGGAAAAAAAGTAATTCCCTTACATGGTTTACACAGTTTTCCCTGAAGAAAGAGAAATGGGCAATATGCAATTTGGAAGTCAGTTTAATTCTTTTCAATCTACAATTACGTGTGTGTGTGTGTGTGTGTGTGTGTGTGTGTGTGTGTGTGTAGTGGAGTGGCAGACAATTTACATGTTTCTCTTTTATTAGTGTAGATGCTAGTGTACAGTCCTTTTATGATCAAGCTTTTATTCACATGCTAAATTGTATAAATTGTATGTTTTTCCCCAGATATATCTCCCCAGATATTTTATTTGATCACATTGGAAATAGCTAATGCAATTTTTGCTACATATTCCTCTGAAGCTACTTTTCATGCTTTTACATGTTCATTAGTAGGTAACATAAGGAAAAGGTCAATGCTTTTAATATATGCATTTATACTTTACATATGCACATACAAATATACATGTACACCTAGAGAAAGAGAGAGAGAATTTGCTAGATCTCATCTATAATAATAAAAGAGTAATATGCTAATTAGACCAGACATTCTTCTGGATGAAATCGGGGCTGCGAGGGATGCCCAGGTCATGGGTGCCGGGTGCCAGAGGTAAGTCGGTGTCAGCAGCTGGGGGAAGGAAGGCCTACTCTTGCAGAAATTTCATGCATTGAGCCTCGAGTCTCTAAATAATGCCCAAAGCAAAAGTGACTTTTTTCAGATAGTTGGAAAAAAATGTCATTCACCAAGAGGTTTGCTATTTCTATTGCATTCTTTCAAGTGGGAAACTTATGAGAACATAAATATTAAGGAAGCAAGGAAATCAGAGCTTTGATCCCTGGGCGAACAGGATGAGAGAGCAAGGTTACTTTTGCCCAAATAGAAGGAAAAAAGATATCTTTAGATTCAAATTGTTGATTGAGCCATCTCCTGGTTCTCTAATGTGCTCGAAGACAAAGTCTTGAGACTTTATCATAATTATTTTGAGATGCTCTGTGAATATGGAGATGGAATGAGCAAGTGGAATTACTCATCTATTAAGATGGATGATGCTGTCCGTCCAGTCCAAGGATTTCATTAGGTCCATATTTCTCCCTAAAAAATTGAATGTTGCATGTGCAATCAGGGATAAAAGCACCAAGCAGGAGGCCTCAGTGATGTCCTTAGAGTGACATATGCATTTCATATGTCATTTAAATCTTCATTACATACACAATTTTTTATATGACACAATTTAAAATAAACAGAATCAGAAATTTGCTAAACTGAGACCCTGTGCCCCACATAAGATACATACATTGAGACTTACTTAGAAACTAGATGCCCAGTGCATGAATTTGTGCATGGGTGAGGTCCCTTGGCCAGGTTGGTAATCAGGGCCAATTGGGGCCAGCTGGGGGGTCCGGGAGAGAGGGACCATGGGAGGTTGGCTATGGGAGCACACTGACCACCAGCGTTCAGCTCCATCATTGAGCATCTGTCCCCTGGTGGTCAGTGTGCATCATAGCTACCAGCCGGTCATCTGGTTATAAAGGTCACTTAGGCTTTTATATATATATAGATGTTCTCACAAAAAGAATTCAGAAAGATTTTGTGTGCAGATGCTATTTGGACTGGGAGGATTTCCTACATGATAACTAAGATATAATGGGTCAATGTAATGCAGCTAATACTAGATCATGCAAATATTTTGAGACATAGTGAAATCTTTTACTATCCTATCTAATAAAAGAGCAATATGCAAATTAACCATCATTCTGCTACATCCACCATCCACACCCACCAGCCAATCAGGAGCCAGTATGCAAATTAACCCAACCAAGATGGCTGTGGCCACAGAGAGAGCAGGAGGGAGGCTTGGGTTTCCCTGGCAATGGAGGAAGCCAAGCTTCTGCACACCCTGGCTGGCCCACTCGAGGCTACAAACTTTCAATTATAGAAGATATATAAATCCCCAAAAAAATGGCTGCCAACATGGAATGAGCAGAATGCTTGGCTCTGCTCCAGGCTACAAAGTTTCAATTGTAGAAGATAAATAAATCCCAGATACCAGGGCCTCCACTTGGATCACTGGGGGGGGGTGGCTGGCCTGAAAATCAACACAGGCCCCTTGCCCAGGCCTCTCCACACCCCAAGGGAACCCCCACCCTGATCCAGGATAACCTTCAGGGCAAAGCAGCCAGCCCCCTCCCATACACCAGGCCTCGATCCTATCTAATAAAAGAGTAATATGCAAATTGAACATCACTCCAACACACAAGATGGCTGTCCCCATGTGGTCAAAGATGGCTGCCCCCATGTGGACACAAGATGGCCACCACAAGATGGCCAGCAGGGGAGGGCAGTTGGGAGGGACCAGGTCTGCCAGGGAGGGCAGTTGGGGATGATCAGGCCAGCAGGGGAGGGCAGTTGGGAGGGACCAGGCCTGCAAAGGAAGGCAGTTGGGGGTGATCAAGCCTGCAGGGGAGGGCAGTTAGGGGGAACCCAGGCCTGCAGGGGAGACCAGTTGGGGGGGGGCAGGCCTTCAGGGCTTAAGGGGAGGGCAGTTAGGGGTGACCAGGCCTGCAGGAGAAGGCAGTTAGGGGCAAACAGGCTGGCAGGGGAGTGGTTGGGGTGTATCAGGCTGGCAGGCAGAAACGGTTAGGGGCAATCAGGGAGACAGGCAGGCGAACAGCTGGGAGCCAGCAGTCCTGGATTGTGAGAGGGATGTCTGACTGCCCGTTTAGGCCTGATCCCACCAGGATCGGGCCTAAACGGGCAGTTGGACATTCCTCATGGGGTCCCAGATTGGAGAGGGTGCAAGCTGGGCTGAGGTACACCCTCCACTTCCTCTGCCCCCCCCCACCCCGTGCACGAATTTCGTGCACAGGGCCTCTAGTTTTTAAAATATTTTTGCTTTATCTGAAATTTCAACATTAAAGTAATCATGAGACATGTTTTCTAGTTTGCTCTATAATAGAGTACTTCAACTTATTTAATGTGTGAGGACCCTAATTTCCACACTATTTATTCTCTTAAATGGTATTTTCAAAGAATAAGTTGTGACAGGAGAAAAGGCATATAATTATATTTGTGCTGGCAAAGTAATGGTGCCTGTTATATTCAGTGATGGGGTATGAAGAGTCCCTACTATTGACTGTAGCTACTATTAATGGCTGTGAGGTCCTATTTTACTAAAGAAGCAGAAGTATAAAGACAACATGTAATTATCACTGAGACATTAAAAAATGCCCTATTCTATTAATGGCATCAAATGTAGTGTTTTTATTTTGGGCACAAAAGTAGCCTAACACTAAAATGCCACACAATCAGTATAAGGGCTCAAAGTAGGGTTTTCACGTGGCAACTGCAGAATCAATGCATTACATAAAAATGGAGTTAAAATAAAATTATAGAGGAAGAAAATCATTGTAAACTTTGTTGGCATTCATATTTTTTAGAGATCAGGGAAGTATCCCAAATCCCATTCCTGACCTAGGAATTTGTTTTAGATCTGGCATTTTTAAAAAGTCACCATCCATCAAAAAAGGGTCAAATTTTGTTATTCCTTCTCTAGAATATACCTTTAGTTTATGAAATGAGTTGAAACAATATTTCTCATTTAGAAAGCACAGATTTCTATTTAACAAAATAAATACCCACTCTTTTAGATATTTGAAAATTTAACAGCCAAGAACATTTAAGCCAATCAAGTTACTGTGTCTAAAAAATTAAATTATTTTTTTACTTATAAACTACATTTAACTTCTACTTACCTCTAGTTTCTCAGGACAGATGCATTCCTGTCCTAAGTGATCAGTTGGTTCTTCATTGCAATTAAAATAATTGACAATATTAAAATTTGTGCAATTTCTATTTTAAGTCATGAAATATATAAAATAGATATTATTTCCCTTTTCTAAAGAAATATGAACATAACACTTTCAATTTTCAGAGACATTTAGATTATTGTTTTTTCTTTTTGATAGGTAAGAAAATTCTATAATATTAAGGAGCATCATTGCTCAATATTTCTCTGTTATCTTCTGTTTTATAAATGATTTCAAGTGAATAGCAAATATTTTAATATTAATATAATTCTGTTATTCATGCTTTTAAGAAACTTGCTTTATTATTTTGCTCTTCTGACTGTTCCAAGTATATTATGAATTTTTTTCCAACTCTGGATGATTTCATTAACTAAGAAAATGCTACAGGAGTGGCTGATCTCATTATATGTGACTGTTTCAATATTGCTCCCATCTAAATGAATGTTCACTGTAATATATGTCAGATTCCTTAGCTTATGGGTTCATTGTCTCAAATTACACTGCTATTATGATGAAGCATACTAATTAAATATGTTTTTATTAAATTTCCAAAATTCAAATTGACTCAGAATATTTGTAATAAATGTGTGTTGTTAGTGTTGCAATTAAGAAACATATCATTTTATCTATGTCGATATCTACTAAAAAGCTAATTCATTATGTATAATCTTTTTGGAAAGTAAATAAATATGTAGAGCAGGAATATGGCAGACATAAGAAGATGTACGTGTAGAATTAAAATAGTATTTCATATTTAACAGCTTAATTTTGGCTGAACATTTTAAAATTATACCCACATCTCCAAATTTTATAAAAAATGACAATGAGTATCAACAAAGCATGATAATGTAATGATTAATATTAAAAATGATTTCCATGATATATTTTACCACAATCATTCTTTAATAATTTCTCATTAATTTTTACTTCCTCTTCAGATAAATAGAATACTGTATTATAGAGTGAAAGGTGGACTTAAACTGCAAAGTAGTTGCCCTCTTTTTAGAATTTAGTCATTTGTATAAATTACTAAGATGTAAGTTTTCGCATTGTGTAGGAAATCACTTTTCATGTGGTAATATCCTCTAACTAGTATACCAACTAAATTATCCCAGATACTTGAAGATAAATCTCATGCATCAAATGAATATGCTCAAATAACATTTCAAATGGAGTGAAAAATGAGGTAATAGAGATGTGTAAGCCAAGACTCTTAGGATAGGGTAGGAAGAGAGACCACACTACTGAACCTGAGTTACAGAATTCTGAGTTTTATGTACATCAGCCTCTCTCAAATCGTGGTCATGTTGGGAGGACTCGAGTTAAGATTTAAACGAGGGGGCCCAAAAAGATAAGAGGCCTCAAAAATCCAGCATTGTTTAACTAAAAACAATTTATTCCCCTTTCACAGCATTCCATAGTTACTAGACTGGTATGTCAGGAGGTGGGCAGCAGCAGCCGCACAATTCTCTTAGGTTTCCTTAAGTTATTTCATCGAAAGTCCCTGGTAACCTTGTGGCCAAGAAGAACAATATGGACTGGATTATAGTACACTTTGGTTTATTTGTAATACAGAATGCCTGTACATGAACAAAAAAATGTTGGTAAAAAAACCACCTTTGAGGTTGTTAAATTTCAGCAATTTTATTAAATGACGAATAGTACAGAGAATATGTATCATCTTTGCAGATGGCATAATCTCAATGAGTTAGTGTGTAAACTGTGCAGGCTAAATGACAACACAATATTCACAGTTGGTCATTATGTAAGAAACAGGACTTTGAAATGTGTGATTCATTTTGGAGATGTATCCAAGAGCACATGTCTTTCAAGTTGTTGAAGTGGACAAGAAGTAAAAGCAGTTACTGTGAGACAGTCTTTAACAATGGTCTTGTTTTTTCTCCTCTCTGAAAATCTGTTTTTTAATTCCAGTATTTAGACAATTTATTGATTGTGTCATTGATATAGATATAGCAATAATCTACCATTGCTATTTACCATCTTTACAACTGCTTTTTACTTATTGCATTTGCTCATTTTTTTGGTTTGTTTTCTCCTCTTTCTCTGATTGTTTTTTGTTTTTAATGGACTATTTTATATAATTTTATTCAATCTCCTCTTTTACTAGATCATTTAATCTTCTTTTTTTAAATATATTTTATTGAAATTTTACAGAGAGGAAGGAAGAGGGATAGAGAGTCAGAAACATCGATGAGAGAGAAACACTGATCAGCTGCCTCCTGCACACCCCCCACTGGGGATGTGCCCACAACCAAGGTACATGCCATTGACCAGAATCAAACCCAGGACCCTTGAGTCCACAGGCCAATGCTCTATCCACTGAGCCAAACCAGTTTTGGCCATTTATTCTTCTTTTAAAACATATTTAGTGGTGTTCCTGGAGTTCACAACACACATTTTTAAATAAACCGAGTCCACTTTGAAATACATTATACTACCTATAATAGTATAATATTATTTCTGCTTTCTTACATTGCTATTATTCATTTCACTTATACACTAGCTATAATCAGCTGATACATTGTCATTATTTTTGCTTTACACAAGGAATTATTTTTTAAGCCCATTGAAATAAGAAAAATAAGGATTATTTACCTTCATTTATTTCTTCTCCTAAGCTCTTCTTTTCTTTATGCAGATACAAGTTTCTCATCTATAACATTATCATCAACACAAAGGAACTTCCTTGAACTTTTCTTGTATAGCAGTTCTGCTAGCAATGCATTCTCTCAATGTTCATGTGAGAAAGTTTATTCTTCTTCACTTTTGAAGGATACTTTTACTGGATATTGAATTCTAGATTGTTCACTTTTTTTCTTTTTCTTACGAAACTTTAAAATTATTTCTTGACTCACTTCTTGTTAACTTGGTTTCTAATGAGAAATTCATTGTATTTATTATTCTTGTTCCTCTACAGGTTGTTTTTTTCCTCCCTATTTGATTTAAAATTTTCTCTGTATTTAAGTTTCTGTAGTTTGAACATGATACTGGTATACATAGGTGTACAATGTTGTTGTTATTCCTTCTTGGTGTTCTCTATGCTCCCTGGATCAGAAATTAGGTGTGTGTCATTGTTTCTTGGAAAGCTCTTGGCCATTATAACTTTCAGTATTTCTTCTCTTTCTTTCCCTTTGGTATTCTAATTACATACTATTTATCAATTTACTAGAGGCCCAGTGCATGAAATTCGGGGTTGTCCCTCAGCCCAGCCTGCACCCTCTCCAATCTGGGACCCCTTGAGGGATGTCCGACTGCCGGCATCGGACATCCCTCTCACAATCTAGAACTGCTGGCTCCCAAACCCCCAACTACCCTCCCTGCAGGCCCAGTTGCCCCTAACTGCCCTTCCCTGCAGGTCTGGTCCCCCCAAACTGCCCTTCTCTGTTGGCCTGGTTCCCCCCAACTGCCCTCCCCTGCACGCCTGGCTGCCCCCAAGTGGCCTAACTTGCTGGCCATCTTGTGACAACGTGGGGGTGGCCATCTTGTGATGCAAGGGTGTGAGGGTCAATTTGCACATTACCTCTTTTTTATATAGGATTTTAGTTTGGTAAGTTTTCATTGACCTATTGTCAAAATCAAGGGGATTTTCTTTAGCTATGCTGAGACTACTGATGATCCCCTTGAAGACATTGTTTATTTCTGTTACTGTGTTTCTTATTTTTATCATTTCCTTTTGATTCTGTCTTACACGTTTTCATTTCTCTGTTTACATTACCCATGTTTTAAAATATTGTCTAACTTTTTCTTTAGAGCCCTTCACATACTAATCATTGTAATTTTAAGTTCCCTATCTGATACTTCCAAAATCTGAGCCATATCTACATTGAGTTTTGGTGATGACTTTGTCTTTTTCAGATTGATAGGTATGTATGTATATTTGTATGTATAAATACAGTATATGTATTTATGTCTTTCAGCATATCTTGAAAATTTCTGTTGAAAGTCAACCCTATTATTTTGGATCATAGATATTGCTGTAAATAGGCATTTTTTCATGAGGATTTAGGTTAATGTGGCTAGAAGTTGGTTTACATTCAATGTTTGTTCTAGTTCATACCAGTGGTTTCAAATTCCAATTTGGTCCCTGTTTTTGCCTGCTCTCTAAGATTTGAGGCTTTCTGTGTACTGATTCTCAGAGAGAGTGTGTATCTCACAAGTCTTTCAGCTGTAATTCACTATTAATCTGGAGCCTTGTTGGGTGTGGTGAACAGAAAACATTTTTTAATATTCTGATTAAGTCTTAGTCTTTTAGTGGACCTATAACTTAATCCTCTGGCCTTTAGAGATGTTTGTTTCTTTTCCAGTGGTATAACGTTTCCCCTTTATTCTTTCCCTATCTGTACCATTCCAAATTTATTTCTGTAAAACCTTGTCCCTCCCCCTCATTGACTATGGTTTTTATGTCTTAATATCTTTCTTACTTGATAGAGGAAGGATTGAGGTGGCTGAAGTAGAGGAAATTACCTTTCTCTAGCTGAGATAAAATTTCAAAATTATGCTCCAGTAAAAGTCCTTTTACCTTTGTTATGGCTAAGCCTCTCATTTTACTATACTGACACTTCCCTTCCCTTGACAGAGTCAAAGGGAATCTTTCTGGGATCTTTAGCAGGAGAAACTGGTGAGTTCTTCAGGTAAAGAAAGTGTAGTAGCTCCTAAGACAGTGGCCCCAAGATTTTCTTTGTTTCCACATGCAGCCCCAAGCAATTTCTCAAAATTACCATTTAAGTGTCCCTAGAATTTTGTGGCTTTAAGAACTTTGGCTTCATGTAAGCAGACCATGGTTACTATGTCTCTCAATAAGTAGCATTGATTATTTTGGAGTGAAATATCGAGAAATAAGATTGTATTATCAATTGCTCATTGCAGCCAAAGTGCCTGCAACTAAATGAAACACCCTTTAAGTGCTGGAAATACACATGAGTCATCATTATATCACTCAAAACACTTCATACTGAGTCTTAAATTTAATAAGTTTTCAATATATAGTTGATTGATTTGCTTGCTCAAGTCAGTCTTTGAAGATAACCAAGATTTCTGTTTAAAGGGGTCAGATAGTAGTGACACAGGCAAGACTAAATAATGCTAATATCATCTTGTCATGATAGCTTATTGCTTATGGAACTCTTTCACAACCCTTAAATTGATTTATTATTATAATCTCAATATGAGGTGGGAGAGGATTTTTAGTTTCAGTTAATAAATTAGGTTGAAATTTTCACCTTAATTTTACTAAGATAAATGTTGAGTATTATTAAATTTTGTTAACAATGAATTTCTCATTTTAACATATATATTAGGAGATTTGGTGATAAAGAGCACAAGGTTATTTCTATTAAACTTAATCCTTGACACACATATGCAAACATTCATAATTATGATTAATCATAAGTAGTTTATATAATAATAGAGGCCAGATGCACAAAATTCATGCAAGAGTAGGGCTCCCTTTCCTTGGCTGCAGGCATCATCTTCCTCTGGCTCCTGGGACCCAGGTTTCTCTTGCAGCCCCGGCTTAGTCTGGAAGGTTATCCGTAAAGATATCCGGTCTAATTAGCATATTACAGTTTTATTATTATAGACTAGAGGCCCATTCATGCACTGGTGGGGTCCCTTGGCCTGGCCTGCATGCTCTCACAATCTGTGACACCTCAGGGGCTGTCAGATTGCCAGTTCCGGCCCAATCCCCACAGCCCAGGCCAAGGGACCCCACCGGTGTATGAATCCGTGCACCGGGCCTCAAGTATGCATATAAAATCTTTGGTTAATCTCTTCCTGCCCTCCCCCCTCCATCCTTCCCTCTGAGATCCATCAGTCTGTTCCATGTTTCCTTGCCTGTGCGTTGAGCATCTGCCCACTGGTGGTCAGTGCACATCATAGCTACTGGTCCAATGGTTGAATGGTTGGACAGTTGCTTAGGCTTTTATATATATATACACACACACACACACACACACACATTAGAGGCCAGGTGCACAAAATTCATGCACCTGGGGGGTGGTTTCCCTCAGCACAGCCTACAGCCTCTCTAATCTGGGAACCCTCAAGGGATGTCCAACTGCCCCTTTAGGTGCCATCCCACTGGAGAACCCAAGCTTCCCTCCTGCTCTCTTTGGCTGCAGCCATCTTGGTTGAGTTTATTTGCATATTCCCTCCTGATTGGCTGGTGGGCATGGCTTGTGGGTGTAGCAGAGGTACAGTCAATTTGCATATTACTCTCTTATTAGATAGGATAGACTAGTGGTCCGGTGCATGAAATTTGTGCATGGGGGGAGGGGGGGCACGGTTCCCTCAGCCCAGCCTGCACCCTCTCCAATCAGGGACCCCTTGGGGGATGTCTGACAACCAGTTTAAACCAGTAGTTGGACCTCCCTCTCGCAATCTTGAACCGCTGGCTCCTAACCACTCACCTGCCTGCCTGCCTGATTGCTCCTAATAGCCTCTGCCTGCCTGCCTGATTGCCCCTAACTGCCCTCCTCTGAGGGCCTGATCTCACCCCCAACTGCCCTCCCTTGCTGGCCTGATCTAGCCCCCACTTCCCTCCCCTGCCTGCCTGACTGGCCGTAACTGCCTATGCCTCGGACCCCACCACCATGACTTTCTGTGGAAGGAAGTCGGACATCTGGAAGATGGCTGGTCAACCTAGTCTAATTAGCATATTACCCTTTTATTAGTCTAGATAGATTATATAGGATAGGATTGCTTAAATGTCGGGGAGGGGAGGGAAGTCTTTTTCAGCAGGAGAAGATGCTCTTGGCAGACAAAAATACATAATCCCTATACCTTTACTGATAGCCAGCCATATGCACTATACTGCCAAATTGTTCATTAAAAAATTGAACCACTTTCTTACACCTTACATTAAACAGCTGTTGCCCTTAAAACCCCTCCTCAGCCCCCACCTTAGGTTCTGCCTTCACAGTTCACACAGATTTGGTTCTGATTGGTCAGTTTCTATGCCAGTTAGCATAAAAAACTCTGTCTTCTAGGTAGCCATTGGCTCCTTGCAATTCACCCAGATTTGGTTCTGATTGTTTGGTTTCTATGCCAGTTAGTGTCTCCAGGCCTATCAAAGGGCCTGATCAGAGAGGCAGGGCTAAACAGCAGTCCCAGCGGAGACCTGAGAGAAACAGAGGTGCAGCTATTGGCCAGGCCCAGAGTGAAAGAGAGAAGCAAGGGCTGATCAACAGCTGCACGGAGGCTATGGATCAGACCCTGCTTCACTCTCCAGGCCTCTCTTTGGGCCCAATCTGCAGCCCCCTCACTAGTCAGTGCTGCGTTGGGGCACCTACAGTGTCAGCTACTTCCGGTCAGTCAAGCCTTAGGTCATTTCGGATGTTACAGACCCTGGGTTTTTATATATTAGGATTATTTTATTTCTATTATTTTAGTTCTATGATTATTGCTTTATAGATATTTGAAAGTAAGACTACATTTAACAATCCAATATTGTCCACTTATAATTTGACTAGAGGCCTGGTGCACAAAATTCGTGCATGGTGACGGGAAGTGGTACCTCAGCCCGGGTCTAAACCGGGGACTGGGCCTAAACCAGCAATCGGACATCCCTCTTGCAATCCCGGATTGCTGGCTCCTAACCGCTAGCCTGCCTGCCTGCCTGATAGCCCTAATCACTCTGCCTGCCTGATCACCCCTAACCACTCTGCTTTCCTGCCTGATTGCCCCTAACTGCCTTTGCCTCGGACTCTGCTGCCTAGGCTTTGTCTGTTAGGACACCAGAATGACATCCAAAAAGTTGTTCAGCTGTCCAGTCTTATTAGCATATTATGCTTTTATTATTATAGATGAATTCCAAAGCAATCTCTTACAAAGCACATTTTAAGGAAGAAGCTTAGCTGTACCCTTACTAACAATAAATCAGAACATGTGATATGTCCTTAATCTCTGGAAGATTTCAACATTTTACTCTAAAGACTAGTTTTTTAGAACAGATTAGCATCTGTGATTACAGAAAATATTACAAAATTAAGAGAATATTCATGTGAATTTTAAGTAATTTTAGATAAATTTTAAGATGCCATTATTTTATTTTGCATTTTCATTGGTCCTTTTAAGTAATCTCCACTGTATACTACACAAAATACTCACAAATTTTTTTATAAGACCCAAAACAAAATGCATTTCTACTTAATCTTTCTATTCTGTGCAATTTATAAGAAGTATTTTCTTAAGCAGTACTTTAATGTTCTTTATGTTATACAATTTAGTGTAGTCATAGGCATTATAAGGACAAGCAAAAATGTTAAGAGTTCATTGGTACTTATTAACCCAAAATTTCTATCATTCCAGTATATAACTCAATTTATAATGAGAGAAACCTTCAGATTTCTCATAATCCAGATGCATATATCTTAAACATAAAATAGAGTATGCTAATTACATGTTGATATTTCTTCCTCAGTTTTGCTAGTTTAAATGTCATGTAATAATAATAACAACAATGGATCTGTAATGAAGTCCAAATTCAGCTTCTATATTAAAAATGAATCAGAAATCTCACTTATGGCATTTGCATGTTGAAAAACAAAATAAAAAAACTTACACAAAAGAGCGCAGGCACCCCCAAATTTCTTCCTGTTATAAAGTTGTTTTACACTGATGATTGTTTTACACTGATGACCTCAAGCAGTATTCTATATAATAAAAGGCTAATATGCAAATTGTCCCCTTGGGAGTTTGACTGACCAGGAGTTTGACCACTTGCTATGACATGCGCTGACCACCAGGGGGCAGCACAGAACGAAGGAAGGCTCCAATTGGCAGCCGGCAGCCAGGGAAAGGAAGGCCCCAATTATCCCTGATTGCTGGCCAGGCCTAGGGACCCTACCCATGGATAGATTTTTGTGCACTGGGCCTTTAGTATTCTATAAACTGGTTTACGATGGTTCAAATCTTATATTGAACTCAAATTATATTCTATCATAAACTCAAGGGCAATGGTGATGTCTACCAATATCTATATCACCAGGGTATTCTAGTTATACAAATACTTGCTTTCCTATATGAAGCAATGAATTGTCTAATGTTAACTAAATGTTGTTTTGATCAATGAGGTTTCTTTATGTTCTTATTTAAAGTGATGTCAATTGGTAAATGGAGGCTATTCCATAAATTATTTTTCTTCTACACTATTTAACACTATATGCCCAACTATTTTATATCAAGAACAGTTTTATCTTTAAAGTGAAAACTTAATATTGATATATATTGGTAAGACTAAACAAGTAGTATAAGAGGAGAAATATGTATTTTGAAACCAAGACATTTATCAGGGATACATGTAGCCTGTGTTCATTTTGCATTATTTGAGATGTTTCAACATAGTTAAATGAGGAAAGGGATAATATTCCTACTTATTAACTATATTCATTGATGATAGTGAATTTTGGCAACCTATGTAATTACCTTCTAGAGTTTCTTCAACATAAAGAATTAAGTAAAGATGAATTATTATTATTAGTAGTATTGTTTTACATATATGTTACCTGTAAAATGTGGAACAGTAGGCATTAGGAATTGTCAATGATATTCATTTATATACTTTTTTAACGTTAATCTGTCTCTGGAGAAGGTTTTACATTGGATTTCAGATTAATTGCTATTGTACACAGTGTCTTGAGAGAGGTTTAAGAGTAGATTAGACTACATTTCCCATTTCCCTTAAACATGACTTGAAATTATTTCAAAACCACTAAAAAAAACTGTTCAGAATCCTGAACTTATATTATATTTAACCTTGAAAACAGAAAAAAAAAATATTTTAAAGATGACCTCAAAGCCTTTCTCGTGTTGGGGCCCAAGTTCAGGCCCCATGGAGTGTGTGTTTCCACAGCTGCAGATGGTGGCATCACTCACACTTCATCAACATCAAGATCTGTTCAACACACGTTCACCTACAGCATTGACAGCAGCCTTAGGAAGGAAATGGAAAACCCAAATATTTTTACAATGAAGATTGTATTTTTTTCTCAGAAATACAAATTCTCTAATATGTTATTTCGATAAATGGAATTTTAAAATAATTATTCTATACATATAGGGTAAAAGCAGTTTATATTATCTCTAAGGAGAAATTTGGGGTGTAATTTATAAACAAAATGGAGACTACAAATAATCCTAAAGTTAGAGTAGATTTCATGGTTAAACTTTATTTTGAAAATAGCTCAGTGCCCTAGACCTGAAGCTTGGTTGGAGAATTATCAGATGAGCCAGGGTTGTGGGTTCCATCCCTGGTAGTGGCCCATACAGGAATTGACCAATGAATGTATAGATAGGTAGAACAACAAATCAAAGTCTTTCTCATGCTCTTTAAAAAAACAAAAATAAAAAATAAATAGCTCACAGTCATTGGAATATACACATTTTTACATTTGCATGAGGTCTAAGATTCCCCTTTTTAATAAACTTATGACAATCTTCTTAGAAAATATTTAACAAAAATATTTATTCCTATTTTTATTTATAAATACCAATAGAGTAATATCAAATATGAAAATGTGTGAATATATTACCTTTATATTCACTATGTATTTATAAATCTAATTAATTTTAATATATGTTATACTATATAAATACATGTATTTTATGTATATCTGATTATAATATGTAAATATAAAATCAATTTTATGATTGCTATTTATTAATTTGAAATATTCCAAGAGTAAATCTAATATATCTATAAGATTTAAAACATGTTAGCTAAATTACAGATTTTCATATTTGATTACAGAATAACTTTTAGAAATGTATCAGGAATAATAAGGAATTAGAAAAATCTAAAAGCTTATATATGTATAATTGCTCTGATTTCCAAAAAGGGAGAAAATAATATTTTAGAAGATAGAGACAAGTCTGGTTATTCCATTAAATTTTTTTCTAAACAGATTCTGGGCAGACTCTTATTTATTAAACACTTTATTTATATAACAGAAGTTATTAATGATAAATCAGATAAACTAAGATCTCTCTGATATAACTTGAGAGTAGAGTGACTGTGGACCATCTCTGACAAGTGATGAACAAAGAATTTCACAATTTTCTTATAGACAAGAGAGACAAATGTGCACCTGGTGGTAGTGGATTCAGAAAAAGTTACTGCTAGATGAAAAAATAAATAAATAAGTACACCAGGGAAGATTGTATAAAACTTGGTATTCATTATATTGGATAATAGTTTTTATCAGTCATGTGGATAATAATAAATAGGAAGGCATAATTTTAAATTAACAAGTCATACAAATAAAGAGAGTTTTACTTTACATTTTGTAATAAATGTTTGATAAAGAAATACACCAACATTAATGGAATATAATTTTAGGCAGTCTAATGTAATTTTTTGCAGTTAGATTACCATGGTAGGCTGAATAATGACACCTTTCTAATAGATGGCCAAGTGATACATAACCTCTGGAGTTGTGAATATAATACTTTATATGGGAAAAGGACTTGGCAGGTGTGATAAATGAGTATCTTCAAATGAGGAGATATTCCTGGATTATTTTGGGTGGGTCCAATGCAATTTCAAGGGTCCTTATATAAGGGAGGTGGGGAAGCCAGAGTTATAGAGGGAAGATCTGAGGGTGAAAGGAGAATTTAGAGAGGAGACAAGATGCCATGCTGCTGGCTTTTACAAGTGAGAATGGGCCCTGAGACAAGGAGCGTAGGCAGCCTCCAGAAGCTGGAAAAAACATGCAAGCAGAATGTCTCCTAGGGCCTCCAGAAGAACATGGTGCAGTGGGCCCATTTTAGACTTCTTACCTCCAGAACTGTAAAAAGAATAACTTCGTGTTGTTTTAAGACACCAAATACATGGCAACTTTTTCCATAAACAATAGGAAATTGCAAGTCAAATGAGTGAGTATTAAATGTGGCCCATGCTTAAAGCTGTCCATATGAAAAAGTTCTAAGTTCAATAATCATTCATTAAACATAATATTCTAAGTATTTGACAATGAGGATACAAAGGTAAACTAAGGATCTGCCTTCAAGGATCTAACAACAAATAGCAGTTACATCTAGTATGGTGAGTATGGTGGATTTATAGGGTCAGGGGAAAGACAGAAAACCCCAGGTGGGTAGATAGGAAGTGGTCAATTTTCAGGAGATACTAGATTCTAGGAAATACGTAAGTAACAATATAAAGAGCAGGGTTTTTCAGGCTAAGAGACTAGCATGGATAAAGATACCAAGATATGAACAGCTCTGAGTATGAAAGGAAAATATGCAGTCTGCCATTCCTTGAGCATAACTTATTTGTGAGTAGTGGCCTGAAATGAGGCTGAAAAACACGTCAAAAAGTATTTGCAGGTTGCCTGAATTCTATGTTACAGATGATGGAAGTGACCAAAGATTTTAAAGAGGGGAGGATCAAATGTCTGTTTTATATATTAGAGAAGGAACCCCAACAGTGGAGAATGCTTGAAGTTTGGATACCCAGATTGAAGGCTATAGCAATTGTGCAAGTCAGGAATGATAAAGCCCTACCTTAAAGCAGTGATAGTAATAACATGAGTAAGGAATGGTTTTGAGAATAAACAGGTAAAACTGAGGAAACCAGTGATTCATTGGATTTGGATGAATGTTCTTTATTATAGGATAACTCTTGAGTTTTCTAACTATTCAACAGACCATACATAAATTTGGGAAGAGTGTAGAAGAGAAATAATATTAATGAATCCATATTCTGAGGGAAATAGGGTGTATTCAGTTTATGAAATAAAAATTTTAGGTGTCCACTGGATACCCAAGTGAAATGTTTGGTGAGCAGATTTATACCTGCACTTGAATTTTTGTGGATATAACACAAAGATCATGAATGGAAATTTTAATGTAATATAAATAAGGGAATGGACATAATTGCCAAAATAAAAATACATATGGATAAAAAGGGAAAATACGATACAACCAAATAATTCCAACATTCATTGTGAGGAGAATAAAGAAAACCAGTAAGGTAGAAAATTTCAGAAAAGAGGAATGTAATAAAAATCAAAGACTTTGAAACTTTAATAATATAATGAATAGTAAAAAACATTAAACAATTTTAGTAAAGTAAAAATTTGCAAATTCAAGGACATAGATAATTTAGTTTATGATGATTTTAATAGCTTCATGTGAGTGGAAGTCATGAGGCAAAAATCTGAACGGTGGCTCAGAATTGAGGGAATTTTTAACAGTGGATGTAGTCCATTCTGTGGAGAATTGTGGCAGAGAATGAAAAGAAAGAGATAGAGTGGTATTGATGATGAGAAGCAATCAAAGAGGCGTTTTCCCCTTCTATTTCCTTTTATTATGGGAAAGAAATAAACTAGTATGAAATAATCAGTAGAAAAAGGAAATTTAAAAATAGAAAGTGAATAAACTAATTCCCCAGAAGAGGAATACATGTAGATATGAAAGGATTGATATTGACTGGAATGAGAGTGAAAATGAAGATAATGAGAAGGAAGTTTGATTCTGATGGGTGATGGTGGGAAGTGAAGATAGTTCATGTGTCAGTTCTTTAACTCTCTCTCTCTATAGGAGTAAGTGAGATCACCTACTCTTTAAAGGAGGAAGTTAGATCATCTCTATAGATAAAAGCTGTTAGTAAAAGACAGTAGTCACTAAAGATAAAGGGAAATTTAGCTGGAAGAAAAGACAAACAAAAGGATGGACATTAACAGCTGTGTTTCATAAGGTTGGGAATGAAAGTGTGAGTACCTCACCCATGACAGTTGTGGGAAGCATCAGATAAGAGAGAAAGAAATCATGGAATTGGTTCAGCGTAGCAGTTATAGAATAGTCGTATCAGGGTTAAATTTAACTGTATATAACAGGAAAATATCAAATAAGTGCAAGACTATTAGGATTCAGAGGACTAGGTGATCTGAAGTTTTTGACTGGAACTGTAATGCCAACAGGGTGCCTGGAGACAAGCTTTAGGCCATCTGAGAGGATTCTTCTCAAAAGTTGCTTCTTGTCAGGATTCTTGGAAATGTGGCCTGTGAAAAACTACATCTTTGACTTGACAAGAAGTTCAAACATCTGAGGTGGCAGCCAGAAAAATGAATGCTATTTCAGCCCACACTAGTAGGGATTGAATTTGTAAAAAAGATACTATGAAAAAGAAAATACTTAGCAAGACCATGTTGAAATTTTGTACTCATTTTTAGACATCACATTTTAAAATGAGAGGTTGGCTGATCAGGGACTATCTGTATAAGAGTGGCTGTAATGAGAGGTCTGGGAAGAAAAGGCTAGGGCTATTGAGTATAGAATAAGAAAATAAATGGGGAAAATGATTAGTTATGCTTACATATTGAAGCGATAACACATACACTTGATTAGATGTATTTGCTGTAGTTCCAAAGGAAAGATTCAGAACCACTGGATGGAAATTATGTTGATTCAGGTTTAAGCATAAAGATAAAACTTCTGGCAATAGTACAGTTCCTTATTGAATAGGTTCATTTATGAGGCTGTGAGCTTTTTAGCACAGAAATATTTGAAGTAGAGGCTTGTGAATGTCAGTCAACAATGTAGTGTGTGGCAGACAAATTCCTGAAATGGACAGGAAGTTAAATTAGAGTTTCCTCAAAAATATTTTCTACCTGCCTCTTATATTCTGAGTTACCATCTTTCTCCACAAAAAGCTTTTTAGAATTAGTTGCATATATTAATATATCTAAATATGTGCTATTGAAATATGACAGACTGAACATTCAGAGATATGAGTTATACTGCTGATTTTGATTTAGCAAATGAAATCTGATAAAGTTATTTAAACTTTCTGCATCTCATTTTTTGTATTCCTAGGAATCTATATTAGCTTAGTAAAAAACAAACATTTTAAGAAACTGTTACTTTATGTTGTATTGGTATAATTGAATATCAAAACAAAACTATACACATGCATATGGGTGCACATATCCACATACGTATTTACTTGTATGCCTGTTTCTTCTTTCGGACTATAAAGATCTCAAGGATTAAAGAGGGATCTTACTCATATTTTGTTCTAATAGCACTCATTACAGTACCTTATATATAATAGATCCTAAATAAATGTTTCTTAACTTGATGTGACTGATGCTTTATCCCACAGACACACCACATTCAGGTGGGGGACTTAGTAAAATGCATTCAGTTAAAGAACATTCCAGATTTTATTTTGGTTGGGGAAAAAGTAAGAAGAAACTCCTAATGGAATGCAAACTGATATATGAATAGAACATTTTCTATGAAGATAATTTCAGTGAGCTACTTGGCCATGTGAGATGATTCACATCTGTATTGGAATATGTTTGCTAGCTACTCTTAGGTTAAATATATTTATTTGTATGTTTATATACTGTTCAAAGTGGATGCCTGTCTTCTGTTTCAGCCTGTACCCTGAAATCTACCCTAAAACTTGGGAGAACATTTTATTTTTCTTCTTAATCATTACTGGAAAACAGAGTTGAATACTCAAAAAAAAAATCATTGTGTTTTGAATGAGATAATCATAGATTCTACCCTATATCCCTTACTTTCCAAGTGTGATTTTAAACAAAGCAATAGAATTCTGTAGAACCACTTTCCTTGTCTACTCAATGACCATAATGACATAACCTCCTAATATTTTTCTTAGAATAAAATGAGACATTGATTATAAAACCAACCAGTCCAGTATCTGGCACAATCCATGTTTTCTGGGGACAGTGGGGAAAAATGACAAAGTTTACTAGTAACCCACACAATTTAAGGTTCAGACTGTGACTCTCAGATTCCTGCCTTGATTCCAGTCCATAGCAAATGTGGACTACTCTGCAAACTGTTTGAACTGTAAGTGTATTTTGGAAAATAAACCTCTGCTTAAAAATTTTATGATTTATTTTCTCTCTTCCTGTAATACATATGATTGTTGTTTTTCTGTTTTATTGAACAATTTGCTCTCATTTTTGCAACATAGATTACATTTTCCCTTAAGACCATTAACTGAGAAAAATGTTATGAATTCTTTATAAGCAATTTATCCTTTCTTTTTTAGCACCTTAATACATTTTTTTCTATCAATAGAATTGATTTATCTACTTTAGCAGTTATTTAATTATTTTTTCTTGCACATATTTTTTTCAGATTTACTTGAATTATCATTGGCAAATTTCCTTAGAATATTTGTAATTTTCATTCTCTACTAGATGTCTAAAATGAAGTCTTTTGAAAAAATTGGCCATTCCTAATGTCTCAACATTTTTCTATTTGGATTATGGGGGCTAAATGTCATTGTTATTTAATTGCACGATATATCATGGTTTGCACAATTCATTCTCAAAATTTTCATAGTGTGATTTTCCTTAAGGCTGGTGTCAGAGCTTTCACAGATCTATCTTATACTTTAGGACACTACAAAAACACTCCTTATCCTTAATTGGTGAATATGCTTTGAGAACCTCTCGTTTCTACTTTATTAGGCAACACAGTGAACAGAAGGGCAATCTTACCTGTGTCTCTTGCAGAAAAAATGACATTTCTGGTACTGTGAAAAATAGATTATTTTCCTTTATGGACTAAGTGTTCCAAGTATTTCTTCTATCTGGAATAAAAATACATTTCTGTCAAAATTTTCACATATATCAGTTTTGTATGCACAAAATAAGATGGATTTGCTAAATTAAATAATTCATCTTAAAATTTAATGAAGTGCTGATGAGAGCTGTTCAAATGATAATCTACTCATGCATCAAGCCTCTGATTATATATTAAAGCACAGCTTTTTATATTCATATTTGTGAAAAATTCTACTTTTTTACATATTACAGGTTTTATAAAACAGTTTAATTCTCAAAGGTTGATACAATTGATTCAGATAGGATTTTACTAGTACACATATGAAATAATCTCAACTACATAATAAACTAACATGTTAAGGTCCATAGTTTTTGAAATCTTATCTTTATTGAATTGATGCCTAATGATTTTGCTATTCCCCAGAATAAATACTTCTCTTATGTATCTCTATAAAACATGGATGGAATTTACAATTAAGTTTTTAATACAGTTCTCTATTTTAAAGGCAAGTGCTAATCAACCCTGAAAAAAAATTATTTAGCATTTCCCAAAAATCATGCATTAGTCTACTCAAATTATCTTCTTCCTGTCTATCTACAGTAGCTGAGAGCCTGTCTGATTATATTAAGTTAATTAAAAATTCTGTTCATTCTCTACATAATAATTTCTACAAACATTTTTAAATCTACATTCAGAACAGGAGAGAGGAATACGCTTTTCATACAAATGATTTCCTGCATTTGATTTGGAAAGAAACAATGAATTTATTCTCCACTAATTTTTCAAACATGTTCTGGCTGGAAGTATTCAAAAGGTGGCTGTGTATTCAAAGAAGTATCACTAGGAATGCAGTAATACACTGCTTTTCAAACTGATTTAATAGTTGTAGTCACCTGATGTTGAACAGCCATATAAAGATAAAATGAGGATCTAATACATATTTCAGTGGGTGCTCTGATAGCTAAAAAAGAAAATGCATGTGAAACTCCTATTTACTTAAGAATACAACATTTAACAGTCACATTAACATTCTGTAAACTACTGATATTAGAAGACAGAGTTATTAAAATATTTAATGAATTTGAAGAAACTTTTAACTGGCCTGGGAAAGCCAGAAAAAGCCTTAAGTATAAAGCAGCCAGTGCATTGCATAAAATATGCAAAGTTATTGTGGTAGACTGAATAATGGCCCCAAAGATGTTAACCCTAAGAATCTGTGGATATGTAAATTTGCATGGTAAAGGCAATTTACATATGTTAGAATCTGTACATTAGGAATTCTGAAATGAGCAGATTATTCCAGATTAGCCAGGTAGGCCTGATGTAATCTGAAGAGTCCTTATAAGATATAGACAGAATGATCAGATCAGTTAGTAATAGTAGATCTGATTATGGAGCAGTATGAGGAAAGGGTCATGCGTCAAGGGATGCAGCAGCCTATACAAGTTGAAAATGCAAGGAAACACTGATTCTTCCTTCAGAGCTCTAGAAGGAAGTAGCTATACTGATGACTTTAATAGCCTGATCAAGACTAACGTTGGACTTCCACTCTTCAGAACTGTCTGATAACAAATCTATATTGTTTTTAAACCACTAAACATATGGTAATTTGTTTCAGCAGTAACAGAAAATGAATAGAGCTCTTTTAAAATATCTTCTTACTGCAACAGAGAAGGACTAGGACTAGTTCTTTCAAAAAAGTAAAATATACCAAAATTGTTTTTCATACTCATTTAGTGATTTCATGTCAACTACTGGTTGCACATACACACAAACATGCTCACATACACACATAGAGGACCCCAGGTGTTCCAGCTTTCTTTCGGTTTGTGGATCAGCAAACTATGGCCTGCAATTCAAATCTGGACAACAACTGCTTTTTACAGCAGTGAGCTAAGAACGTTTTCACACACAAACATCTGCAATCAACTTGAATGTAGGCAATACCAACTTTAAACACCAGCTAAGTGAAATATTATCCCCCTAAAAATGAGTTTATTCTTTTCATTGGTAGATTTATTTTATAAAAAAAAAGTTTTACTCAATTATTTTTATTTTGTCTTGAATTTTCTCAAAGAAAACATTGTGAAACTATTTCTTATTCTGTAATACCTATATAATATTTTTTATTTTGCTTCTTGGTTTGCAAAGCCTCATGGCTCTTCAGATAAAAAGTTTGCTGACACTGAGCCAGCTAATAGATCCATATTAAGGCAAGAACATTCATAGCATGTAGTCCCTCTTTTCCTGTTTCAGCATATGATGGTATTACATGCAATTCCTAGATGTGTGCTAATGGAGAAATTAAACAAAGTGATACCAGCCAGTACTAGAAGGAAGCGTTATAATATATTCCTGAGGTGATTGAAATAAGAAATCCTGTTAAAACTTGCCTTTAGAGGATTGTAGAGAATGAAGGTTCTTAAGCGATAAGTAATGAGTTTAGATTCAGTGGTAAGTCACTGAAAGAGGCAATTTTGAACACCAATGAATTTGAGCATAACTCCTTTCCTATGGCAGTAGTTGAAGCTGCATATTTCAGGGTCATGTTTAATGAAAAGGTTCCTTGTTTTGAGACTACAGGTAAAAGAGGAAGGATGTCACAAACCTGCCACCACTCTAAATTCCTTTTCAATGCTTTTTAAAAAGGATATCCTCAAACTGGCTATCTACTGAGCAATGCTGACTGAGGAAGCATTTCCTGAGGTAGAAAGAAGTGCTTTAGAAATCAATTTCCTTTTTAAAAATATTCAATGAGCACTGAGGAAAGTTTTAGGATTACTGGTAGGAGATTAAATATTGAGTGATCTCTGTCTGCATGTCATTAACCATCTTGTCTGGGCCAAGATCATTGAACTAGTGATATTTTATACAAATAGGCCATGTTTCTAGGGGCTCAGCAATACTGCCTATATACAGGAAGCTACAGAATATAATATCTTAAAGAAAGTAAGTTTAATAAAAAAATAGTCATTGAAGATTTTGGGACCATTTGATTGTTTTGCAATTTGTAAATTTCTATCACCTGGTAATTTTCCAGCACAGGGCTACAGCTATAGAGACAACACCTTGTTATTTGTTCTATTTCTAAACCAACACCGGACAACCCTGGCTATTGCGCACATGAAATGTAGCTATCTAAATTGATATGTGCTGAAAATGGAAAATATACATGAGTTCAGACTTAGGATAAAAAAGGCAATGAAAGCACTGTATTAATTTATATTGACCACATATAGGTGTGTAATATAGACTAGGCACCATGCAGATATTAGGACTGGTGCCATTATGTGTACACTGAGCCTTTTGTGATTGCAGTGCATGTAAGTTTGCCATCTCTGCTTGCTTAATTTTACTATTTAGCTGTCATTTGTTATCCATCTTTTAGATTTGTACTCTTTATCTTATTGTTTCTATATGCATTATAAAGCCATTTTGAAATGAGGCATAGTATAGACATAGTATAAACAAACATAAGATAATGAGTAAATTTTGAAAGTACTTAAAGTTTGGGTGTTACTATTGAAATTGTGTGTGTGTGTGTTGTCTATTTAAAATAAAAATCAAGAATTTACTTGCATTTGCAGGTAACTCATCTCTAGTGGAAAATATTACCTAGTACCAGGAGGAGAAATGTGAACATTAGAGCTAAACATTTTTAAAATTTCTAGAAGTTAACTTCAGGTTATTGAGCACACTACCAGCCACTCATTCATATTGTTTTAGTTGAAAAAGGCAATCTCAAATTCAATCAGGGATAGAAAAGTGGCCACTTTGTGAGATCAATTACTTCAGTCATCTAAAAGGTCAATGGCATCTGCCCTTTTGCAAACCACTTATGAAGCATGAGGGGCAGAGCATCTGTGGACATATCTTCCTGGCATTTCTATAAATAAATCATCTTGTTAAGAGGCATGGAAAGCAATGAATTTTTATGTTAGCAAAGCAAAGATGATTTAGAACATTGTAAAAAAGTAAAGTGGGTCATTTCTAATTTGAGGAGTAATCAAAACGGAGTAGAGTCAGAAAGATTACTGAGCTTAAGTTTTCAAATATGTAATTCTAAAAATAGTTTTTCATTTCCTTCACCACTGCAATACAGAAAGTGTTTTAATTTCAGAGAGATGATGCATCTTTATTTTTATAGTCAATATAAATGTTGATGATTTTAAAATTAAAAATTTATAATTTTGAATATTTTCCTTTTTAAAAAAATGTGTGCTATTAAAAAAGTGTAGAAGTCATATAAAAATAACTTGTTTATAAATCTAGCATCCAATGCATGATTAGAAAATACTTTAAAGTTGTTTAAAAATGTAATATTGTGAAATAATTTTAAGTATACATATGCCAAAATTTAAAAGGTAAAAGTTTCTATACTTCTTGTCATACATAATGTCATTTCATATTCTAATAATTTGAAAATATCCTTCAGTTGTAATTGAGTAATTTCCTGACTTATGAATGTAATCTTGGCTTGAATTTCCTCCAGATCATGTTATCTTGAAAAATAAGAATATATTTTTATAGTTTCTTTTTAATGTAAATATATCCACATTTATTAAAAGTTAAGGTTACATTAGGAATATACAAACATCTTATTAATGTTCTTACTTTCAAAGATGAATGTTACAGGCTTATCTTTTTTGTTATTATTGGAAATTTCATCTGATGACATCTCATTAAGGCATTGTATATATAGAGTTTTCTATACATATTTAAAAGTATTCATTCTCTACAAAACAAATACTCAATAATTGCTATTATGAATGCCAATAAAAATAACATTATTGAGCCCAGCTGGAGTGGCTCAGTGGTTGAGCATTGACCTATGAACTAGTGGTCACAGTTAGATTCCTGGTCAGGACACATGCCTGGGTTTTGGGCTTGATTTCCCGTAAGGGGCATCTAGGCAGCAGATCAATGATTCTCTCTCATCCTGATGTTTCTATCTCTCCCTCTCTCTTCCTCTTTGAAATCAATACAATATATTTAAAAAATAAAAAGAAAATGAAATTTATATAAACCCAGAGACAATCAAACGTTTTTCAGCATCTACACTATTTAACACTCTAAGTTGCCATGTGTGCTGTTCTGCTGACATTGTCAGAAAAGGCAGAAGTCTCGCATATGAGTTAAATATGAAAGATATATTGTGCAATTAGCACACTGGTAAGTACCGAAGACACTTCCTATCCTGATCAGAAGCAGCAAGGTTTCACACTGATTTCATCTTGACCTTTTAACTTGGCCATTGTTTGGGAGAGTCTGTGTTCTGACACCTGTTACCTTAGACCTCCACCAAGACTGTAGGTCTCCTTTTATTGGCTGTCAATTGAACATCAGATTGTAGCAATTTTTAGCTACTATTAACCATGTCTTGATATGTTTGACCTGTGGGTCAGAGGTCTATTACTAATCCTTGGAGCAATTCAGTCTCCTAGTTATTATGTGACATTTAGTAGGCTTGACTCATGCATATAACTCTTAGCAGCATCAGTAGAAATTCTGTGTAGGGCTCAAGAGTGATGAAGGGCTCAGATTTTATTGCAGATATACAATAGAAAAGCTGGATTAGTCTACATTGATTAGGAAGAGGGATCTATGTGCATATAAAAACTAATATAGTCATAGCACCAACTACACATGATACAAACACATAGTTTTATAGGAGTATAGAACATGAGAAAATTTTCTTGCTCTCTAATGCAACCATTATGTTTATGTATGTGATCTATGCCACTTTTAATTCTAATTTTCTAGAAAAAGTATCTCTATTTCAATAGGCTTTTTACTAAAACATGATGATTACAGGAATTGCTTTTGCAGTAAAGATATTATTTATTCAGGTAAAATAATGCAGTATATTATAAAGCTTTGAGACAATACTTTTGAGCAATAAGCATTACTAGTTATATGGATAGTTTTGGGAAATGAATTCTATTAGATTAGTTTTGTGTATGAAGAATAAAGTCACAGAGTTTATTAAAAAGTAGAAATACAACATTTAGGAGGCATAGAGAATACATTAATTTATATTCAGGGCTGTATCAGAGAGCAATAATATGAACAAAATTTTTCTCTTTTTATTTAGGGGACATAGGGTAGGTTTGGTAAAACAGAAGTAAATTAAATCTAAGACTATGTTAAAGAAAATTATGGTTAATTGCTAGCTAATAAATAATAGTAATAATAACAGCCTGCATTTATTCAGGGCTGATTATGAGCTAGGTATTATTCAAAGCATTTAGCATGCATTAATCCACTTGAAATTCAAAAAGCACAACAGAACAAACATGAAGCAGTTACCATTGTTTGCCCAAATCTTAAAGATGAGACAGGTGCGGCATGGACAAGATAAATCATTTGCCCAGGATTATATTGCTGGTTAATTGTGGAGCCCAGATTTGAAAGCAGGCAGTCAGCCACCAGGGACTAAACTCTTAACTTCTACTTTGGATTCTTCTACTTCTGAATTCTTTAGACTATAACTGAGAGTTACCATACCTAAAAATCAGTCTCATCATTTCTCCCAAACCAATTCCTAATCCTGATTTTCCAATTTCTATTATCTATATACTAGAGGCCCGATGCAAGAAATTCATGCAAGAGTAGGCCTTCCTTCCCCTGGCTGCCGGCACTGGCTTTCCTCCAGCACCTGGGACCTGGGCTTCCCTCACTGAGGGGCAATCATGGGGCGATAGCCCCAACCAATTGCATCACACCTGCCTTGGCTGGCCTGGTGCCAGTGGGTGTCATAGTGTGGTCCTGGAGGGTCATTGGGATGGTCATCTGGATGGTTGTTCTGCTGTTTGGCCTTTTGATCAATTTGTATATTACCCTTTTATCATCTCTATATATAAAAGCTTAAGTGACCTTTCGACCATTAGCTATGACATGCACTGACAACCAAGGGGCAGATGCTCAATGCACAGGCATGGAAACATGGAACAGACTGATGAATCTCAGAGGGAAGGGGGGCAGGGGGAGGGCAGGAAGAGATTAACCAAAGATCTTATATGCATACTAGAGGCCTAGTGCATGGATTCGTGCACCAGTGGGGACCCTTGGCCTGGCCTGCAGGGATTGGGCCAAATCTGTGCACCAGGCCTCCGACATCCCCCGAAGGGTCCCAGATTGTGAGAGAGTGCAGGCCAGGCTGAGGGATCCCTCTGGTGCACGAATCCATGCACCAGGCCTCTAATATAGAATATAAAAGCCTAATATGCTAAGTGTCTGATGGTTCAACTGTTCAACCAATCGTGCAACTAGTCACTGTGATGCACACTGACCACCATTGGGCAGACACTCTGACCAGTAGGTTAGCTTGCTGCTGGGGTCTCATGATCGGGGAATGGGTGAGAAGGGCTGGACATGCCCTGGAGCCAACCTCCTGCAGTCCCTCCCAGGCCTCTAAAATATTTCTCCTAATTAATTTTCTTTCAATGTGCACAAATCTGTGCACCAGGCTTCTAGTTGGATAATAATTTAATTCTCCTTATTCTGTAAATTTGATTCTCAGGCATCTTTGAGTCCTTCTCATCCTCCATGCCTTTTAATCATTCATAAAGTCAGGTGTTTGACACCTGGTATGTCTATTCCTTCTCTTATTTCCTCATGCTACCTCTTGAAGCTAGGTCTTCATTACATTTCTCCTAAAGTTTGCCAAATACTCTTAGGTTCTCTGCTCCCCTGACCCAAGATGAATCATTTTAAGGCTCAGTTATGTTTATGTCACTTCTCTTCTTAAAACCTCTCCAAATACTTTATTGTCAATTGAGTGAAAAATAAAAAATTCAGCTTAGCCTGTAATTTGGTGTCCACTGTGACCTTCTATTCTCATCTTCCTCTGGTCTTCCACATAATTTGATATGCATTTTTTTAAAACAAAACTGGGTTATTTATACTTTTAATGTTTGCTCCAGGATTTCTACCTCTACTCTTTCACCCATGCCTTTTTTCATGGGAAACGTAGATGACCCAATGTGACCTCACTGCATTTCAGTGATGCCCTTACCAACCTCAGTGATCACATGTGACCGTTTTGCTTTTTGGCCTTCAAATGTTCAGTGTTATAATTGTCTTATGCTATTATCTACCCTTTCCCATCTTCTGTGGTCGCTTAACAGAACCATTAATGCTAGAGGAGAATTAATGGATTATTAAGTACTTTTCTCAGAATAACCTGTGCACTTAGCTAAAATTCCTGATGCCATGTACTATCCAACATATCTTGAATGTGAATGTCATCTGCAAGTCAGACATCCCAGCAGGGCTGTCTCTTTCCAAAAGGGTGCCTGTCTCTATTTCACACAAGGGACAGAAACAATCATGGGGGCTCATCATTATTTTATTTGGCAGTTGTTCAGAGCCCCTTCCTCCCCTTTAATTCTCAACCTGTTTCACTGATTGAATCACTCTTATGACAGGATGGGTAATAAAACCTAATGGGGTATGTTTCCACTTCATTCGTTAATTTGTTGCATGACATATCACAGAACATCTAATGGGTTTCCTATTTGAGAAGTGTAGTTAATGAGTCATATTTTCTTTTCCTACCACTCCCCCACCTCCAATGTCCTTACTAGTGAAATCACATTTAGTATCCAGACACCAAATTGGAGCCAGAAAAAGAATATTGTGTTGTTGTTTTTTCCATCCAAGCCCAGAGAGAGTTCCTGGTTATGGTTAAGATTGCACATTTAACCTCTCATTTACAAGTACACAAACATGATGTGTCCTATATGTCCCTGAGGCAAAATATTTTCTTTGAGTTTGTATTTGGAAGTATTCAAGATGCCGAGATATAATGTAGAAAAGCCAATGTAATTATGTATCATAACTTGATGAGGGATTCATGTCTTGGACTCTCATATATGCCAATGCAATATGCATACCTAATAGTTTCCTGATTCCAATAAAAATCTGTTTGCCTATTATGTGAGAATGGTTAATATCACACCACTTTGGTGAAGCTCACTTCATTCTTTTCTTCACTCTAGAATAAAAAACAAAACTTTATTCTACTTAGAACATTCAACAAAACCTTATATGCTCTGCTCAACTTACCCATAACTCACTGAGGCTAACAAACCAGACTTCTTAGCAACTAAGTAAACAGATAATGATCACTGGTTTAGTATATCCTGCTGTAGGAAGGATGAAAGGTAACAATATTGGCAGCTGAGTGATTTCAAAAGTGTTTACTTCAGAGCTGTCTTCCAACATAATTTTCTGTTAATGTGCAAGTCATTTCATCTTATCATTTTGATTTTCATTAGTCATAAAATAAATATACTTGCAGTTTCAGATACCTCAGTTGATTGTATATTCTTAAAAATGAATACATTATTGGCTCTATTTAAAAACAACAAACACATTTTCATCCAAAAATGCTTTCATGTAGAACAATTTCTTTAGTAAACATAGAATGTTCCAGAAATACTGAATCTTTTAGTTGTGAAGATTAATGAAGGGGCTCCAGTTAGCAGTTAAAAGAGAACCTAACTTGTTTTCTTCATTATTGATACTGAGCTAATGAAAAGCTAATGGTGAAAGCAAAGGAGTAAAAAATATTTGCCCCATAAAAATAATTTGTCAGAGATTAAATGAACTTCTTAGTAGACTTCAGCTGCACTGGGTAATTAGAGTGCTTGACAAGTTATACCTTTATTTGCACCTTATACAGTAACAGCTTACACAATTAACATAGGACTTTATCTGGAGCATTGTCACTAAAAATAAAAAAGTTCATTTTCTTTTACCAGGTTGGGATTTTGTATGGACTCGTTATATTTGTTTTTAACTCATGGTTTATTACTTTTATTCAATTGAACTTATTCATACTGTAAGTTAATATTTTATTTCTAAAAGTATAATAAATATTATTAACACTCTGTAATTCAATGGCTTATGAATTTAGTAGTAGTTACAGTAATTCTTCATAAGCATTACTGTTGCCCATGTGAGGAAGCATTAAATAGTATGTTTTCCTTTACAGATATGGTTTAAGAATAGCTTGTCTTAGTATTGTTTAAAAAAACTCTCATTAACTAGACTTTAATCTTACCTATGCTTCTTTTTATTTAAATAAATAATGCCACAAAATTTTCTCCACATAGCCTCAGAGTATAAATAAATATACAAAGATATAATGACTATTTTGGTATAACAAAATTAGTACATCAGAAAGGAGCATTGACTAAAACACAGCATGAATAACAGCTACTATATTTTAAGACCAGAGGAAAAAACAGTTTCAACTAGTATAACATGACAAAAATTCATAATAATATCACATCTTTCCTAAAGTAGTTCCATCTGTTAGTAAATTATGTAGTTAACAGTATATAAAAAGAGGTTGAAAATAACATGCAATATATTATTATATTATGAATTTTAAGTAAGTAAACATAACATTATGTAATTTTATTTTTTAACTAAATTGTAAGCTTTTTATTCTCTTAGATAACTATATATGACTTTTTCACTTTAAAATGGTTGTCATCTCAATGCAGTGGCATCACAAAATAGAGTGGCACATAAATAGAAAGGCACATAAATATTAAAATTGACTATAATGATGAATCAAAGTATTACAAATCGAGTAATGTGCAACCTAAATTTCTGCCTTTATAGGAAAAAAGTCAACTACAAAGTTCAATATAGTATATTGCATATAACCCGGACTAATAGGGGTATATATATATTTTTAAAGTTAAATAAAAGGACTTCAGAGGATTTTCTTTAAACTTTAGCTCCACTATATATTTACTAGTAGAGTGTGAAGGGCTATCAAAGTAATGATAATGGTTTAGTCCAGTGGTCGGCAAACTCATTAGTCAAAGAGCCAAATATCAACAGTACAACGATTGAAATTTCTTTTGAGAGACAAATTTTTTAAACTTAAACTTCTTCTAATGCCACTTCTTCAAAATAGATTCGCCCCGGCCGTGGTATTTTGTGGAAGAGCCACACTCAAGGGGCCAAAGAGCCCCATGTGGCTCGCGAGCCGCAGTTTGCCGACCACGGGTAGTCCATATTAACAGGAGTGGAGAACATATATCAGAGAGTAAACCAATCTCATGTTCTCCACAATTAAGACCACACTTAGGGCCAATGACTCATTTAGAAGACTACTGAAAACTCTGTAGGTGGAGACTGAGTTTAAGAATGATAGGAGATTTAGAAACAAGGTAAATGAGGGACAACTGAGGAAAGCAGGGTGGGGAAATATGAAAAAAAAAGAGATGGGGTAAATATGCTGACTGTTCTAAAAGATTTATATATGTTTTTTTCAGATAAAAGAGATTATGCTTACTCAGTGAAGATATTAAAATTAATTGCATAAGTAGAAATTACATGAAGACAGAATTTTGTTGATCCAACCTAAGAACTTTATTCAAATTCCAGCAATACAAATGTGGAATGGGCTGTCTTGAGATTGCTGAGCTCCTTTTTCTCCATGAGCCAACAGTCCTAAATACTTCAAATGATTTCTTTTCTTTTTATTTGGAAAGGAAACTAGAGTTAACTTCTAAGGAAACTTTACTTCTGGTCTACCTTTGTTTTCCTCTATCTTTCTGTTTATTTGTTTTTGTTGACACACACAACAATCCCGGGAGATAGTTTATTCTTGGTAAAATTTACACTTTTCTCACTTTCATGCTACTGAATGAATGGCATCTTGTAAATTAGAATTCTCCTTTAGATTTTTCAAAAGGATTAATTTATCCTTCTACTGCAGGTCTTATAGATGTATGCCGTTTAGCATTTTCCATACAAACAACATGCTGATTGAGAGGTAGGCAAATAGTATTCGAGATGGAGAGAGCAGAGCAATTGGAAGGTTTGCTTCTATGATTACCAATTTTTCCTCTTGTTTACATGTGCTCCATTTCTCAAAGGGATGATGGATGAAAATGTGTATGGATTTATCAAATCTGCCCCAGTACTTCATATTCTTTGATTGTCTTAAAAGCTCCCGGGGTGATTAGTTCTCAGAGCATCATCTCTGCGACTTCTTCCGTTTCCAGGACACCTGCTATGCTTCACTTTGTTTAACCAATATCATTACTGACACCCATAGTTCCGGCAGCTCTGGCAATTTCATCCTAAGCAAGTTCACATGGTTTTAGTAACATGACTTAAAGTGATTCTTAAAATTAATTTCCCCTGCAACCTCTGCTGAAGTGATTTCGGGCAGAACTGATTTCTATCAAAGTGCTGAACCCAATGCTAGCCTTACGTATGGTTCACTTAATTGCAACCATGTGCCCAGGAAGCAGACTAGAGGAGCGGAGCTTTTAAATGTTAGGAGATTGTTTGATGGTGACAAGATACAGAATTTCATAAAGTATTTCCTTCTCTACTTTTATAGAAAGCCCTCTTTTATATTCAATCAATTTAAACACATCTTATTTTAAATGGACCACCATGTCATTAGTGGTAGATGTAATGATGTACATAAGTGCAACTACTTAAATTTAAATAAACTGGCATAATTTAAATAGTTAAATGTAATTGTGGAAATTTATTTTTGGCACTGTACTATCAATAAAAGCTCTCCTTTGAAATGAAAAACAAATGATCATAGAAATACAAGATTTGGGAACAATTTATAATGCCTCCAAGTCAAGTTTCAAGATATTGCTAAGATTATCCTTTTCCCCCTTCATCGTTGATTGTAAAAAACAAAATACCCTCTTAAATAATTATTATCAGCGATGAATGTAAATATTTCACAAGTGACTAGAAAGCTACTTGAATAAAAGAAAGCATTTCTGTTGTTCAGCAGAATTGGCAAAATCATTTGTTCCAGTTGTCCTAGGCCAGGACAGAGAAAGGGTTGCCCGTGAGATGCTCCATCATTCAGGGGGAGAAAAGACCAAATGAAGGGTTCCCAGAAGAATGTCTTGAACCACATCACACAATCTAAAAACAAGTGCCATTGTGGAAAATGGGAGACAGTATGAATTTGAGAGTGATATAGGAAGTGAGAAATCTGTGAAAGCTGACTCATTGGAAACACAAAACTGGAAGAACTGGAGTTGTGCACATTTAGAGAAGCAATGCCAGAAAAGAGTAAGAGGCAGCAAGGTGGTACTGAGATGTGACCAGGTCAAGGGTCAATTCCTAAATTCTGAGGGCTGGTCATACCTCCCTTCTTGTGGACATGGGCTTAAAAGCCACTAAATCTCATCACCCAGTACACACTTTTTTTTTTTGTTTTTGTTTGTTTTGTTTTGTGTTTTTTTTAATCTCTCACATGAAGCTGCTTGGATTTTGTGGTGTATTTCTTTGCTCAGTAGAAAATGGACACACTGCTTACTCCATTTCCAATTGTATTTTGAAATGCACTTTGCAGTTCTTTAGATCTCATCTGAGTTCTGGTTGTCCTTTATTTTAACATCAGTTCATGCATGCAACAGTGATTCTTGGTGCTAAAGCTCATGTTTAATAAATTTAAAAGGCTAGTTCTGCGGTTGTTAGGTATCCAAACAAATACATTCCTATTGTGAGGTTAACTTCCCTTTCCTCAAATGCAAAGGAAAAAGATACGCATAGCCCCCAATGTAGAGGTCCTCAAACCCCAATATTCAGAATGTGAACAGCTTGTGTGGCTGTTTTATGTGCTTTGCAGTGATTGAAGAAACTGAAAAGTAGTCTAAAGGGATCCTGTATTTTTCTCTTTGATAACATTATCTTTAGAGTTTTAGGCTCAGAGTCGACAAGGTGTTTTGACAAAGTTGCTCTTAATAATAAGAAGAATAATAAATCAAATGTAGAGAGAAGCAATTCTTTGACACAAGCATAAATATGAACTCAATGGCAGTGAACAGGTATCCTGATCCTTCTTTTCCACAAAGGAAAAAGGGAAAAAGGCAAAAAAAATTTACAATGCAAATGGCTGTATCAAATTTATTCATTTTTCTCTTTGTCTTATTAACTAAATACTTGCTATGAAAAATGATGAAGAACATTTTTTCAGCTACTTCTCTATGTGTATGTCATAAAGAGAAATTATATATAAAACATCTTAATTTCTTTGACTTAGGATAAGTTCATTTAAAAGGCATGTTGTAAAACTCATAAGTATCAGTTATACTCCTATTAATAAATAAGCAAGAAAACAATAGTTAAGAAAAGGACACTAGGTTTATTTGAATTTATGAATATACTCTTTCTTTGATCAAAATATATCAGTTTCAAAGTCAAGCATACATCCTGTTATCTATGTCTGTTTTCACAGCATCTTGTTGGCAAATGACCAAGAGGAAGTATAAACTCCATGGCTTTGACTTGTGACAGATTTCATTAAAAATGAAAAATTCTTTAAGAAAAAGAGCAAAACAGGGGAAAATGGGACAAGGGACGTAAATAGCCTCTTCTGAAATTCAGATAACTTTCTTTCTAATAACTCTGTTTTCCTGATGGGACCAAGGTTGTTTGTTTGCTATGTAAAGACCCAGTGTTTCAAACGAGGTAACCTCACGGAATTACTCTGCTTCTAGGTATTCGTGGCAATGAATAGTAATATATACGTGTATGAAGAAGTAAATGGTGTGTTCAAAATGGCCTTTTAAATCATGGCCTAGAGTTATTGTAAAATAATTGACTTTCTTGCAACAATAAATTCACTTTTTGGGTTCTCAGCCACCGTCTGAATGCCAATGTGATGTAAATGAAGAAGTGACTCTCCCTGAGAGGCCTTCTCCTCCTTGCTGCCAGCGGCTGGCTCACTTGCTGGGCACCCACACATACATGCCATTGATTTGTATGCAGTGCTAAATCACTCTATTTACCAGCTAGCTCTGCGACAGATGTATTTGACCACAGCCACTGATAGTTTTCAGTAAGTAATTTCGTGTTAAACTGTTTATTCAAGTGTTTGACTTTAAAAAAATATATGGAATTTACTGGGGTGACATTGGTTAATAAAATTATATAGACTCCAGGTGTACAATTCCACAATACACCATCTGTATATTATATTGTGTGTTCACCCCAAGTGAAATTTCCTTCTGTTATCGGTGGATGTGCTCCTCGTCCTCACCAGTTGCTGGTGGGAGTGGAATTCCTGAGATGCTGCTGGAATAAGAATTTCCAGAGGCCCCCACTGGGAGGGTGAGGTATTGTAGAAATGTTTATTTCTGTGAAGTAACACCCCTGAGTTTCCACAGTCCCATTTCCCTTTGTACCACCAAAACAGAAGTCCTATTTTGCCTTCAGCTGGGCTAAGATCAAAGCCAGCGTCCAGAATTTTCCTTCCATGTTGGAGCAGTCCAAAAAAGCATCAGACTAACTTGTGTTCCCAGATGCTGTCCATCAGAACCTTGCCTGGCCACAGGGCCCATGGCAGTGAAGGGAACACAGGCAGGAACCAAACAACAGAGCAGAGTCAAGTGCATGAAGCCAAGAGAGCAAACCCGTTTGACTAGGGTATTATGTATTCCCAAATATTCACAGGCTTGCAATGGCCCTATCCCATCTAGCCAATGATCTCTGTTCTTAGGTTTGATTGACAAGCATCGAGGCACCTTCCTGTGTCACCTTGACTTTATTGTGCATGTGTCCATCTTCCTCTTTGTCCATTCCCTTCCCCCTTAATCTGAAGAGAATGGGCAAGTAGTTCCCTGGGGAGTACAAAGTTGTAGCTTCCCAATGAAGCTGCCAAATGTCCATGCTTATGTCTAGCCTCCCTTTTGTGCCTTTCCTATTATTAATATGTAACTAGCTAATAACAATGGTATCACTCCATCACCATTTATTCCCCCTTCCCCTCTATTACCTCACCCTACCCTCTTTCTCTCTGTAATCACCCTACTATTGTCTGTCTATGAGGTGTTTTTTTTTTCTTTCTTTAATTCTTTCACCTTTTCCACCTAGCCCCTAACTCCTAACCCCTCTGTCAGCTGTCAGTCTGTTCCCTGTATCTATGAGTCTATTTCTATTTTGTTTGTCAGTTTACTTTGTTCATTAGATTCCACATATAAGTGAAATCATATGGTACTTCTTTTTCTCTGACTGGCTTATTTCATTTAGCATAATACTCTCCAGGTCGATCCATGCTGTTGCAAAAAGTAAGGTTTCCTTATTTTTTACACCCCAGTAGTTGCATTCCATTGTGTAAATGTGCCACAATTATCAAGTGCTTGACTTTTTGACTCTGTTTGATTATAGTTCTGCAAACTGAGGCTTAAAATCTACCCAAAGCCATTCCTCTTCCTTAATTTTCCATTAAAATTCTTCATGCTTGTTATGGACAATTAGTTTTTCCTTCTCTAAGAGGCATGGGTTTGATGTTTCAATCTTTTTTAATAACACATGAACACAAAGATAGGTTCCTTTTTTTATACCACCATCCTTTGTATTGTTTAAAGTTTCTACAGTTATGAAGATCATTTTGATTTTACCTAAACATTGACAATAAATAAAGGGAGAGTTATAACAATTTATACTTGATCTTTATGTGTAGTATTTTTAGCATGTGCCCATAAAAATGTGTAATATGGGAGTAATAAAAATACATAGACATATAAAGTTATGGCCTTTTAAACAATGAAAAATCTGAGAATAGACCACATAGAAGTGAAAGCAATACTGAGTGTTGAAGATGGTCTTTCTCTAGGTGAAATACATAAGTCCACAATCACAGTTTATTTTTAATATCCCTCTCTAAGCAAGTGATAAAATGCCTAGACAAAATAATTTGAAAATAGGAAACTTGATTGATATGTACAGAGCACTGCACTCAATGACTATGGAATAAACATTCTTTCAAGTACACTTTGTTGTATTCACCAAAATAGACTATGTTTTGGGCCAGTAAACGAGTTCTCACTCTGTTCAGGCCCAGATGAGTTTGAATGAGAATTCCACAGGCATTCAAATGACTGTTCACCTCTAGATACTGTGGTTTTGTTTTGTTTTGTTTTTTGCTTTGGCTCCTTTATTATTGCTTTTTATAAATTTGACTATGATGTGCCTAGGTGTAGTTTTCTTCACATCAATGCTTGAGTTTCAGAGAGCTTCTTGAATCCATACATTTGTGTCTGACAGTGTTGAAAGTTTTAGCCATTTTATTTTCAAAGACTCTTTGCTGACCCATTCTGTTATTGACATTACTAATAGGGTCCCCAAGACCCTAATTATTTTTGTTCAATGTTTTTGTTTTTCAATTTAGATCATGTATGTTGATCTAGCTTCAAGTTCACTGACTCTTTGCTTTGTCATCTTCATCATTGTATTAATCAATTCAATGACTTCCTTATTTTTTTCTCTCTTTGTATTTCAGTAAATGCTATCTTTACCAAAAGACACAAAGTGAGGTATACATGACCCAGGTTAGACCACTCAGTGCAGTCACCTTCATCCTCTTCCCTGGAGCCAGTGATGCATTTAGAAAAAGGTAGATGAAATAAGTCAGGTGGTTCAGAGACCTCAAGCCTTACTTTCCAGAGTTTATGTTGAGTTCTCTGTGAAAGAACACATTCCCATTTTGGCCTCAGAGTTGTGATTATTTAATCCCAAATCTCAAAAGTGGTGTTTCCTTTAAAATATGTATTAGTCATGCCACATCTCTGCTCACAAAATTTTGGTAGTTTTTGGTCTCATCTTTTAGAGTGAAAGCAAGCATTTTTTTTTTTAATTAATTTCTTTACTGAAGGTATCACATATTTGTCCTCATCCCCCCATTCCAATCCCAAACTCCTCCCCATGCATGCCCCCACACCTCTGTTGTCCACGATCACTGGTTAGGCTTATATGCATGCATACAAGTCCTTTGGTTGATCGCTCCACCTTACCCTCACCCTTCCCTACCTTTCCTCTGAGGTTTGACGGTCTGATAGATGCTTCCCTGTCTCCGGGTCTGTTTTTGTTCATCAGTTTATGCTGTTCATTATTTCCCCTAGATGAGTGAGATCATGATACTGGAAATACACTTATAGGAACCGAAAATGAGACACGCAATAATGGTTATGCTGGGAGGCAAATGAATCAGTCTGTAGTGAGTTTCTTTCTGGGCCAACAGTTCTTTTGAGTCCCAATTTCAATGTCAAACAGTTCCTATGTGTACATGTCAGCAATGGTATTTCAGTTCTGGATGGTGGACAAATGGTGGGATTGCAAGTCCAACCCTCTCTGGTTTGGTCCTGGGCAACCTGCAGCGATGCACAGCTGTTGACTGCTAGTATGGCAAGGCATCGTCAGCATCTTCCATCTCTGGACTGTTTCTCTTCTGTCTTCATGGCTGGAGCAGTCTTATCAATTCCTCTCTGTTGCAGGAATCCACATGGTCTTAGAGGTGTTTTCTGAAAATATACAAACATATTTTCGACCAAAAGTTAATAAAGCAAGCATTCCTATTATGACCTAAAGGGCTACAGATTATTTCATTACCTGAACTACCTCTCTGGTATCATTCCCTGCCGCTCTCCTCACTGCTCACTCTGCCCTAGCCACACCGGCTTCTTCTGGGTTCCTCAGCACATCAGCCACTCTCCAGCTTCAGAATCTTTTCTTAGCTTCCCTCTGCTTGCAAGGCTCTTCACTGAGATGACCTCCCAACTCTTTTCTTGACTGCATTTCAGCCTCAGCTCCAACACCTTCTGATCAGAGGCATTTTTTTCCTTGACACACCAATGAATATTTTTTCTTGTCACTTTCTGCCTCTAATTTTTTTCTTTTCACTGTACACACACACATACACATGCACATGCACATACACACACACACACATACACACACTACCTGACTACCTGGTGTACAATATGCACTCAAAAGATATTCACTGAATTAAGCCAACAGATACTACCACTTGGAGTTTGAAATTAAAGCCAACTGGAGAATATAAAGCAAAAGATAACAATTAATAATGTCATTTAAAGCCTGAATTAAGCTATGCCTGAAGCCATATCCGTGCATTTTGTTTTCTTTTCAACTTTTGAGCCAATACATTTCTTATTAATTCCTAATTTTTAAAAATTTCTTTAATGACTTTGGATTGGGTTTTCTGTGACTTCCAGAAAAATGCTAAATAATATACTTAGTTCTTGTTATTAACATAACTTTTACTTCTTATTCTATTCATGGATTGAAATTTTTTATTTTTTTTAGAAGATAAGCAATATTAGGAGGATCATGTTTTTATCATCACTACCAACAAATTGGTATTTGAAGTTGTTGGAAAATTGTCATGTATACTTAGTACTAATTAAAGTAAAACAGAAATGTCATTTGGTAAATATAAGTTAGTTTTACTGATTTTTTTAAATCTCTAGTTAACTGTTTAAGGAGGTGGAATAAATATAATATCTTATTTCTATTAGTGTGTGTATAGTTTATTCTCTAAGTGCAAGGAGATTTGTGCTTTGTTTGTAAGCCTGAGAGGAAGTGTATGGAAGGACAAAAAGAAGCATTTTATGAAGTTTCAAATTTGAGCTTTATAACTTAGTTCTTCACAAAATAAAGTGCCATGTACAAGCAAATATAATAACTAAAAAAAGTGATAAGCCATATAATAAAAATTAAACATAGGATAAGATCCCGGAAGAAATGCTATATTTCCTGAAACCTTTAGAGATAAGTAGATTTTTTCAAGAGGTGAAGATAAAAATGAGTACACTGGGAAAGAATAAAAAACAAGAAACAGCAGGCTGTATTCAAGAGCTACAGTATAGCTTCCAGTGTGATTTAGCAGGTAATGAATGATACCTTGGAGTGTTAAAAAGCCTTGCCAGCCATGCAAGGAAGTTAAACTATGCTTTTCAGGTAATGTGGGGCACTTAGATGATTGAAAAGAAGAGAAGGTGCATTCTAATACACATTACAGAGCATATTATAACTGGAAATACATAAGATGGGAGATAGTGTACAGAAACCTAATATTTTTTAAAAATATATTTTATTGATTTTTTTTTTACAGAGAGGAAGGGAGAGAGATAGTCAGAAAAATCAAATGAGAGAGAAACATTGATCAGCTGCCTCCTGCACACTCCCTACTGGGTATGTGCCTGCAACCAAGATGCATGCCCTTGACTGGAATCAAACCCAGGACCCTTGAGTCTGTAGGCCAGTGCTCTATCCACTGAGCCAAACCAGTCATGGCCAGAAGCCTACTATTAAACCAATATTTGATTATGTGCATCTGACCTAGAGCTTTAGGACTAAGATAGGAAGAAAAGAAATAGTTTCTAGGTTCATTTTCCTAATGAACATGTCATGTGTTGGTCATTCAGGATATTTACAATCCCTAATTTTGCCCCCCCCCCTTTTTTTCATACAACCTCACTCTCAGCTATTTATATACTTTTCAAAACATTAGAAAAACTCTTTTCTTCTGTATACCTTGGAAACTTCTGTTTATTATTTAACAGAGCAGAGTTGTCTCCTTGGAGAAAGCATTCTCTCCCCACTCTGTACTATTAGATACACTTCTTCGCTTCCTAGGAAAGAACACAGAACAAACAAATGTAATTTGAATTTAATTTCCAAAGATAACCAATGTGATTCAGATACAGAATCACATTGTAATTCATGCAGGCAACTCATTTAGAAAGATTATATTGCTGAAGTTAATTGGAAAGTTCAATAGAATATAGATTCTGTGAAAAGAGCATTTTACCATTCATTATACAAGAAAAACAGAAGGATGAACAGTTCTTGTCTACAAACAATTGCCAACATTGTCAGAGTTTTTGCACCTTATTATTTTTTACCCCTTTATAGGATCTACTACCACATTCTGTCAGTTCTTTCTTTAAGATGTATTTTGGCTTTTTAATTATTATTTTTTTAGGCCACTGTCATGGTCCCAGTATGTATCACTTTATTTCCAAATGTTTACTACAGTTTTATTTTGATATATTATCTTGCCCCCCAACTAATTGTATATATCTGAATTATCTTTCTGAAGAAATTATTTCAGTATGTCCCTTTGATATTTATAATCATTCATTTCTTCTATAATATTGTTAAACCCCAATTAAAGTGTGTAATTTGTAAGCACTTAAACAATCTGGACAATTCATTCACCTGATTTCCAATTTCTTTATTCTAATCCCTTTTCTTAATGCATGCATTATGTCTACTCACTGATGACCATCTATACATATAAAGTTCTAATATGCAAATAGACCGAATGGTGGAACAACCAGACAACCGGTCATTATGACGTGTGCTGACCATGGTCCCGCATGGTGCTCGCACTTGCTGCCAGAGCCGTCCCTGCTTGCACCCGCTGCTGGCTGCCGGCTGCTGGTGCCCAGCGCTGGTCCAGATTGCTTGGAGACATTAGTGGGTGTGAGCTGTGGCTGCCAACCCCAATCGTCCCTGAGGGCTTCTCCACCTCCCCCTGCTACTGAGGGCTGATTGGGACAGCAGCCACTGCTCACACCCACTGACAGTGCTGGCCCCACTTGCACCCACTGCTGGCACCAGCTTAAATCGCTCCACACCATCAGTGGGTACAAGCGAGGCTGGCGCTGTCAGCGTGTGGGAGTGGTGGTGGCAGGAGTGGGACTGCTGGAAGAGAGGAGAACAGGGGCTTTGGCGGGAGAGGCTGGGCAGGGGTGTGGAGGATGGGCCAAGACCAGCCGGTGCCTACTGTAGCCTCATGGCTCATAGTTCCTTTCAAGGTGCACAAATTTGTGCACTGGGTCTCTAGTATATAAATATATATTCACTAGAAGCCCGTTGCACGAATTTGTGCACAGGTGGGGTCCCTCGGCCTGGCTGGTGATCCGGGTCGATCAGAGCTGTCTTGTCCATTCCCAATCAGGGCTGATTGGGCCCGACCAGCCATGGGGAGGGACAGCAGGAGGTTGGCTGTGAGAGTGCACTGATCACCAGGGAGCAGCTCCTGTGTTGAGCATCTGCCCCCTGGTGGTCAGTGCATGTAATAGCAACCAGTCATTTGGCTGACCAGTCATAATGGTCATTTTAGGCTTTTATATCTATAGATATTATTACTATCACATGAAATGCCCTAGGTCTTCCTGGTTTCAGTGAGAGCTAAGTTTAAACTTTTGTAAGAGACCAAAACCACAGTGGCTTAAAGAAAGTTAATTCACTTACATGCACCTCTGTTGGGTGATTGATTAGCAGAGAGGCTCTGCTCTATATGGGCATCAGTGATTCAGTTTTCTTCAATACTGTAGCTTTACAAATACTAAGTCCTTATGTACATCTGTATGACCAAAGCTGAGGTACAGGCACATCCATGGTGTTGCGGTCATAAAGAGGAAATCATGGAAGGCCATGAAACAATTTTCTTTTAAGCGAATAAGGTAGAAGCTATACACATCAATCCCTTCCAAATCCATTGGTGAAGACTTAACTACATGGTTGTATAAATACTCACAAAGGAAAATCAGAAATGTATACTCTAGATAGAAGGCCTTCTTTCTTGCTTAAACTCCATTATTATGGCAAATGGAGAGATGAATTCTGTGGCCATCTACCAGTCTCTGTTACTCCTTTTTGCATATTAAACTAGACTCATCTTTAACAATTCCTAAACTAACTTCTTCTCACATTTTAAAGCATTTATTGGTCATCTGATTTTACTTTTTTTAAAAATTGAGTTTATTAAGGCAAAATTTAACACAATAAATAATTACATTTTAAAGAAACACTTTGATGAGCTCTGGCAATTGTAAAATTCATGTAATTCCTGCGATAATAAAATGTTAAGAGATTTTTATCACCCTTAAGTTCTCCATTTAATCAATCCCAGGCTCAAGTGACCCCTGTTCTGCTTTCTATCACTTATTGTTAATGACACAAGAGTCATCCTATATAAATCATTTTATATGGCTTTTTTGGATTAAGAAAATAATTAAGATATATTTATAACACATACTGTATATCAATAAGTTTGAGGTAGTTATAATTTATTAATTCTTTTCCAGTAAATTTTTTTAAAAATATATTTTATTGATTTTTTACAGAGAGGAAGGGAGAGGGATAGAGAGTTAGAAACATCGATGAGAGAGAAACATTGATCAGCTGCCTCCTGCACACTCCCCACCAGGTATGTGCCCACAACTAAGGTACATGCCCTTGACTGAAATCGAACCTGGGACCCCCCAGTCCACAGGCCAGTGCTCTATCCACTGAGCCAAACTGGTTAGGGCTCCAGTAAAATTTCATTAAATATCTACCTTTTATAAGATACAGTGTTGGCTATAAATTTAAACACATCTGGTAGTTTTATGAAATCACCAGAAAGACATAAATAGTCAATAGACTCCTGATTATTCCAAGCCTCTCTTTTAGATATTTATATTCAGTTGTTTTAAAATATTGGATTCTTTTTTGTTCATTGTTTTTTATTAAGGTATTATATGTGTACATATCTTACCATTGCCCCTCCCCCCCCCACTCCCATACATGTCCTCACCCCCCAGTGTTTTGCATCCATTGGTTATTCCTATATGCATGCATATAAGTCCTTCTGTTGATCTCTTATTTTCCCCACTTCTCCCTAAGCTAACCACTGTAATTTGACAGTCTGTTTGATGCTTTACTGCCTCTGTATCTACCTTTTATTCATCAGTTTTTAAAGTAATTTTTATTATCCACAAATGAGTGAGATCATGTGGTATTTTTCTTTCATTGACTGGCTTATTTCACTTAGCATAATGTTCTCCAATTCCATCCAGGTTGCTACAAATGATAAGAATTCCTTCTTTTTTATGGGAGCATTGTATTCCATTGTGTAGATGTACCATAATTTTCTGATCCAGTCATCTGTTGACAGGTACCTAGGCTGTTTCCAAATCTTAGCTATTATAAATTGTGCTGTTATGAACATAGGGGTGCATATATCCTTTCTGATTGGTGTTTCTAGTTTCTTCAGATATATTCCTAGGAGTAGGATTACTGGGTCAAATAGGATTTCTATTTTCAGTTTTTTGAGGAAACTCCATACTGTTCTCCACAGTGGTTGCACCAGTCTGCATTCCCACCAGCAGTGCACAAGGGTTCCTTTTTCTCCACATCCTCTCCAGCACTTGTCATTTGTTGACTTGTTGATGATAGCCATTCTGACAGGTGTGAGATGGTACCGCATTGTCGTTTTGATTTGCATCTCTCTGATAATTAGTGACTTGGAGCATCTTTTCATGTGTCTCTTGGCCTTCCTTCTGTCTTCTTTCAAAAAGATTCTATTTAGGTCCATTGCCCATTTTTTTATTGGATCATTTATCTTCCTTTTATTAAGTTGTATAAGCTATCTATAGATGTTGGAGATTAAACCTTTATCAGTGAAAACATTTGCAAATATGTTCTCCCATACAGTGGGGTTTCTTGTTGTTTTGTTGATGGTTTCAAGCATCTTCTCAGACCACAGTGACATAAAACTAGAAATCAACAACAATAAAAAACAATCTAAAGGAATCAAACACATGGAGACTAAACAGCATGCTATTAAACAATGACTGGGTTACAAGAGAGATCAAGGAAGAAATAAAAAAACATCATGGCAACAAATGACAATGAAAACTCAACAATCCAAAATCTATGGGACACAGTGAAAGCAGTCTTGAGAGGGAAGTTCATAGCTCTACAAGCATACTGCAAAAAACAAGAAACAATGGTAATAAATTACCTAACCCTACAACTCAAAGAGTTAGAAAAAGAGCAACAAGAAAAGCCCAGCATAAGCAGAAGGAAGGAAATAATAAAGATCACAGCGGAGATAAACGACATCGAGACCAAAGAAACAATACAAAAGATCAACAAAACCAAGAGCTGGTTCTTTGAAAGGATAAACAAGATTGATGAACTTCTAGCCAGGCTCACCAAGAAACAAAGAGAGAGGACCCAAATAAACAAAATCAGAAATGAAAGAGGTGAAATAACAACAGATCCCGCTGAAATACAAAGAATTATTAAAAAATACTATGAACAACTCTATTCCAACGAACTGGACAACCTGGAGGAAATGGACATATTCCTAGAAAAATATAATCTTCCAAAACTCAATCAGGAAGAATCTAAACAGCTCAATATGCCAGTAACTATGGAAGAAATTGAAGCACTCATCAAAAAGCTTCCAGCAAACAAAAGCCCGAGGCCAGACGGCTTCACAGGAGAGTTTTACCAAACATTCAAGGAAGAACTAAAACCTATCCTCCTCAGACTATTCCAAAAAATTCAAGAGGAAGGAACACTTCCAAGCTCCTTCTATGAAGCCAGCATCACCCTAATACTAAAACCAGATAAAGACAACACAATGAAAGAGAATTACAGGCCAATATCCCTCATGAACATAGATTCCAAAATCCTCAACAAAATTCTAGCATATCGGATCCAGCAGTACACCAGAAAGATCATACACCATGACCAAGTAGGATTCATCCCAGGAATGCAAGGATGGTACAGTATCCGCAAATCAATCAACGTGATACATCACATAAACAAATCGAGAGATAAAAACCACATAGTCATATCAATTGATGCAGAAAAAGCATTTGACAAAATCCAACACCCTTTCTTGATAAAAACCTTCAGCAAGGCGGGAATAGAAGGATCATACCTCAACATAATAAAAGCTATATATGATAAACCCACAGCTAACATCATACTCAATGGGCAAAAAATAAAACCATTTCCCCTAAGAACAGGAACAAGACAGGGATGCCCACTCTCACCACTCCTGTTCAATATAGTACTGGAAGTATTAGTCATTGCGATTAGACAAGAAGAAGAAATAAAAGGTATCCAAATTGGAAAAGAAGTAAAGCTGTCCTTATTTGCAGATGACATAATATTGTACATAAAAAACCCGAAAGACTCCATAAAAAAAACTAACAGGCTTAATAAATGAATTTGGCAGAATCCAAGATGGCGGCGTAGGTAAACACCTAAACTGCTGCCTCGTGCAACAATTTCAAAAATTCAACTAAAAGACAAAACGTCTATCACCCAGAACCACGGGAAAGCTGGCTGAGTGGAAGTTCTACAACTAGAAGGAAAGAGAAAAGAGCATTGAGACGTGCACGAGCGCTGAAAAGCTGAGGTACGGAGGCGCGTGATCCGGGCTGGCGGCGGGTGTTGCTTTTTTCAACCCAAAGGGAGACAAGCCCCCAATTACTCTGAAATCCAGTTTCTGGGGAGACGCTGGGGACCCAAACTCCTACGGGGAGAAGCTGGACTGTCTGCCAGTGAGGGTGGCTTATTTGCAGAGCTGCGCGCAGGAATAATTGTTTACGGCACTGGGGCACGGGACTCCGTGACGCCCTTGGGGACACAGAGCCTGCTAACTAGCAGCCATTGCTGTTTGCCACGCCCTAACCTAGTGACGCCCTGAGGCCCCGCCCTGCACAACCTACAAACCCACCCAAGCTCCAAGCAGCAGCGTTAGCAGAAGAAAGCCCCGCCCTATCGCAGCTTAACCTAGCAAACTTGCAGCCTGGGTCAGACAGCTCCAAAACCTCTAAACCCCAAGCAAAGAGGAGAAAACTGTAGCTCTCACTGTAGCTCCTGCTGGATGGCCACAGACAGTAGCTGACCTGCACCCCATTGGAGATCCAGAAGCCAGTGTACCTAGTGGTCAGAGTGAGACACCAGATTTCAACTCCTCACATCCATAAGTGACACATTCAAAGGCAGACTCAGTGAGCACCAAAGCCCCACTGAAACAAGTCCTGCCCCATAAGTGTGTCTTCAGCGCAGCAGTTCTTCCATTATAGACACAGTGAGCGCTCACAGCTAATTGGCCTGGAGGTCAATTCCTCCCAGTGTACCAACAGCAATTAAGGCTTTAACTGCACCAAGTCTTTGCACTCAGCCCACAAAGGGGTGTACCAAGAGTGTCCACATCAGGTGATTGGGGAGGCTGAGCTACTGCCCCCTATAGGTCACCTACCACACAAAGCTACTCCATCAACACAGGGAAGCAGCCAAAATGAGGAGACAAAGAAACATGTCACGAATGAAAGAAACGGAGGAAAGCAAACTATTGGATGACATAGAGTTCAGAACCACATTTATAAGGTTACTCAAGAATCTTCTTAAAACAGCTGAGAAACTTGATGAGACCTTCAAGGAGCTTAATGAGAACGCCAAAAAAATGGAAAAGGATCAGTCAGAAATGAAGCATACACTGTCTGAAATAAAGAATATACAGAAACTCAACTGTAGATCAACGTACCCCAAGAATCAAACCAAAGATCTGAAATATGTGGAAACAAAAAACATCCAACCAGAAAAACAAAAAGAAAAAAGAATCCAAAAATATGAAGATAGTGTAAGGAGCCTCTGGGACAACTTCAAGCGAACCAACATCCGAATTTTTGGGGTGCCAGAAGAAGGGAGAGAGCAAAATATTGAAAACCTATTAGAAAAAATAATGACAGAAAACTTTCCCTGCCTGGTGAAAGAAATAGATGTACAAGTCCAGGAAGCGCACAGAACCCCATACAAGAGGAATCCAAAGAGGACCACACCAAGACACATCATAATTAAAATGCCAAGGGCAAAAGACAAAGAGAGAATATTAAAAGCAGCAAGAGAAAAACAGTTAATTACCTACAAGGGAGTACCCATACGACTGTCAGCTGATTTCTCAACAGAAACTATGCAGGCCAGAAGGGAGTGGCAAGAAATATTCAAAGTGATGAGCAGCAAGAACCTACAGCCAAGATTACTCTACCCAGCAAAGCTATCATTCAGAGTTGAAGGTCAGATAAAGAGCTTCACAGACAAGAAAAAGCTAAAGGAGTTCATCACCACCAAACCAGGATTACATGAAATGCTGAAGGGTATTCTTTAAGAAGAGGAAGAAGAAGAAAAAGGTAAAGATAAAAATTATGAACAACAAAATGACATCAAATACCTACCAACAAGTGAATCTAAAAATCAAGTGAATAAAAAATCTGAAGAACAGAATGGACTGGTGAATATAATAGAATCAGGGATATAGAAAGGGAGTGAACTGACGATTCTCAGGGGAAGCAGGTGTGAGGGGTGCGGGAAGAGATTGGACAAAAATCTTACTCCTATGGATGAAGACAGTGGCGGGGGTAAGGGCATGGGGTGGGGTGGGGAATCAGGTGGAGGGGAGCTATGGGGGGAAAAAATAGAGGAACACCTGTAATAATCTGAACAATAAAGATTTATTAAAAATTAAAAAAAATAAATAAATAAATGAATGAATTTGGCAATGTAGCAGGATACAAAATTAATGCCAAGAAATCTATGGCATTTCTATACACCAATAGTGAATTTAGAGAAAGAGAGACTAAAAAAGCAATCCCATTTACCACTGCACCAAAAAAATTAAGATACCTAGAAATAAACTTAACCAAGGAGGTAAAAGACCTATACGCAGAAAACTATAGGACACTGAAAAAAGAGCTAGAGGAAGATGTAAACGGATGGAAGAACATACCGTGTTCATGGATTGGTAGAATCAACATCATTAAAATGTCCATACTACCCAAAGCAATCTATAGATTCAATGCACTCCCCGTTAAAATACCAACTGCATATTTCATAGACCTAGAAAGAACTCTTCAAAAATTTATCTGGAATAAAAAAAGACCCCGAATAGCCACAGCAATCCTGAGAAAGAAGAATAAAGTAGGAGGGATCTCAATACCAGATTTCAAGCTGTATTACAAAGCCACTGTTCTCAAGACAGCCTGGTACTGGCACAAGAACAGATATACAGATCAATGGAATAGAATAGAATAGAATAGAATAGAATAGAATAGAATAGAATAGAATAGAATAGAATAGAATAGAATAGAATAGAATAGATATGACCCAAACCACTATGCTCAATTAATATTTGACAAAGGAGGCATGAACATACAATGGAGTCAAGACAGTCTCTTCAATAAATGGTGTTGGGGAAATTGGACAGATACATGCAAAAAAATGAAACTAGATCACCAACTTACACCATACACAAAAATAAACTCAAATGGATATGGTACTTAAACATAAGATGGGAAACCATAAAAATACTAGAGGAATCCACAGGCAGCTAAATCTCAGACATATGCTGAAAAAACTTCTTCACTGATACTACCCCTAGGGCAATGGAAGCTAAAGAGAAAATAAACAAATGGGACTACATCAAAATAAAATATTGGATTATTAATATTAAAAATCTCCACATCATGCAGAAGAATATAAAATAATATAAGAAAATATTTTGCTCTCAGTGAGGTGAGCCACATAATTTAATCTTAGCCAGATTATCTAAGTTAACATCAACACTGATAATAGAGAAATAAAGTGAATTTATAAAATTGTGGAGCACTTGTTAGATTATTTTTCTTTTTAATCTTTCAATTTAAACTCTACTGAAATTTTCAATCAAATTTTACTAGGACATTATTTGACCTTCACTTTTGGCATGATACCTCACTTCCATACTAAGTCTTCCTTTAATCCTAACCTTATTGTTGAGGAAAATCAATGTAGTATAACTTATGCTTCTGATACTACCAATACAAACAATTATAAATCACAGGACAGAGTGTCAACTCACAGAGGGAAGGGGTAGGTGGGTGGGAAGAGATTAACCAAAGCACTTATATGCATAACCTGTGGACACAGACAATAATGTGGTGAAAGGCCTGGAGTGGGGAGCAAGTTTGGCTAAAAAGGGTCAAGGGGGGGGGGAGGGAGGACATCTGTAATACTTTCAATAATAAGGGAGATTAAAATAAAAAAATAAATAAGGCCACTGACATGAGAGTGCCCATGCTTGGTCAAAAATGTGTATTTTAAATGGCCAGGCATTTATTTCTATTATTTTTAAAATAGTTACTGAAAGTATAAACGTCATTACATTTTAAGTCTTATAGAGAAACCTGAGATCCAGAAACATATGTCTATAAATATCAATGTAGAAATATTGCTCTAGAACATACCATGGTCATTTCCAGGTAGGTACTGTACCCACAATGAATTTATCCTATCTAATAAAAGGGAATATGCTAATTGCTGCCACGCCCTCACAGATGGCAGTGCCCACAGCCACAAGATGGTGGTGCCCAGTCCCCTCAGACCCCCCAGGGGTGGCTCTGCATGCCTGCCTCCAGAGTCCCCCAGTCTGCTCAGTCCCCCAGTCTGCTCAGTCCCCCAGCCACCTAGGGTTGGCCCAAGGCACAGGCAAACCTCGGATGGAGGCTGCCCAGCCGCCCAGGGCCACCCGAGGCTCAGGTAACCAGGGCCAGCCAAGGCTTGCACTGCCAGCAGTGGCAGCAGCAGAGGTGTGATGGAGGCATCACCATTCCCTGATCGCCAGGTCACCTACCACCCCTGAGGGATCCTGGACTGTAAGAGTGGGCTGAGGGACCCCTCCTCCAGTGCATGAATTTTCATGCATCAGGCTTCTAGTTGTCTAATAAAAGACATATGTAACAAGTGATGGCTCTCTAACTTTAAGTGCACTGCACTGTAGGAAGCTTTGATAGGACATGTACCACTAAACCTGCAAAAGTAGTCAGGACACAGGCCATTCATTTTTAATGAATCAATAAGGACTCACTAAAGTGTTTATCTTTGTGTTGGAGAAAAAACTAGAGAGATGAAGATCAGGCAAAAGAACAAATTAATTTCATGTATGGTAGGATAGGACATCACACTAGGTGAGTGAAGTAGCAAGGTAAATAGAAAGAAGCAACACATCTTGGCAACTAACTGGAAAAAGAATGTTAATATTAAGGTTTCACATCACATTGATTGGGAGAATGATTTAATATTGTACTGGCTTTCTATTGCTGCTCTAAAAAGTAGCATAAACCTAAAAGGTTTGAAACAACAGCAATTTATCTCACAGATTCTGTAGGTCAGAAGTCTAGGCACTGCATGGTTAGGTTCTCTGCTCAGGGTCCCACTGGGCTAGAATCCACATGTGAACCACAGCTCTGGTTTTCATGTGGGCTCAGGATCCTCTTCCAAGTTCACTAGTTTTGGCAGAATTCCTTTCCTTGTGCTGTAGGATTAAGGTCCCCATTTTCTTTCAAGCTGTCGTGAGGGACCACTATCAGCTTTATAGGCTGCCCAAAGTTCTTTGTTAAGTGGCCCAGAAGGCAGTTCACAAAAGGGATCTTTGCTGTCCATACCAGTGGAATGGGATCTCTGACACCTCTTTTGTGACCTGCTGGAGAAAATTCTCCGTATTAAAAGAGGTTCCGGGATTAGATCAGACCCGCCTCAATAATCTTCTTGCTCTGAAAATCCTGATTTGAGATTTTTAAAAAAAAATTTTTATTTTTATTGTTTGAAGTATTACAAATAGTAGTACATATGGGGACTCAGAACTGTTGGACATTGAAATTGGGACTCAAACATTTTTTATTATTATTTTTTTTTGGTTATTATATGTTCATTTCTAGTCTACAGAGGCAAAATTTTTTAAAGGAAAGAAATGGGGAGGAAATAGATACAGAGGCAAAGAAATATTGAACAGACTGTCAAACTACATTGGGAAGGCAGGGGAGGCTGGGCGAGGGGGGCTGTAAGAGATCAACCAAAGGACTTGTACGCATGCATATAAGCATAACCAATGGATATAAGACACTGAGGGGAGGGGGGGAGATGGCGGGCAGGTGAAGGCATGTATTGGGGCGTAGGGGAAGCTGGGGGGAGGTCAATGGGGGAAAAAAAGGAGACATATGTACTACTGATTTGAGATTTTAATTATATCTGCAAAATTCCTTCACTGCAGTACCTAGATTAGTGTTTGAATGAGTAACTAGGAGATGTGTAATCCAGGGCCTGGGAATCTTAGATTTGGGGACTTGGGGGGTGGGTGGCATCTTAGAATTCTTCCTATTACAAATACCATTAGGGAAATATGAAATTCAAATGAATGAACAGACATAACCAAATAGTAGTTATAATTTTAAAAAGTAAACCCAGATTCACATAATTACATAGGTTGCATGGGTAACCTAAATAAATAAAGCTGACTGAGTGTTAGGAAAATGTAACAAAGTTTGAGCAATAGAAAGAGGATGGAATCACAGTGAACTGAGTAATGGGAAATTGTCCACATAAGAATCAGAGTTGCCATGAGAGAAAGAGTGTCCAGTTTGCCAGATTTTTAGTCTTTTGTAAAAGAAACCAGAGACTCAGGTTTTTATATATCCCCCAATTTTTAAATGTTGGCAGTTATTTCAAAAGTTTTACAACTGTGGACAAGGCAAAATTATGTGGGCCAAACAAAACATACCTGAGGGCAAAAGCTCTGGCTCGTAGACTGCCAGTTTTGACCTGAGCTCTACAGTAACAAGATTGATTTTTTAAAATTGCTTATTAAATCACTCATTTATGTGTAGTCATACCTCTGGCTGGAATAACTCAGGCTGTTTTTGAACAAACTGAGTGACCTGAAAATTACATTTTAAACTTCCCTAAGTTAATTTAAAGTATCCTAATTATAGGCATTTTTAAGGTTGTTGCTATAGAAAACTAAAATCTGAATTTGGCTATTTTTAGAAATTATGAAGAGGTTTCTGGAAATTTAATTTGATTGGTATTACTAATAGATGTTGATGAAAATAGAATTGTAGAATTTTTGGGGCAGTTTAATTCAGATTTGTGAATAGATGGGCCAAGAGGAAGACACATAACAAATTTACCCTATAGCTGGATATTTTGCTTTGTTTCAAACATTATAACAGGGCTTACATGGGCTTCCTAATATCTGCAATGAGGCACATTGCATATTGTTAACAGCATTTATGTGGTCAAGTATATACATAGGATACACACGTGTATTTAAATGGTTATGCACATTAGAATACACACTACCATATGATAGTGCCTAGGAATAAGGTATTTGTGTCAGATTCAATAAATTCACCACCTCTCATCCTGATTTTGAGCAGTATCATTAAACTAAGACTCACTTGCTCATCTGTCAAATGGGGCTAATAATATTACCTCTCTTTTATGGTTGAAACATAATATAATACATATAAAGTACTTAAAAGACTTGTCACATTGCAACACTTAATAAATATTAGATAATATAATTGTGCATAAGTATATGTATTCTTATATGTGGTGCATTTATAGAGATATGTTTATTCTAATAAAGCATTATTTGATATACTTAGCAGTTCCAGAGAAAACAATTTGACTTCAATGTCTGATTTATAATATTTTTGCTATTTTTTCAGATTAACATAGATGGTATTATGTTAGTTCATTTGATTAATGACCAGTGCTAGAAAAAGAATATTTGAAGGAGAAAGAGTATTTTCAAGGTCATTATGAGTGATATTTATTGGAAAACTAGTGCCAAGGGCATCATTCAATTATGTAGAGTACATAACAGGAAATTGCATGCAGCATATGTGGACGGGAATCCCTGCAGACAATGACATCAGCGGACAAAATTCAGCTGCAGAGGAAGATCTTGGTGTATCAAAATCACAAATTAAGAACTTCCATTACTGAATAATCACATCGACTAAGTAATTAGAAAGATGTAATTCTTAAGTGTCAGTAACTAAGTATTCAGATATTTACTTTCCCAGCCAGCATCAGTAAGTCACCATATTTGCCCTAGAAAGGGAGCAGGTTGCTTGGCACACAAGTGAGATAAAAGACTCGCTAAGGTACATGATCTGGGTCTCTGATCAGGCCAGGGTTTTGTGGTAGTGAAAATGTCAAGCTCAGAAAACCCTTCCTGTTGGGCTTTCCATCAGTGTTGTGTATGATTCTTCTAAATGAGTCAGGTCACTTGTGTCATTCTAAGATTTCCTTTCTGTTAGTCCTCCCCTGAGGATATTTTTCCATTGATTTTTAGGGAGAGTGGAAGAGAGAGGGAAAAACAGAGAGAAACATCGATGTGAGAGAAACACATTAATTGGTTACCTTCTGCACATGTCCTGATCTGATCAAGGCCTGTGCTGGGGGAGGAGCCTGCAGCCAAGGTATGTGACCTTGACCGGAATGGAACCCGGGACCCTTTGGTCCTGTTCTCCAGCACACTTATTAGTTCTTTATTGTCAATAATATGATCTACAGTCAAATTGCAGTGAACTCCTTTTGCCTTTTTTACTGTATTCCAACCCTGTCTTGGCATGGATTTACTTGGGTTTGTCCTGTTTGACATTCACTCAGAATCCTGAATTCATCCTAAAGCTTTCTGGCTCTTTGGCTTTTGATATTTGCTTTATCAGCTTAGGATACACTCATAATTCATGATGTACTTTTTTCTAGAAAGCCTACACTTGCCAAAACCTATGTCATGTGAAAGGTACTTCTTATAAATAATCTTATGATTAATAACTATAAAAATAATCTGTCACTTTGTGGACTGCTAAGTGTCATTTTTGGCTGAATGCTTCATATTAATCGTCTTTATTTTGCTTCACAACCCGTCTATGAAGATACATTATTTTTATCCTCATATTGTCAATGAGGACACTGAACTTCAGAGATTAATAACCTATCCAATGACATAAGTGGCAGTGCCCAGATTTACATCCAGGTGTTTACAGTAAGGTTCTTGCAGCTCCCACAGAAATTTGTTTTTGCATTTATCAATATGTTTTGCCTCATCGTGTTGCCTTTATAAAATGTGTGCTGGCCTGTCTCTTCAGTTAACTATTTACCCCTAACCGTAGAGACATCTTTGTTCCTCCCACACCTAGTGAAATTGTGCTCAATATTTAAACAAATAAATTGAATTATGCACAGCTCTATATATTCCTATAAATAAATAAAAATATGTAATCTGAAAAATCTACTTTTTATGTTATCCTTTGTGATCTTCATTGTGAGATATGCAACAAATATTATCAACACATTTAATAGATGAATGTTCATAGATAGTAAGTAACTGAACAAGGATTTGAACACAAATATTTTATTTCCTAATAGAATGTTCCATCGTTGATTGGGACTTTCTTTTATTGACATATTGAAGTTATATAAATTTGAAATAACCTATATATCAGAATAAATATTTTGGCTCTGCTGAAGCTATTTGGCAACATTTAAGATTGAAAGGGAGAATAGTTTTGCACCTTGGCACTATAACAGAAAAGAATTCAATTGAGAGCCACACGTTTTTTCACTTGTTTATTTGTTTAGGAAGGTAGTTCTTTTTCTTTTGAGAATGTTGTGCCACTTCCTCTGGCTTCCATTTCTGATGAGAAATATACTATTTTTTGCATTTTTTATCCATTAATGGTAAGATATTTACTTATCACTGCTTTCAAGGTATTTTTCTTTGTTTTAGTTTTCAGAGGTTTGATTATGTTATATCTTGGCATGGATTTATTTGGGTTTGTCCTGTTTGACATTCCTTCAGCTTTATAAATATGTCAGCTTATGTCTTTTTTCCCATACTTGTTAAATTTTCAGCCATTAGTTATTGGAATATATATTCAGCCCTACTCTCTTTCTCCATTCCTCCTAACACTCAGATGGCGGGAAATGTTAGACCATGTGTTATAGTCCTACAAGTTCCTGAGGCTCTGTTCATTTTTCTTTACTCTATTTCTTTGTTCATATTGGGTGATTTTTCTGTTCTGTTTTTAAGTTAACTGATTTTTTCCTGTGCCAACTCCATTCTCCTGTTGGAATCATTCACAGAATGTGTTTTTATTTCAGTTTTTGTATTTTTCAGTTCTAAGACTTCTATGTGGTTCTTCTTTATGTTTTCTTTGGTGATACTTTCTATTTCTTTGATGAGGCTTTGTACTTTTTTATTTCCTTCCATATGTTCATAGTTCATACTTGCTGATTGAAGTATGTCTTTAAGATGACTGCTTTAAAATCCTTGTCAGATAATCCTAACATCTTTATATCTGAGTGTTAATGTATGTTAATTTTGTTTCTAAGGTCATTTGTAATGTTTTCTTTTTTTTAGCTTAATAAGTCATTTTTTAATGTATCTTGGACATTTTGGATAGTATGTCATGAGAATCTTGATTTTATTTATCTTCTGTGTTAATGGTCCTCCTCTGGTACCATGCCAACGAAGAAACATAACATCATTGCTGCTGGGTAGGATGACAATTCAGGCTTCCAAGCAGGCCTCTGCAGAGGTCACTTTAGTTCCTATAGACGTGGAGGGGACTCTCACTACTGCTCTTCATGCAGTCTTCACCGCCACTCTGGGTGTGTGTAGCAGGATTCCTCAATGCCAAGGGAGGGTGAAGTCCCAGGTACCTATTTTGTTTTCTTTGAAACCAACCAGTGAGAAAAAAGGGAACCTCATGACAGGCAAAATTGGAAATCTGGTTTTCTCTACTAACAGAGGTGAGAGTGGGGCACGGTTTCATTCATGGTGTTTGTCTGAAAGATTTTCTTTTGTTAGGATGCTCCTTTCCTGGTCCTTTGCCTAGAGAGAACAGCTTGCTTTGGCTCTGTTTGGTCTGTACCCATTGATGTTTCCAGGTGGAAGTTTTCTTCAGCACCCAGTCAGTACTATATTAAGTGAAAAGATAACCTGGGGAATACACAATTATGTCGTTCCTTGAGTCTTTAGGTTATTTAAAGGCTTTTCTTTTTCTCACCATCTTTCAGAGTCTTGTCTTTGATTTACAGTATATAACTAGAGGCCTGGTGCATGAAAATTCATGCACTGGATGGGGGGTCCCTCAGCCCAGCCTGCCCCCTCTCACAATCTGGGAGCCCTCTGAGGCAGGAGGCGGCCTGGTAATCAGGGAAGGCGACATCACATCACACTTTTGCTGCTGCCACTGCCTGGCAGCGCAAGCCTTGGTCAGTCCTGGTTACCTGAGCCTTGGGCGGCCCTAGGTGGCTGAGAAGCCACCATCCAAGGCTTGCCTGTACCTCGGGTGCACCTGAGCGGCTGGGCGGCTGCCATCCGAGGCTTGCCTGCCCCTTGGGATGGCCCTGGGTGGCTGGGAGGCTGAGGGGACTGGGGCACTCCAGAGGCAGGCACACTGGCAGGGCTGAGGGGACTGGCTGCTGCCATCTTGTGGCTGTGGGCACCACCATTTTTGAGGGCAGGGCAGTCAATTAGCATATTCCCTCCTTATTGGCTGTGGGCGCCACCATATTTGCAACGGTGTGAGGGTCCATTAGCATATTCCCTCTTTATTAGATAGGATGTCCAGAGTTTTTAGTTGTACTTAATAGGACATATACGGAAAAATACATCTACTCTATCTCATTCCTAAGGCTAAAAGTCATATATAAATACTAGCAACTTTAACAAACTGATTTTATTTAAAGTCTTTCAGTTGAGTAAAATAGAGTCCATGCAATCAGAATAGAATAGAGGGCTGGATCCAAACTTAGAGTTCCATATTTAAAACTTGGGCAGAAGAGAAGAAATCAGTGAAGAAAATTGAATACATATCTCTGGAGGGGGAAAGGATGAAATCAGAAAGATGTGGCGTCATGAAAACCAAGGTACATGTGTTTTTCAATTATATGGGTATGAGCAATTATTAATGATAAAATATTGAACTAGATTGAACACCATTAATTGACCATTGTATTTTGCTTGACAAAATTATTAGTGATCCCAGTAGAAGTTGTGGAATAGTTGGATAAAAACATTTAAATAAACCCTAGCTAGTTTGACTCAGTGGATAGAGCGTCGGCCTGCAGACTGAAGGGTCCCAAGTTTGATTCCAGTCAAGGGCACATGCTCGGGTTGCAGGCTTGATCCCCAGTGGGGGGCATGCAGGAAGCAGCCAATCAATGATTCTCTCATCACTGATGTTTCTATCTCTCTCTCCCTCTCCTTTTCTCTCTGAAATCACTAAAAGTATATTTAAAAAATAAATACAAACATTTAAATGATTTTTAAAGTAATATTGAAGACAAAACCATGGAGATAGTAAAAATACCAGTGGTTTCTAAGGGTTAAGGGGTAGCAGGGATGAATAAGCTAAGCACATAGGATTTTTAGGGCAGTAAAGGCATTTTTTATGATACTATAATGGTGGCTATATGACATTATATATTTATCAAAACCTATAATATATACAACATCAAGAGTGAACTCTAATGTAAACTATGGACTTTGAGTGATAATGATGTGTCAAAGTAGGTTCATCAATTGTAATAAATGTTTCACTATGATACTAGATGTTGATAGTGGGGGAGGCTCTTTGTGTGAGAGGGGAAGAGAAATTGTGGAAATCTCGGTATTTTCTGTTCAATTTTTCTGTGAACTTAAAACTGCTCTGGAGCCCTAGCCAGTTTGGCTCAGTGGATAGACTGTCCGTCTGTAGACCAAGGGTCCTGGGTCAAGGGGACATATCTTGGTTGCAGGCTCCTCCCCAGCCCGGGCCTTGGTCAGGGCCCCTGCAGGAGGCAACCAATTGATGTGTTTCTCTCATATTGATGTTTCTCTCTGTCTTTCCGTCTTGCTTCTACTTTCCCTAAAAAATCAGTGGAGAAACATCCTCAGGTGAGGATTAACAACAACAACAACAAAACTTCTCTGGAAAATAAAGTCTTTTAAGAAAACAAGCAAGCAAATTAATAAACACAGCATTTTCAAATAAAAAAGTACACACTATTAAGGAATTTGGTAAAAAGACCAATAATACATTTTTCCTCAAAAAAGACCAATAAGATATTTTTTCAAAAAAATATTGCTCTGAATATGAGCAGAAAATGAAATAGTAGCCAAAAGTGGAATCAAAGGAAGCTTTTTATTTTTTAAGATTGTATCTATTAAAGCAGGATGTTTAAGAGAGGGGGAAAAATGGAAAGTGTGTGAAAGGAAGAACAATTTCAAAGTAGAAAATCTTAAGCAAAAAGGAGTAAGAATTACTGGTAGATGCATGAGAAAGAAGGCTAACTTTAGAGAAAGAACCTCAGATAGAAAGATAAAGATAGTTATTCAGAGAGTTATAGTAAGTAGAATAACACAAGAAAAGAATCTTATTGGAGAAATATTTGTGTCATTTATCTTTTAAGTTATTGACATTCAAGATCAGTTTAGTGTTTTCATTTTATAAGTACAGGTGCTATTAAATTGCCCTGGAGGGGTCACATAAAATAAAGTAGGAAACCTGCTTCTTTTCCAAAGTCGAAATCTAAATCAAGTTCAGTTTTTTGTCATAAAAATAGGACAATGCCAAAATAACACAAGTTGATATCCAGGAAATAAATTTTCCCAGACAATACAGATAGGTTTGGACTTTAAAATACACTATAAATTACAGAAATGCAATAAGCTTGTTTACTTCCTTTGAATGTCCCAAAGGAGGAAAAAAAAAAAAAAATAAGAGATAATTATTTATTTACTTATTTATTTATTTTATTGTTTGAGGTATTACAAATAGTAGTACATATGTCTCCTTTTTCCCTCCCATTGTTCTCCCCCAGCCTCCCCTACCCCCCAGTACACGCCTTCACCTGCCCGCCCCCTCCTCCACCCCCAGTGTCTTGTATCCATTGGTTATGCTTATATGCATGTGTACAAGTCCTTCGGTTGATCTCTTACAGCTCCCCTCGCCCCCGCCCAACCTCCCCTGCCCTGCCTTCCCCCTGTAGTTTGACAGTCTGTTCAATGCTTCTTTGCCTCTGTATCTATTTTTTCCCCCATTGATAATTCTTTATTTTTAAAAATCCTTTTTATTGAACTATTGGGATGACCCACAAAATCATACAGGTTTCAGGTGCACAATTCTACAACACATCATTTGTACTCTATATTGTGTGTTCACCACTCCAAGTCTCATGTTGGTATAAGGTCACCATTAGTTCTCCTCCACCCTTACCATCCCCCACCCTGGCAATTACCACACTGTTTTGTTCGGTTATAACCATTTAGCATATTTAGCATTTGGTAGGACGACAACAATTAGCTATTTTTCTTTCTTGCTATATTTTACTTTGTGAAACAAAGGAGTTTATATGTATTAACTACCAAATTACTTTTCTTAAAATAATTTTCTCTATTTCCCTTTTTTTGGCTCTATAGTTTTGGTTAAAAGAATAAACCACATTAAATGCCAGAACAATAGACAATATTATTGGTTATTTCAATGGCAGATAAGTTAGTCACTTTACAGAAATGAAATGCCAGTTCAGCTGTGAAGTGGTGTGATGTGATGCTGGAAGCTTCTGAACATATTTTATGCTTGGCAGTAATAATATTGAATTAATATGTCCATGCAAGGTTTAAAAAATCTGGTTCAAATTTAGCCCAATTTATCAAGGTTTGGCAGAGTTATAAGAATTAACAAATCATGCTGTGACTTAAAATTAGCATTATGAATATTTAGGAGCTGTTAAAACTGTGGGCTAAATATATAAAATGTCACTGTCATCATACAAAAGCACGGTTTCACACACAGGAGAGGAAGGCGTATTACACAGTTCAGTATGGTACAAAGTACAACGTTTGATTTTGCTTTTGAGATCAACATCTTTATAAATGTTTTCTTTTGGTAATAAAAAGTCTTCCACATCTGCTGCAAAGATGTCATGGCCTCCAATCTGATCTTTTCATCATACGACATAGGAAATATATAGTGACACTCCATCCTTTTTTAAAAATTCATCTTTATTGCTAAAAGTATTACAGATGTCCCCATTTTTCCTCATTGACCCCTACTCTCTACCCCTCCCCCCTCCCAAGGTCTTCACTATTGTTTGTGTCCATGGTTTATGCATATCCTATATAATAAAAGCCTAATATGCTAAGTGTCTGGCCATCCAGTCCTCCAGTCGGCCATTCAACCAATCAAAGTGTAATATGCTAATGATACAGTAAGGCTGCTCAACCACTCGCTATGATGTGCACTGACCACCAAGAGGCAGAGAGTTGACCGGTCAACCAGTTGCTATGACATGCACTGACCACTAGGAGGCAGATGCTCTGACTGGTAGGTTAGCTTGCTGCTGGAGTCCGGCCAATCAGGACTGGGCAAGAGAGGCTGGACACACCTTAGAGTCCTCCCGCAGTCCCTCCCCAACCCTGATTGTGCACTGGTGGGGTCCCTCAGCCTGGCCTGTGCCCTCTTGCAATCTGGGACCCCTCAGGGGGTGTTGGAGAGCCTGTTTCAGCCAGATCCTGCAGGCCAGGCCAAGGGACCCCACTGGTGCACAAATGCACCAGGCCTCTAGTATGCATATAAGTTCTTTGGTTAATCTCCTCCCTTACCCTTCCTTATGAGAATTGTCAGTCTGTTGCATGCTTCATGTCTCTGGACACTCCATTCTTTTGATAAGCAGGAGAGAGCCCTTCCAGAGAGTGTTTCTCCTTTGTCCCACGTAGAATCTCTGGGGAATCTGAGATTATGTGCAGTTGTTTTAGCCGAATTTGAATAACAGTGAAAAATGCAATGATAAATTCTTGTAAATTCATTATCTATTCTATATTTTAGCAAATTGTAGAACTTTAGTTTTCATTTAATGTTTTTGGTTTGGAATTAAAAATAAAAAAAAAATTGAACCTACATACAACAAATGATTATCTGATAAGCAAAATGAGGTCAAATAAATTGAATAGTTATGTAGTTAAATTGAATGTATGTAGTTATATCCATAGAGAGCTTGTTCAAAGTTACTTAAGATAGATAATTGGAAGTGAGAACATTGTGGACAGCTGATAACTTCATTTTCACAGAAACTACAATTTGTTTCTGTATTATGTATGCAGGAATAAAGATTGGAAAAATGGCATTACTGATTATCTCTAGAGCAGTGGTTCTTATTGGGAGTAATTTTGCCCAGAGGGGGCACATGGCAATGTCTGGTGAGACTTTTATATAGGGGTATAATTGACATATAACATTATATTAGTTTCAGGTGTACAACAAAATAATCAAATATTTGTATATATTGCAAAATGATCACCACAATAAGTCTAGTCAACATCTGTCACCACATATAGTCATAATCATTTTGTGTGATGATAACTTTTAATAACTACCCTCTTAGTAACTTTTAAATATGCAACACAATATTATTAACTATAGTCACCATGCTGTGCATTACAGCCCCATGACATATTCATCTTATAAATGGAAGTTTGTATTTTTTTATCCCCTTTACCCATTTTGCTTACTCCCAATCCCTGCCTCTGGCAATCACCAATCTGTCCTTTAATCTATTTTTCATGGAAAAATACATCTAGGTAAGTTCTCATAAACTATATTAGTCTATTAATAAAGATAAAAGTGATGATTTTATGTTTTAATAATTTTCTGATTGCCAAACCATTCCAGATAAAGTCTTTTTTTTATATTCTCAGTGCAATTTGGATGATCTTGATAATTTAAGATTTTTTTTTTTATATTTCACTCATGTTTTAAGCATTGGCTAAATTAAGACATGATGTTTTCATGCATGTGAAGAACATACCTATGTATAGTTCAAACTTTGGTATTTGTGGGAGTCAGCAATTGATCATGAATCTTTGGAAATTCTGCTTCTGTTGGAAACACAATTGATCAATCTTCTTTTGTTAAAAAAGATCAAAACTAGGGATAATAAAATTAAATAAAATTAGAAATAATACACTATTAGAAATGTAGTTTTGAAAAAATGTAGCATGAACTAATACTAATTGCACAAAAATCAGATACTTTCTCTGAGATTATCAAAAGGTGATGATGCATAAAATTCAGTGCTAATGAGTGCATTGAAATGAATGTAAAAACAAAATAAACTAAAAAGCATTTTAATAATCATTGTATGTAATAACCAAAACAGTTCTGCCACATTTTTAATGAAAAGTCTATATGTTATATTGTTCTGGAGTAGCCATATTTGACCGAGAAAAGGCTTAGGATACCTTGAGAAAGCCCTGATAATTTAAGAAGACAAAAGGTAATATTTTTGGAACCCTAGTCCTTGTACTAAGAAGAGGAATGAAATGGATAATTGTTTTCTAGACCCTTCTAATTCCTGAAGTGATGGAGAGAGGGGACACAGTGGTAGGGACTTGCATTGTCCTGGAAAAGAGATTTCTCTTTAATTGCCCTGGGCTGAGGTATGCCATAACATGGAAGTAGAGAAGAAAATTAATTACATTAAACCTGAAACCTATATAGTATTATAAACCAATATTACTTCAATTTTTAAAAAAATAGTGTCAATTTTGTAAAAAAACAAACAAAATGACACCAGAACTCCACTGGTGACTGGATCTGTTTCACAAGTGTGTCCCCGGTCCCGAGGTCTCTGAGTACTGAAGGGTAAATCTAAGTACGTCATGGCAGTGTCCTGGTTCTATAGGCAGAGAATAGAGAGGGAGGGAGGCGTGGCGGAAATGCAGATGCAATGTTTATAGTGTGACCTTGATTAACGTGGAAAACAGTGCACAGAGAGGAGTGATTATTTATTAACACTGACATGTACTGTATGAACATTTTCTTGGGCACTCTGGGACTGTCATCTGCAACAGATATTGGAAAAATGAGAGGTTCCTGATATTGTCCTCTTAGGAGCTTAAGCTCTAAGCAGATTTATTGTTAATGAGCCATTGCTTATGGTCAGCAGTCCTTGACTTTATTTTTCTAAGGAGGGTGTTGTTTAATGAAAGTTTTTTTAGTTTTTTTTTTTAATATGTATAAGCCTGTATTTGCGGAAGGTTAACCTATGCATTTCTTTAGGTTGTATGCTAGTTTGGATGATTAAGATTGGAACTTAAGTGATAGAAAAGTAAGTCAGCAAAAGGGTAGACAAAGAAGCCTCAGACTTTTCTGCTTCCCGTAGAAACACTGATTCAACCAAATATATCAACCAATTCCCTTTATGAGAAATCCCGAAACCAGTTAAATGCTCCTGCACTGCAGGTAAGCAAAATGCTACCCGATGGGAGAAAAATCAAGGTACCTTTTGTCATGGTACCCCAGACAGTGCCATAGCACTGGGCAAACAAAAGAACAAAATCAGACCCCTATTTTACAATGTACACAAAATTAGTTCAAAATGGATGAGAGACTTAAATGTAAGCTGAAACTATAAAACTCCTAGAAGAAAACCTGTAGAAGAGAAAATATGTTTTTTAATATATTTTTATTGATTTCAGAGAGGAAAGGAGAGGGAGAAAGAGATAGAAACATCAATGATAAGAGAGAATCATTGATTGGCTGCCTTCTGCATGCCCCACACTGGGGATCAAACTCACAACCCGGGCATGTGTCCTCACTGGGAATTGAACCATGACCTCTTGGTTCACAGGTCAATGCTCAACCACTGAGCTATGTCAGCCAGGGTAGAAGGGGAAATATTCATGACATTGGTCTTGGCAATAATTTCCTATTATGACACCAATAGCATAGGCAACCAAAGGTAAAAACAGATACGTGGGACAGAATCAAACTAAAAAGCTTTTGTACAACAAAGCAAACAATCCACAGAGTAAAAGGCAACACAACAAATGGGAGAAAATATTTGAAAACCATATATCTGATAAGAAGTTAGTCTCCAAAATATATAAGGAACTTCTACAACTCAATAGCAAAACAAACAAATGACTCAGTTAAAAGTAAGAAATGACTTAAATAGGTACTTCTCCAAAGAAGACATACAAATAGCTAGCAGCTATAGGAAAAGATATTCCCAGTCACTAATCATCAGGAAAATGCAGATCAAAGCTACAATGAGATATCACCTCACACCCATTAGGATAGTCATTATTTTAAAAAGAAAGAAAAGAAAAGAAAGTAGCAAGTGCTTTGTTGAGGAAATGGAGAATTTGGAATCCTAATACACTGATGGTAGGAATGTAAAATGATGCAGCCACTATGGAAAATAGTATAGAGTTTCCTCAAAAAACTTAAAATAGGACTGCCATATAACCAACTAGCAATCTTACTTTACATATTTTTCTAAATAGAATTGAAAATGATTATCTCAAAGAGGTGTTTGCACTCCCAAGTTCACTGCATATTAATCGCAATAGCAAAGATGTGAAAACAACCTAAGTGTCTATGGATGGATGAATGGATAAGGAAAATGTGGGGTATACATAAATGGAATCATATTAAGCCTTAAAAGCAGTCATGTACTAATAATGTAGATAAGAACATTATGTGCAGTGAAACAAGCCAGTCTAGAAAGACAAATACTTCATGATCTCTCTTGTATGAACTATCTGAAGTAGTCAAATTCATTGAAGGAGAGAATAACATGGTGGTTACTAGTGGTTGGGAGAGGAGAAAATGGAGAGTTGCTATTCCAAGGGTTTACAATTTCAGTCACGCAGAATAAAAATGTCTAAAGCTTTGATTTAGAATATTATACTTAGTAGAGGCCAGGTGCACGGATTTGTGCATAGAGGTTGGAGGGGGCCTGTGCCCTTTTGCAATCTGGGACCCTTCAGAGATGTCTGACTGCTGGTGCAGGCCCAATCCCTGCTGCCTGGCCTATGGGGATCAGGCCTAAACCAGCAGTCAGACATCCCCTGAAGTATGTAGCAGTGTATCAAGCTGCACTGCTACTTGGGAGGAGCCTGAGCCAGCGCCGGGTGCAGTGCTGCTCACGCTAATCCCAGTCTGCTACACACGTCGCCACTCAGTAGCATGGCTGCAGAATTGGGAGAGGCTCCCAACACTGCAGCAGCTACACTTGCCACCTGTGAGCCTGGCTTCTGGCTGAGCGGTGCTCCCCCTGTGTGAGTGCACTGACCACCAGTGAGAAGCAGCTCCTGCATTGAGCGTCTGCCCCCTGGTGGTCAGTGTGCATCATAGCTCCTGATCAACAGGTTGTTCCTGTTGTTTGGTCATAAGGGTCTCTTAGCTCTCTCTCTCTCTCTCTCTCTCTCTCTCTCCATATATATATACTAGAGGACCAGTACCAGTGCATGAATTCTTGCGCACTGGTGGGGCCCAGTTGGCTCACCCCAATGGGGGCCAATCAAGGGTGGGGCCAGGGAAAGGGGCCATGGTTTTTCCAGTCATTCTGGTCGTTCTGCCATTTGGTCACTGGGCTTTTATTATATAGAGTTAGTCATCTCAGACAGCCATAACAAAACACCATAAAATTGTATTGCTTAAACAACAGGAATGTATTTTTCTCACAGTTCTGGAGGCTGGAATTTGGGGTCAGGGTACCAGCATAGCATCGTCCCAAATACCAGAAAGTGGTGGATCGATTGCCAGTCAGGACACATGCCCAGGTTGCAGATTTAATACCCAGTCCAGTGAGTGCAGGAAACAACAGAACAATGTTTCTCTCTCTCCCTTCTCTCTGAGATCAATTAAAATGAATGATAAATAATGTTCTATAAGTATGGTTTTAACAAGAAAGACATTAATGATCTATGAAGTTAAAAATTCATATTTTATAACACATATATACAGCATGACCCCTTTTAAAAATGTTTATTGATTTCAGAGGAAAGGAGAGGTAGATAGAAACATCAATGATGAGAAAGTATCATTGATCAGCTGCCTCCTGCACCCCTCTACTGAGTATCGGGCCCAACACCTGACCAGGAATCATATCATGACCTCCTGGTTCATAGATGGATGCTCAACCATTGAGCCCCACCAGCCAGGCCCCATTTTTATCAATATCAGGCACATGAGGTACATTGGCAAGATCTCACTCCTAGACGAAAGTCTGAAATTGCCCAAATTCTTTTGCAGCTGGTTTTTGGATATGAATTTATTTCTGCCAATTGGATGTGCTTGCACAATATTTTGAAGGCAGAAGTGGGGCAGAGGCATCTTCCCACAGTTTGGGCTGTTTGCTGCTGGTGATCATGTGTGCAGAGATGTGGAGGTTTTGTGCAGTGGAATCCAGGCTGTGCGTAGGCAGTTGTGGCAGAGGCAGTGCCCAATGATCTGTTTTGTGGGAGCGGGAGGGCACTTGTGGGGGCACCAGTTTCCCGATCCCTGGGTCACAGCTGTACCAGAGTGGTTTTGTCCAAAATGTTCATGGAGGCATTTGATTTACGTCAAAAGGCCCTTTAATTTGGTTCTGTTGAAAATGTTCATGAGCATGTTTGGTCCACGCCAAATGGTACTTGATATTTTATCCTGTCTAAAACACCCAGGCTTTGAAAATGTCCCTGGGTTCAAAGAGCCTATAACATTTATTGGTACCTTTGCCTTACAGAATTAATACATAAGAAATGCTATCATGTTTCTTGGTCCAATAATTGTATTGTGGCTATACTGCAAATAATGACCCTTTTTGCCTCAGTAGCCTGGCTGGTCATGGCCCTTGGGGTTAGGTAGATGGGTAGGGTGGAACAAATGTCACTACCCATTTTTAACACACATGCACAAAAGATAATGGTGGAAAATGTGCCTGTGTATTATTTAAAAACATCATTATAATTGCTAAGGTTTTATATGTATTTTAACTTCTAAATAAACTCTGATCATATGTTGGGGGGGAGGTCTATGCTTAAGTCACACACACACACAAATGTCAGACCAAACCGCATAGTAAACAAGGAGATGGTTTTAGAACTGGGGAGGAAGAACTAGTTGTTGGGACCCAGAAGCAGTGCTAACATTGCAGGTCTTCTCAAGGTTCTAATGGGATACAGTCAATGTAAGTGGATGAGGAAACCCATTTCCACCTTCACTACACAAGGCTGAGTTTTAAATTTGCATAAATGTGAATCATAGCCTTTAGAATAACTGCTTCCACTATTATTTTAATGTTGTTTTAAATCTGGTTTTCTAAACCTTTTGATTTAGTCTTGAAAATGATGCCATAAAGATGGAAAAATAATAAACTCTCAAAGGTGTAAAATTGCCTTAAGTATATCTTGTCCCACCCAGTGTTTGCAGTCATCTTGTGCTACAACTTCGCAATTCAGTGACTCCTCTCTATGGACTCCCTTGACTAGATACAACACCTGAGACCTAAACTGTTCTCAACTGTCATTGACTATTTGTCCTTGTACTCACTGCAACTGATGTGGGGTTTTGCTCATCAGCATATTCGAGAGGACTAGAATTGTCCTTCTTGTGCAAAATGCAAAGGAAGGGTTATCATTGGTTGTTTCTTGAGAGTTCCCATGATAACATGTTGCCTTGCTGTAGGGTGGCATTGGCTGGAAGGGTTTCCTGCTCTAATGAAAGAGTATTACTGAGGAACTGCTTATTATGTTAGTGTCCACTTCTACTCAGCACTCCATGTTCTATGTAACCTTTCCTGATAAAATCCTAGCTTTTAATCAATTTATAATTGCTTTTTTAAAATTGCTCTTTATTTTCCTGTTGAAAGGTCAGTATTGTTCCAGTTTATTTAAGAAATTTATAGCATTTTATACAATCTTGGCAAATGTATAGCATTTTATACAATCTTGGCAAAGAGAAAACTTCTTTAAAAAAACTATTTGCCCTTATTTAAATTATTGCAAATAGTTTGTGCTACATATTTACATTTTATTCTATGGTTTCCTCTGAAAAAGAAATATGGTTGTGCAATGGCACAGCTTGCAAATTCAAAATTAGATTTCTCTGTGGAAGCCTGCAGACACACAGAAATTAAATGCAGAATCATGTAGGAAATGAATGATCTGTAAATTCATTTGAAATACCCATAGGTACCCCCTTCCAAACTGGGGTGCTTTAAGCGATATGCTGCATTGATTTTCTTGTATGTCACATTACATTGGGTTTGTATGTCTCATTATGTGATGTTATCACTTTATGGTGCAGTGGCTTTTGTGGTGACACTCTGAACATAATGTAATGTGATGCGCCATGGCTGTGAAATACCATTAAACTATGATCCTCTAGGCTCTAGAGTCTAGAGTCCGTGAATTATGCCCTTTCACTACGGCAGTTCCAGAAGGCAGAGAGAACTGCAGGAGGCATATGCCTTGTAGGATTATCTGAATTTGTTTATTGACCTCATTGTAGTCTTGTAAAGTTATATGTTGATATAATTACTAATACTAATAATATCACAACAATTTGAATTTGATACAAGGAAACCCACCTGTTCCTAAAGTGAGTTGTTGTGACATCCTTTCATTTCTGCAATTATGGAGCAATAATAAAAGAAAATATATTGTGTCATTGACCCTTTTTCTCATATTGTGCAAAGAAGGGGGAGAACTGTTTTTCTCAAACATGGCACTTGCCCTGAAAGAATTGGCCAGAATGTTAAGGGTTTGTGACTGCTTCTATACTGGGTTTTGCTTTTCAATCTCTCGGCTTTTTCATGGATCTTTTACTCCATAGAGACCATCAAAGTAGTATAAGCTTGGGTTTTTCTTCCTTTTAGAAATATATTTTTATTGATTTCAGAGAGGAAGGGAGATGGAGAGAGAGATAGAAACATCAATGAGAGAGAGTCATTGATTGGCTGTCTCCTGCACGCTCCCCTTCTTCCACACTGGGGATTGAGCCCCCAACCCTGGCATTGCTCTGGGCTAAAATTGAACCATGACCTGCTAGGTGGAACTCAACCACTGAGCCATGCCAGCCAGACAAGGTGCTTTTTTTTTTTTTCCTTTGGGATGTTACACTTCATGTGTTGCGGGTAGAACTTTCTTATCACTATAACGCTGAGTTGAAGACATAACCATCTTTGCTCATCTACTGACTTGGTCTCTTAAATTAAAAGGATACACTCCTTTAAAACCAAATTTTAGTGAAATCATTTCAAAATACAGTTAACTGTGAGAATTCTCTGGTGGCTACTATTTGCATCAAAGTAAATGATTGGCTGTGGTTTAATTTAGAGACTGAGAACTTAAGACCAGCAACAACAAGGTTATAAGAATTCTATGACATTTGTAAGACATCATATTTTTGTAAACATTTAATTTAATTCTCATCAGTATGTATGCATTATTATTGTATTTTATAGACAAGGAAACCATCATTCATCCAGATTTCCTTATTCCCTCATGCTTTTTATCAATCCTGTTTCAGGACCAAAGCCTTATTTCTGCTGTTACTTCATCTTGTCAAAAAAATTTATGGAGCTTATACTATCAAATTATTTATTTGTGCATGTGTTTTAATTGCAGTAGCAAAAAGGAATTCACCACATTATCAAACATTAGCCCAGTACATTTTTATAAAACAAGCCAATTCGTGTAAATATTGCCTCAAGTCACATTATTATTAGCTTAAATACGAATTCAGAGCCCTGAAAGCTCTTAGACAAGTGACATAGTCAGAGTTCATTTAAAAATTCTTCTTGGACTTGAATGTGATGAAGGGATGTATGTATAAACCTGGGCAGGTTCAGAGGGAAGATATGGCCCTCTGTGAGTCCTCTTCTCATCAGACAAGTGTCATCTTTCATTTTGCTCCCAATTTTCTCTTCCACATATAGCCTATATTTACTATGTACAGAAATTAATGATGCTTCATGTTTTTATCTTCTGTTGATTATTAGGTTAATGACTTTCTTTTAGGCTTAAATATAATTCCATAAATGATATGTTTCCTAAATTAACTAAAATACCCTTCCATGCCATTGAGGAACACGTAAGGTGCAATGTAGCATGCACTCCTTTAAAACTTGACCTTGACTTCAGCATTATTCAATTGCAAGAAGGTTGTTTCTAAGCCCATTTAATACAGTGTTATGCTTTGTCAATGAATAAATGCATCCTAATTTTTCATGTTGACTTTCATGTGCTTATAATATTTACTATGACATTAATAACTTTGAAATATGCATATATTGCTCCAGATTACTGGCATGATCATATGCTGTAGGAGTATTGCTAATTTTAAAAGTTCCTGTTAATAAATTGGCTTCATTAGCTCTCGTTAATCTCTGTAAGATATAGAATTCTTGCATAAAAACACATATGTTGTAGATCCAGTTGCAAACTTTAAGTGAAATTATTATAAAAATATTTTCATAGTTTTATTAGTTTTTTCTTTTGTAAACCAATATGTATGTGTGCATGTGTGTTTGTGTGAATGTGTCTGTGTATGTGTTTAAATCAGATAATGATACTAAAATAAGACTATCATGCCTAACTGGTATGGATCCATGATCCATGAGACCCTTTCATGTCTTAGTTGTATTTCTAATTCTTTATTCCTTAAACTAGAGGCCTGGTGAACAAAATTCATGTATGTGTAGGGCCCTACAGCTGGCTGGCGATCAGGGCTGATCTGGGTGGCGCCTGATGTGGCGGTTGGGGGATCCCCACTGGCACCCACCTAGGCTGGCCTGGGGCCTGCGGGCTGGGGGCAGCTCTGGTGTTAAGCGTCTGCCCTCTGGTGGTCAGTACGTGTCATAGCAACCTATCATTCTGCCATTCAGTCTATTTGCATATTAGGTTTTTATTATATAGGATCACCAAGCTTTTACTTCCACTTTATTTATATTATTGGCCAGTCCCTCTATATTAGTTTACTATTGATACATACCAAATAACCACAAACATAGTTGTTAATACAATATACATTTATTATTTCACAATTTCCATTGGTCAGAAGTCCAGGCAAGGCTTAACTGAAGTCAAGGTGTTGCTTAGGCTGTGTGGCATTTGGAGGTTTAACTGGGAAAGAATCCAATTCTAAAATCATTTATGGTGTTGGCAGAATTCATTTCCTTTTGGCTATATAACCGAGGTTCTCAGTTTCTGACTGGCAGCTGACTAGAAGTCACCCTAAGATTCTAGATCCCTGTCATGTGCCCCTCTCCATAGGCAGGTCACAACATGGATTTTTGTTTCTTCATAGCCAGAAAGAGAATCTTTCTATCCAGCCTGTTAAAAGGGAGCCTTCCTTGATGTGATATAACCATGAGAGGGACATATGGCCTTTGCCATACTCTAGTGATTAGATGTAAGTCACATTTTGACCTCCATTCAAGGAGAAGGAATTATAGAAGTGGGATTAATTGGGATTCACTCTTATAAGTCACTACATGACATGAAACTCCCCCACTAGACCAAGTATTTCTATTAATTTACAATATATCAAGTACCTATTGATTCAGTATTTTCCTGTGTTTCATATGGGATACAAGTTGGCCTTAGACAGTTTGCTTTGCTGCTATATCAAGGGCATATTCTGAAAGAAATCAAGTCAGCTGGAAATCTTTGAGGCTTGTGAACAACAATGCTTTTTGATCATTCTTTTTTTCTTGGTATCTTCCCCTAGAAAATTATTGGCATTCTTATGATTTTTTCAATGTTAATTGTATAGGACTAGAGTGACTTATTCCATATAAAATAGTGATAACAACAATAATAATACCAATTGCTATTATTTGCTCTGTGTGATCCTTCTAATTATTGACATTTACTCTTTATAGCGTTGCTGAAACTGAAGTATCACAATGTCGATTTTCAGAAATGAAAACTAAAATTAGAGAGTTTTGTGCATGTGCCAAAGTAAAAAGCTTATAATTAGGAAAAACAAATTTTTAAATGAGGTATGGCTGAAACCAAAGCACTCATACTCATTAGAGGTGTTTTGATGTGAGAATACTATGTGAATGCTCCTGAGAAGAAAATGATCTTTTTTTGTATTAAAAAAACTTTTTTTTTCCCTGAACATACCCATAATCTAATATTTTTTTCTTTTTGGATTTGTAATTATAATGAAATGTATAATTCTGGAATTCTGTAACTATTCATAAGAGATTGCCCAATCTTGTACTGACATTATGTGTTGGATAATGTTTGTTTTGAGGGTCATTCTTTGCATTGTAAGATGTTAATAGCAACCTTGGGACTCTATTCAGTTGTGCCAAGCACAAATGCTTTCAGACATTGCCAAAAATCTGGAGGATTGGGATATGGGAGGTATCAAACTGACCTTGATTGGGAATCAATGATCTATAATAAATTCTCCTTCCTTTACAGCTCCTGACTTTAGCTCTGTAAACTTCCTAGAAATAATTTTAAGATTATATTTATCTAAATGTGACATTAAGTCTCCCATTTTTCTTAAATTTATACCTTTGAAAATCTCTATTTTTACCATTACCAGTGCTAACTTATTTAACTTCTTGCATATTTCCTTTATCACATATTAAAGCAGTAGTTTGAACATTGGATGACTTTAAGATTCAAAGGGCCTCCATGTGAGAGCAAAGTCCTGAGCCTTCAAAAAGAACTTTCTTAGAAGATTGTTATTCTAATAATCATACCAGATATGCCACACACTTAATTTTTTAATCCTTACCATTTTGGATGTAACAATTCTTGCTATTTAAATTCCATGTCTGACCTAGTCTCAAAAACCTTTTTTGTTTTACTAACTGAATTGGGTGCTTGCTCTCCTGTGCTTGTTCTGCAAATATCTTCAGTCCCAACCTCTTTGTGTGTGTGTGTATGTGTGTAATATCCTCTTTTTCTGTTGACTTTTATATTGAACTTGATTTACTGTATGACTAAAGAGTAGATTGATATCATCTAATGTAAAAGAGGTGTTTTCCCAGATTAAGCTCATAAATAGGTACCTTCATCATTAGTTTGGGATTTAATAATTTTACTCTATTAACCTAGAAAATAAATCTCATAATTGAGGATAAATGTCTTATACAGGTTAGGCTTTTAATATGAAATTTAAAATTAAAAAGTTAAAGATAGACAAAAATAAGTGTTTAATAGGGAACAATGCAATTCATAAGCTTGGAACTTTCTCAGTGGTCTCTTTTTGAAGCATGTATTATATCAGAATGATAAATGAGATTTTGCTTCAGTTTTTTATTCAGAGATATGAGCATTTGTTCTTTTAAAAAATATATATATTTTAATGATTTTTTTTTTCCTTTTTACAGAGAGGAAGGGAGAGGGATAAAGAGTTAGAAACATTGATTAGAAGCATCAATCAGCTGCTTCCTGCACACTTCCTACTGGGGATATGCCCTCAACCAAGGTACATACCCTTGACTGGAATCAAACCTGGGACCCTTCAGTCCACAGGCAATGCTCTGTCCACTGAGCCAAACAGGTTAGAGCGAGCATTTGTTCTTTTCTTTGTTTCCTTTATCTAGGACATTTCCTCAATCAAAACAATATATAGTTCCTTTATTTCCTAATTCCTGAGATCATGTTTTTCTCCCTCCTTTTTAAATTAAAGTACATGTTTTTTGTTTTGTTTTTCCTTCTTTGGTATGCTTATTTACTTAAAAAAATGTTAGCTGAGAAACTTATCCATCTAGAAAAATAAAGTTAGATTCTTCACCTTTTTCACCTGCTTGAAGAAATAAAAAACTGAAAATTCTGAAAAGATAGACATAAATTTGCCTTTGTATTATCATTGAAAATCTGAGAACAGATAAGGAAATCATTTAAATTAGAATAAGTTGGGAATATTTACTTTCATAAGTGAAAGTAGATATTAGGAGTGTGCTTGAAGAGATTACAGAAGGACAAGTTTTTTTATGTGAATGAGTAGGTAAAAGATTTAAAACTTTATTCTGTCTGTGGACCTAGGTTTTGACTTGTCTGAGAGGGTTTCCTGTTTATCAACTCTATTTTCTTAGAGTTGGTAAAATTAATATTTTGATAGAGTTGATAAAGTTAACATGATAAATAAAATTACAATTAAAAAGTTTTAATATTGTCAATATTTTTCCAATTTAGAAGGCCCTCTCAATCTGTATTGATTGGTTTTCTGCAAGTGATTATAGATTTTAAATATATGTACTTAAGGAGTAGAAGAGTGAACCATGTATTGTGGTTCTTACTCTTACGATTTGAGTATGCATGCCAATTAGAATTAAAACCTACATTGTAACCAATGTCATTATTTAACCTCCAAACACATGTAAATGTTGCATTTAGATTTCTTATTGTATATTTGCAGTGAGATCCTATTGTTTTGTAGCTCTGGCTCTTATATTTTATCCAAAAACTTAGTTATAAGAAAGCATATTTCGCATTTCTTTGTGTCATCAATCTCTTTTCCTCCTTCTTATTCCCCATTTCTAGCACATCCATGGTTTGGAAGAACATGATAGGAAAGTGAGCTTCAAGGTGGTCTCAATTATACTAGGATAAAAACAATAACCTCCCAATCTCAGTGGTTTTAAGCAACAAATATCTTATTCTTGTTCTCACTGTGTATAGCAGAGGTCATTGGGGATTCTCTTCTGTATCACCATCACTCTGGGTCCTGTGCTAATGACATTTAGCTACTACCTGGAACTTTGTCCCCATGGCAGAGAGAAAGAGAGACTAGTGAATTGCACACTGGTTCTTTATTCTACCAAGAGTGATTCCTACATTTCCACTTATATTTCAGTGGCCAAAGAAGTTAACTGGCCTCTTCTTACTTCTAGGGTACAGAGAGCATGATTATTTAATTGACCTGGGAAGTTAGTATTTGTGGGCAACACCAACACAATATTTGACTATCACCACCTACCCTTTAGGTCATAAAATATTAAGTTCACTATCCTTTCTATATGCAGTACCCATGAACCTCTCTCCATAGTGAGACTGCAAAAAGTCTAATCCAGTCACTGGGTCCAACTCAAAGCCCAGACCTTTAAAGTTATGCCCGGTTCACAGGTACTTGAGACTTGTGAACTAAGGAGACACGGAATCTTTCTGTCGTCTTCTCTCCATTCTCCCAATCAATGCACAGTGATGGGATAGGCATGATGTCCACTGTAAGTGCTCTCATTCAGAAAGGGGCAACAGTGGGAAACAAATACCAGTTGCTAGACTATAGCCTCCTGGATGCTCCCTAAGCCAGTATTGTTTAGTTCCTCTACCCCAAGGATGGGGAACATTCTTTAAGCTTTAGTTGCTCTTTGAGGGTGCCTCTTGTCCATAGTTTCTCAAAGCTCTTCCTTTTCCATTATCCTTCTGGGCTGCATCTGAAATGGAGAACATGCATTCCCTGAAGATGAGCAGCTTTCTCAGTCTGCTCCCTGACTGTAAACTAGTTGGGGAGCCAAGTGTTATTTTATGTCTCAAAGGGTCACCATCTCTTTTAGGCTTGGAATTTGTGGTTTTGACAGTAAAGCACTCTCAGAATGAATTCATCTTCTTATGATTACCTTCCAGTTCAGCTCCAAATAACAATGCAAATATCATTGACTCTTTCTAGATATAATTTATATATTTTCTATATCTGTGCCCTTTCTTTCCCCTATGTCTCTCTCATGGTCTTTGTATTTAACTTATGTAACGGAGCCTGTCAGTATTTTATTTTTTAATTTACATCTTTTGTTGTTGAAAGTATTACATAAGTCTCCTTCCCCCCCCCCCCCATTGACCTCTCCCCTATAGCTCTCATCCCCCAGCAAATGCCCTTGCCCCACTAATGTCTGTGTCCATTGGTTATGCTTACAAACACTTTGATTATCTCTTAACCCCACCTCCACCCCAGCCTTCCCTCTAGGTTTGACAGTCTGTTTCATGCTTTTCTCTCTCTGGGTCTATTTTTGTTCATCAGTTTATGTTGTTCATTATATTCCACAAATGAAAGAGATCACATGATATTTATCTTTCTCTGACTGGCTATTTTGCTTATCATAATGCTCTCCAGGTCCATCCAGGCTATTGCAAATGGTAAGAGTTCTTTCATTTTTACAGCAGTGTGGTATTGCATTGTGCAGATGAACCACAGTTTTTTAATCCACTCATCTGTCGATGGGCACTTAGGCTGTTTCCAAATCTTTGCTATTGTAAATTGTGCTACTATGAACATAGGAGTGCATATATCCTTTCTGATTGGTGTTTCTGATTTTTTTGGGCTATATTTCTAGAAGTGAGATTACTGGGTCAAATAGGAATTCCATTTTTAATTTTTCAGCAAAATCCATATTGTTTTCTACAGTAGCTGAACCAGTTTGCATTCCCACCAACAGTGTACAAAAGCCAGAGAGGAAAGGAGAGGAAGAGAGTGATAGAAACCTCAATGATGAGAGATAGTTATTGCCTCCTGCACGCCCCACACAGAGGATCGAGCCCAAAACCCGGGCATGTGCACTGACCAGGAATTGAACCGTGACCTCATAGGTTGACACTCAACTACTGAGCCACGCTGGCTGGGCAAGCCTGTCAGTCTTTGGAGAAAGAGAGAGAGCCACACATTTGTCTCTTTTCTCTAGGATATTTTGTTCAGTTGAAATGAGTTTCTGGTTGCTTCTCTATTAGTTTTACCTTTACTCATTGTGCATCTATTCTTTGAAGCTTATGCACCTACGTGGATTATTATTTTAATGGCTGAAAATTGGCATGAAAGGATGTATTAGTCAGAGTCTTTGGTTGCCAGGAACAAGACCTTAATCTGGCTGATTAAGAAGGAATAATGTCTAGTAAAAGAATATTGGGTAGCTCACAAATTTTTGGCATGAGAGACCCAAGCGTCAGGCTAAGTTTCCAAGAATAATACCAAAATCTTTCCTGAGGAGTTCACCTGATGAGGCAACCACCCCTTGGAGCAATGTTGGAAAGCTTCCTGACTGCCATTGCCTGATTGAAGGTGGGCCCGTGCCAAGAACTTTTTATCACTGCTGCCCTTAAAATTTTATGACTCAGCCACTACTACCCTTGGGAACAAAATGAAATTTGATTGGCCTTCCTTCCTAAAGCTGTTCATTTTTTAATTCAAGTTCTTGAGAAGTTTTCTGGATTCTACCTTGGAGAGGCAACTCATAAATCTGGAAATTATAGTCAAATGTAGCAACGATGTTCAAAAAGTACCGGGTAGGGGAAATAAATCACATCCACGATCTCTTCTTGTTTTCTGCCATCACATTGAAGGTTTAGTGGGTCTCTCCTGGCACTGAGAAATTTTCCAAAATCTTGCACTAGGTTCTGGAATTACACAACAATTTCATTTATTAAATAAATACTATGCCTGCAACTTTCAACTTAGAATCATTCCTAATCTGTATCAATAGCTGAGTGTGGTATCATATTACTAATAATGACATTCACATGCAGAAAAATAATATCCACTTTCTCATTTCATCTTTACTACAGATTTTTGGGGTTAGTGTTATTACTTTCACTTAGCGGAACCTGAACTAAATGTTGAGAGGCTTTGTGACTTGGCTCAGAGTTCATTTCTACTACAGAACAGAGCTGAGAATTGAATCTAAACTTTGGGTTCTAACCCTTGTGTAAAACAGACAAAATTGGAATTATGCATTCACACTACAAAGAGTGAGCTGGGAGGGAATGCAATAGAGGGGGACAAGGCTTTTATATATGTATTGGTGGGTGGGAGGGAGGGTTAAAATGAGATAGAGAGATATGAGGTATGGATCCTCTGTGTCATGATGGAGTGTTGACACCTGAATCAAATGCAATGTAAGTTCACAGGAAAAGGAAAAAAATAATGTTGTATACTCATAGTTAGCTGAAGACTCTGACTACTGTTTTCTAGAATCTAATGTTTTCCTGAAATGTGATGCCATGAAATATTTCATTCAATCAGCTTCCTAAAAGACATGCTGGCTGTTTTCTTTAAATTCAGTTTATTTCCCTGCAATGTTATTGAGATGTCAAAATATTAGCATTGTCTAAGAGTAGCAATTGTAGGTAGTTTTAAGACTTATCTGTGTTCCGTATACAGTTGAAAACATGGTTTTAAACTTCTTTTACATTATTGTAGACATCTTTTATCCAGAAGCACTCTTTAGTTCCATTCACCAATTATTATTGCAATGTGATATTCCCTAAGCAAATATTTGCTTTTTATAAAACATATATACTAATTCTTGAAAAATGAAGTAAAAGATGATGAAAAAAATAGTTACAATGTGAATTCCTCTCTCAGAATACACTGAGCCAAAGTTCGACCAGTTGAATTTATTTTCTGGCCAAAAAAACTTGTGAATATTAGCACTTGGTCACCTCTGACCACTGTCATCTTTTCTTCTGACATTGAATCATCCATTGATTCTGACCTTCAGGCTATACAATATATACTGAAATTCCTCTAGTGCTTTTCATTTCCAAAAGAGTACAAGAGTAGCAGCACAAAGCCACTATTAAACTATACTTCCAGTGCTTATGTGATAACTCATAAGAGATCCTGCAGCTTTTTAGAGTATTCACATTACCACTTTATCAGTCGGTAGAGATTGTAGCTGTTACTTATGCTTTCAATAATGCAAGAGTCTTTTTGTCTTTAGAAAATTAATCAGATTTCTGCTCTTTTTCAAACCCAACCTGTTTTAAACAAAGATATTACTACATATATGGTATGACAGTTTCAATTTATGTGTCATATTTTTATGCATTAAATTAAATTCATCGAGACTTTGGGATCAGATGTATTATGATTTAAATGGCAAATTTAATTTGTTCCTAAAAATATTTATTATCTGAAAAAGAAGGTTATTATGCTTATTATGTTGACCTTTTCACTGTATATTTGTAATTGTTATACTAGTTTATCCCTTAACTATAATTTTATGCTCAAGGTGTCTTGCCACTTTCAAGGAATTGTTTGAAGCACATAACTGTGTGCGTGTGAGACTTCTGTGATGAGATTTTATATTACTTTATAATCATATAGCTTTTGTTTTTTTTTAGCTTTCCTGTATTCTCTAGTCTTATTGATCTGACCCAGGAATGCTTTTTCCCAGTATCTATGCTTCATTTGGTTATCTTATTTACCATGATGATGCATTGTCTTCCTTATGCAGATGATATACTGATTTATCTTTTCCAGTGAACTTTTCTGCAGCAATTTCAAAGCTGTCAGGCTGGTAGACTAAGATTAAAGACTAAAAGAACCCAGCATTTCTACAACAAAGTACATGTAAACACAACTGCCAGCCAGAGCTCTTCCCTTGATTTAACAATGTTTGGGTTGTAACTCTTTTGTGAGGGAACAGACTCTTTTGTAGAAAGCCAAGGTCATGGAGGAATGGACTCTGAGAGGTATTCTAGGGGATATTATTCACTGGTTGCTTAAATGTTTCATTTATCTTTTAAGGGACTTTGATCAACCATGACCATTGTTCTTTGGACTGGTTTACAGAAATTCCCTAAGAGCATCACATTACTAAATTAAAGATCAGGAAATGAGTGGGAAAACTGTTGATAGAAAGAAGAAAAATGTGAATATTCTATGGCCAGAAATGCTTCGTCTACCATCTTCTAAATGTTGGAGTTAGTAGGGGATTGGCTTTTGACTTTTTAAAAATTCTCAATCTGCCTGTTCCCTCTAAGTCATCAAATTCATTCTTGTTGATTTAAATGCCATCAATATTTCTGACACCTAAACTTACATCCTCAGCCCTCTTGTGTCTTCTGGGATGCATGCTTATATAATGACTTACTTGAACATTACATGGGAATGTCAATTATCTTTCATGTGACATGTCATACGATAGCTTGTGACTAGTCTAGTGTTTCCCATCTTCATAAAAGTCACATCTATTCAGCTACCTGGTCAAGGAAGACAACTATCTATTGTCCTTGATTTGACATTCCAAGTCTGTCCTAATTCAGCCTCTGCTTTTCTTTTTCATCTAGTTGTATACCATTCCCTTGATCACTAAGATTCAGCTATGTTGCCTTTCGTTTAGTAATATAATTATTTTATTTAACTAGTGGCCTGGTGCACAGATTTGTGCACATTGAAAGGAAATTAATTATAAGAAATATTTTAATATCACTATTCATCCTTTACAATATAAGTGTCAGAGATGAAAGAAAATTAGTAAAATGTATATGAAAATAATATGTAAATTGATTAATAAATAAACAATAACAACATGATATAACAACAAAGACATGATATAAAAACAAAAACATGATAAAAAACAACAAAATTATTAAAAACAACATTGATTAAAAACAGTGACTGATAAATTGATTAAACTTATTCTAATATCTCCCTGTATACCACATTAAGAGTAAAAACACTTTTAGAGTGCTTGGCTAATTTCTCTTGTGATGAAGTATTTACAACTTTAATGTCACACTACTCTTCAGACTCAAGAGAAAGCAACATATAACTGACCATGTCAAAAAATGGGTTCAGGTAGGAATATTCCTACTCTGTCTAGAGTTTGTCCTTGTGATTTATTAATAGTTATCACAAATGCTGGCATCACAGGAAACTGTCTTCAAATTAATTTAAATGGGAGTTCAGTGTCAGACAGAGACAAATCAATTCTTGGAATCAGAACAACCTCTCCTTCTGCAGATCCTGTTAATATTTCAGCTTCTATTATGTTAAGTTGCAATCTTCATATATAAGAAAAGGCTAATATGCAAATCAACCAAAGGGCAGAATGACCAGTCGCTATGACGCGCACTGACCATCAGGGGGCAGACGCTCAATGCAGGAGCTGCCCCTTGGTGGTCAGTGTGCTTCCACAGGGGGAGCGCCACTCAGCCAGAAGCCTGCTCATTGCTGGCCAGTGCAGCAGCAGTGGTGGTGGCAGTGGTGGGAGCCTCTTCCGCCTCTGCTGCAACCCTAAGGATGTCCGACTAACAGCTTAGGCCCACTTCCCGCACCACTCCCTGTGCTGCTCCCCTGGGGGAACTGGCCTAAGCTGTTAATCGGACATCCCCCGAGGGCTCCCAGGCTGCCAAAGGGATGTCTGACTGACTGCCAGTTTAGGCCCAATCCCCCAGGGAGCGGGTCTAAGCTGGCAGGTGGATATCCCCTGAGGGGTCCCAGACTGTGAGAGGGTGCAGGCTGGGCAGAGGGACCGCCCTTCTCCCCCCATCGCAGTGCACAAATTTTTGTGCACTGGGCCTCTAGTATATTAATAAATCCAGTACCATTACAAAGACCCCACTTACTATTAAGATGTCTTAGTAGCATGATAATTGCACCTACTTTCAATTTTAATTTATGACACAGCATTCCCAAAGGAGTAATACTATTAAGACATTCGATGGGAAAATTTTCCTTTTCAGCATCATCCACTGAATCAATGGAATCAACATTTATTTTTAAATTGCCAGTGTGCATCATATGTACCAGCTGGTCAGTTGGTGGGATGGTGGGATGGAGATATGGTCTGTCACTTAGCCTTTTATATAAATAGATTATTTTCATGAGCCATCTTCTTTCCCATTTTCCTGCCAATATGGCTCAGGGTAAAGATCATGATTCCACAGAAACCTGGCTACTGCAACTCTATGACTGCAACTGCCTTTGAGCCAGAACTAGGATAGCCAGATGGTATGTTGGCATTGTCTTACTTATCTTGGCCCCTATTTCTATGTCTACGTCCGGGGATTCAAGGCTCCTCCAAGTTTTTGCTGCTCATGTAATCCTGCTGGGGTCTCATCCTCAGGTCAAAGTCAGGAGAGAAAGTAGAAAAAAGCAAACAAAAAACCCTTGCTGTCACTCCAGAGGAGTAGCTTCTGCAAGTTTTGACTTCACTTTCCAATTGTCTTGATTTTTCTAGTTTCTTTACTATTTACCCAACATTTGAAGTGTCCTGAACTTACTCTAGCTTAGCCAACCCCCAAGTTTATGAAATTCATTCCTAAATTCAAAGACTAAGTTATTTTACCGCGAGTTATCCAATGGACTTTGTAACTAGAAAATATTTATAAAGTTAGCACATTTGATTCCAAAGTATATAAAAGTTCTAGTCTTTAAACCTCTCCTTTTTACAAAAACAGTCTTATCTACAATAACTCTCAGCAGATACAGCCATAACAGTAGTAGAAGAAAGTGGGCACAACTATCAATGTCAGAGAGTTTTAGAACTTCTCTTCCCTTGGACATCTTGAATGACATGAAGATATTATTATATTGTACAAGTGTAAGCCTTAATGGAAACCTATATATTAAATATAAATAAGGAATTTCTCCTAATATTTAAGGATAAAAATAATAACAATAATATTTGTTTTCTTCAATCCAATGGATCATCTTGAACACTCCTTGAAATGTACTCATCTGTAGATATCACTGGTTAAAAATACACACTTTAAAATAAAAAAGAACTCAGTTAGAATCTCAACATAGCATTTATTATCTATATAGCCAGAGACAAATTCCCTACTCTGAATTTCAGTTACTTCATCTGTAATATGAGAATTGTGGTAATGATTAAATGAGATAAAACATATCCATTATATTGCACAAAACCTCTCACAAACAAGTTTTCTATACATACACATATATTTATATAAAACATACCATATATTATATATAGTATAATTTGCCACTCAAAGTCATTAAGTCTTTATGAACTGTAATTACCCATATTTAAAATAGGATTGATTAATATTGCTGAGCCTTTATCACTGGCTGGTTGTATCTTGTCAACTTAGCATTGCTGCTTTACATCACAAGGGGAGGCCTGGAATTACATTTCCCTAAAAATTCTAGGCTCTTAAATAGCGACAATGAGAGGCACTGAAGACGTCTCTTGTCAGGTAACTTAGAGATCATCAGTAGTGACTTTCTTTTGACTTTTCAATTTCTCCTGAACTACAATGGTGCTGTGGACACTTTGGATTATCAGGTGCAGCTCTTTGTAATATCTGATATCCTGAAAGCAGTAGCTGTCCTTCCCTCCCTCAACTCTCCCAACTGTAAATCTTTGGTTACTTATATTAAACTAGTGACCCAGTGCATGAAATTCGTGCACATTAAAAGGGAATTACTTAGAGGAAATAATTTAATATTGCTATTTACCCTTTCTCTATAATAGAAGTGTCAGACATGAAAGAAAATTAATAAAATGTATATGAAAACCTTCCTCCTGTCAGAGTCTGGGGCTCACCATGGGACCTAGAGTCTAGTCGCCACCCACCCACATGCACCTCAAAATCACATGAGACCCAGACCTGGCATTGGGCTAGATCCAGACCCAGCCAGTCCCACCCTTGTAAAGCCCTGCCAAGCAGGGGATGTAGCTTCAGGTCCCCTGGCCCGGTGCCAGGATGGGGGGCATGGCCTGAGGTCCCCCAGCCCAGACTGGGGTGGGGGGCGTGCCTTGAGGTCCCCTGTCAAGACCTTCCAGGTGGGGGACACAGCCTGAGGTCCCCTGTTAAGCCCTGCTGGGTGGGGGGCATGGCCTGAGGTCCTGTCAAGCCCCACCAGGCAGGGGGGAGCAGCCTCAGGTCCTCTGCCCCGGTGCTGAGGTGGGAGGTGCAGCCTGAAGTCCCCTGTCAAGCCCCACCTGGTGGGGGGCACAGCCCGAGGTCCCCCTGCCTGGTGCTGGGTGGGGGGAGCAGCCTGAGGTTCCCTAGCCCAGCACCAGGATGGGAAGCACACCTTGAGGTCCCCTGTCAAGACCTGCTGGGTGGGGGCTGTGATCTGAGGTCCCCTGTCAAGCCCTGCCAGGTGGAGGGTCACAGCCTGAGGTCCCCTGTCAAGCCCTGCTGGGTGGGGGGCATGGCCTGAGGTCCCCTGTCAAGCCCTGCTGGGTCGAGGATGCGGCCTGAAGTCCCCTGTCAAGCTCCACAGGGGCGGGGGAGGGTGTAGCCTCAGGTCCCTGCTGACTGCTCATTAAGGCTCCTTATGGGAACTTGGCCTCAGCTGTGGGTGCAGCCATCTTTGTGATGAAGTGATGGTCAATTAGCATATTCCCTCTTTATTAGATAGGACTAGAGGCTTGGTGCACAGCATTCATCCTCAGCCCGGCCTGCACCCTCTTGCAGTCTGGGACTTCTTGGGGGATGTCCACCTGCTGGCTTAGGCCCATGCCCCAGGGCCTAAGCCAGCAGGTGGTCATCCCCCAAGGGGTCTTTAGTGCTTCTGCAGAGTTGGGAGAGGCTCCTGCCACTGCCACTGCACTCACCAGCCATAAGCCCAGCTTCCACTGAGCAGCGCTTCCCATGTGGAAGTACACTGACCACCAGGGGTCACCTCCCTGGTGGTCAGTGTGCATCGTAGTGACTGGTTGTTCCTCCATGCAGTCAATTTGCATATTAGGGTTTGATTATATAGGCTATGTTTCTAACAAACAAACAAACAAACAAAAATCTAGAGTAACTTTGAATTTGCCAATGTTATTTTGACTGATACATGCTCAAAAGGCATAATGCCCATAAAGTTTCTATTAGATAAGACAAAATGTTATACAACTGTTAGATATTTTTTCTTTCCTCTTTCTTTTCTTCTGGGGATAATAATTTCTCCTTTGAATTACCATGTATTTTTTTATTTGTATTATCTTTTTATGACATGGTTAAGCAATGGGAAAAATACATTTTAAATACAAAGTTGTATAATTTATATCGTGCAGTTATATCAGCTTTTATGATTAGAAACAAATATAAGTAGGGAGGTTTTTTGTGAGTAAAATAAAGTGTAGATTTGCTATTGTTTATTTTTTTGTAATGCTCCTTCGAGGAGTGCTTTTAAGTAGGCATCCTTCTGTTAGGATAGACTTGTTAAGAAATTATTGATTAAAAACGTCGAATTTCCTCATTCATAAAATAGTATAAAGTAAGTACAGGACAGCTCTGCTCTCTGACTAACCTGCAGCAGATCTCATCACTAAAGGATCCTAGTGACATGGAAAATGAAGCTTATTCTGATTAAACTACCAAAGGATCTCTAGCAGAAAATGCCAAATATAAAGGCCCAGAATGTTACTCAAAAAAGATGGGACAGAATGTGCTATCATTTGAAAGGTTTTAATGAAAAGAATTTTAATGAGGAATATGGATAATGAAAAAACATACAATTTAATGTAAGAATTACAATCTCTAGGGAAAAGTATGCCAAATATCAGATTAACCTCATGACTTTTATTGCAACTGGGGTCACTTTTCCTAGAGGAAGCCATTAAGACTGCCCTAGGCTTCAATGAGACAAGCTATCTGATTCCCAGAGAAGCTGAAGACTGGGGCAATGATAATAAAATTTCTAATATTTATTGCCTGGGGAAATATATTCAAAGATGGAATGATGCCAAAAATAAATTACTTTTTAAACAAATCCCTGAACCTTTGCTCTTTGTAGCTTCCCTTTGGTGTCTTGTCAAATTTTTCCAGTCTGGTAGCCCAGTTCATATTGAAATTGGTGCATCCATAATTTATCTTAAGTCTGGCAGAGAAAATGCTTCCTTTTGAATCCCATTCAAAATTTTACTAAGTTATAACAGCAATACTACTATCAATATCTAAGCCAGAAACTAGTTAGCATGCATATTTATTTTTGCTTAAAATTCTATCACTGAGCAAAATAAAAAGAGAACTGAATAAAGTATTAAAAAATATAGTGATTATCTCTTCCTTCTCCTCAAAAATATAAACTGGATAATATTGAATATATGTTAAATAAGATTCTTGTACATACTAGTTATTCCAGGGTATATTTGGGTAAATTCTTTTACTTACTAATTTGAGCCTAATTAATGCCTGATACATATATCATAAAGTTGTGTCTTAGTTTCAATGTATCTCAAGTCATATCAAATAAACTACAAATATAAAACATTAGTTTGTCACAAAATAAAGTTTAAATTCATATAGAATATTTTTACATGCATATTCCACTTTAAACAAAATTCACATTATGCAAGGAAGTGACTTGTGATACTTTTTAAAAATATATGTATTTTTATTGACTTCAGAGAGAAAGGGAGAGGGAGAAAAATATCAATGATGAGAGAAAATCATTGATTGGCTACTTCATGCATGCCCCCCACTGGGGATCAAGCCCACAGCCCTGGCATGTGCCCTGACTGGGAATCAAACCTTGATCTCCTGATTCATAGGTTGTTGCTCAACCACCAAGCCACATGGGTAGGGTGACTTTTAATTCTTAATAGATATAAAAGATGAAGTTACCTGCATTTAGGAAAGAGAAAAAAAAGCATCAAATGGAATATTTTAGCAAAAAATATAAATAGGTCAGTCTTCATTTGAGTTACATAAGACTGCCTCTAATTGCAGGAATTTATAAAGATCTCCATTTTCTCTGCTTTATGCAGAATTTGATTAGATATGACAAAAAAGGTATGTGATGATAATGCTTTACAAGTAATGAAAAAGACTTATATTCAAACTATTAATCAAGAGTGGTAGAAGAATATAGGTGTTTCCAGACATTCAAAAATATATAAAATTGGTGTCCTGTCCTTTTAATTCTTTCTTAGAAAGTAATCTAAGGTAATACTTTCGCAAAATGAGAGGATAAGAGCAACAAGAGAGTCAGATTACTCAGGAAATTATTGAAGGCAGGTCCACCAACAAAATCTCACAGTATAGCTTAGAGTAGCAGGCCTGTAATCTCCAGAACAAGGTAATAATAAAGAGGAAACTTTATGGTAAAAATCTAAAATTCATATGAAACATCCAATAAAATTAAACCTACATTATTTAATTAAACATAAATAACATCAAATAAATAAGAACTATAAACTTCAGGAATAAACAAACAGCTCCCCAAATGTTAAGGTAGAAATTTAAAGCACACTAAAATGTAGCTTCATTTTGAGCAACTCATTGAATGTCATTATGGGACTCAATTTATTATCTTGATCATGTCAGTGGCATAGCAGAAGTGATATTAAAAGCATTATAATCATAGTATCTCCTGGTATAAATCCACTTGGATTTACAGTGTCCAATATTTATATAGTTTAATTTCCTGAAAAATATTTACTAGTTTTTATCTTTTGGAATCACAATGGACACATCAGAAACTATGTAAATAAGGTTAAAGAACATGAAGTAAATGTTAGAAGCCTTACCAATATAAAAATACATGTACAATTTACAGAGATTGGAGGAGAGAAGGAAAGAAAGAGAGGTATAAGGGAGAGTCAGAGTCATTATCTTTTAAAGTGAGCATTTGGAATGTTCTTTATCTCTTATAAAAACAAGAAGTAGAAGATTAAGTATGATTTTTGAACTTCCATCATTGAGTAGCAGCTGAACTAAGAAGTTTGATATAACTAAGTTAGAAAGAAGAGAAGTAAGAGAAGTATAGTGTTGTAAATCTGCTTATATTAACAGAAAGTGGTCTTTGAACTTTTCAAAATTAAAATATTTGCTTTTGAGGTTTGGAACTGGGTGTGGAGAAGGGTAAATTGGGACTCATATTTTTTATTAAGTTAATCTGTGCTCTTAGGTTATTTAAAATCATATGTGCAGATGTTTTCTTTAGTCAAATTGTAAAGTAATTTGAAAACAAAAATTTCATGTAAAAGGAGATATACAGAATAGCAAAAATACTAAAGAATGGAAAGCATAATAAATTTAGAAATGCTATTATGCAATTCTTTATCATTTGTTAATTCCCTATCAAATTCCCCAAAGTGTTTTTTCCAAAGATCAGTTATTTAACCTCAATTTCACACATTTTGATTCTCAACTTCTAAGAGAACTCTTTGTCCTGTATTTAAATAAGAAGGTAAATGCTATCTGGAGAAAACTGCTTAAATTTCTTTTTCTCACCAGAGAATGCCTTTTTAGCTCTGCTTTTTGTTCTCATCTGGTATGTATCTGTTCCTCTCTAAGACTAGTTCTTATACAGGTACCTTTTTAGTTCAATCTCAGCCATTCCACCTTCTTCTAAACTTAATCCTCTCTATTTGTTCCTCAGTATCTGCCTGTGATGTCTCCTTTCCTGCTCACAAACATGTTCCAGTATTCTGTATCAAATTCACATTTTCCAGATGGCCTGTGTTTCTAGCTTTCCCCCTGCCATACCCAATCTTGTAATGAGGATTGCATTTGTTTTATCAAATAAGTCCAAGGTGGCATATGTATACATGACCTCTTGGACTTATTTAAAAACTTTTTAAAAGAAAGTATATCTTTATGCTGGAAATAGCCCTACAAATATCACAAAATATAATTTTTTTCAGTTTTATCCCCATTTACTCACCCAATTTATCAGTTATGAATTAAATTCTCTCTTTTGTACTCTATCACCAGTTTTTCCATGAACCATTTTATTTTTTATATAATAATTTTTAAAATTTCTTTATTGAATAAGGTATTACATATGTGTTCCTATCCCCCCATTACCCCTCATCCCCCCGGGGCACTCATGCTCTCACACCCTTGTTGTCTGGGTCCATATAATAATTTTTATTGTTGACAGTATTACATATGGCTCCCATTTTCTACCATTTTGCTGCCCTCCACCCAACTCCCATCTCAATCAGGTCTTCCCCATGCTATTGTCTGTGTCCTTGGGTTATGCATATATACCGTACATATATGTTCTTTGGTTAATCTCTTCCTGCCCCCTCCCACCTCCCACTTCCTCACCTCCCACTGAGATCTGCTATTCTGTTTCATGCATCCATACCTCTGGACCTATCTTGTTCCTCAGTTTATTTTGTCCATGTGACTTTTTAAATATGGCTTTTGTTACCATTGTTTGCTCTTCTTTCTCTTTTTAAACCTTAAATGATGTCACTCTAAAAGTTTCTTTTTGAAAGATCTTTCCCCTATATCTATGTTCTCATTATTTGTAATTTCATACATGCCACAAAACTATTTCTTTACTCATGCCTTTATAGTTACAATGCTACATTAGAAACCAAAGCCACACTTTAATCCATCTTATCTATTATTTAACTCATTACTTTTCACTGCCAATCCATTTTCTACTCCTGACTGTTTATCTCTTGTTACTCTTTCCATTACTAAGCTTAAAACCTCAGGGAGCCAGTCTCATCTTCTTTGTCCTCCTCATTGCAAACATGCATCCGAATGACTAGTTCCAAGTTCATGTCCTCAAAATTAGTTTTGCATTTATCCTTTATTTTATATTCTCACTGCCTCTGTTGTCAGCTTCCACACTTTTTTTACTTTATTTTTCACACATATTCATCATTCAGTCCTGGTTCTTAAAGCAATCCAGACTGATTTAAGATATGTTTCAATAACTGCAGCCTCACAATTTGACAGGGCTTGAATATAAGTCATGAAGTCCATGATTTATGAGGTTGGAAGCTAGCCTATATTTCTGGGCTCAGTTTTGCATTAACATATTTTCCTTTTTTCTAGCAAGCAGACACGTCCCAAGAACCCACAAAGCTACAAAATTCACCACTCTCTTTGTCTCTTGGACTTGGCTCAATCCTCTGGATTTGGTTTCAGACTTAGTTAACATCTCTCTACTATCTCCTCAGATTGCCAACCAGGAAGAACATTCCCCTACAGGATCTCACACTAAACCATAGCTTAAGTTGGGAGCACTTCTCTATTCACTTTCCGCAGGTATGTGATCCACTCCTTATCTATCCCCATTCTCCAGCCAAAGTCCTGCTGTAGTTGGACCATGTCTTTGGCAGGACTACCACTCAACAGGCTTCTGATTTTAGTAGTAAAAAATATGCTTTCCCAATGCTGTTATTATACCACTTAGTACTAACGGGGCCCCAAGTTGTGCCTGAGATTGATGCATTTTAAATACTATTTTCTTTTTTTTGCAACCAGTCTTTATAACTTGTTTACTTCCTTTTTTCCCACCTTACCTTAGTGACATATAACCCAAGGTAGGCTTTAGATACTTTCCCCTCCCATTGTCCCAACTGCTGTAATCCCATAGTCCAGACTGCTACTATCCTGCTCAAGTCCTTTACTATCTCCCCAATAGTAATAGGTCTTTACTAATATTTATTACTTCTAGTTACTCTTCTAATTTTCTCATATTTATATTAGATTGTTTTTCCTAAGAGTGAGGACTATGCATTTATAGGGATTATTATTTTTTGTATTAATTTATTAGTTCATCAATTCAACATACATGGGTGAGCAAAAGTAGGTTTACAATTGGGAGTACACAAAACAGAGTTTATTCTTGCATTATTATTTTTTAATTATTGTATCATTTATTATTAAGTTACTTTTGCGCATTCTACATATAGATTCATATATCAATTCAATACACATTTGTTAATATAAATACACTAAACATATTGTATATTCTCTTTTTTTAAAAGCCTTCAATGGCTCTCAATGTTTCTGCAAAATAAAATACCAATCCAATTGTTTTAAAATATTTTAATTGTATTAACATCTTCACATACAACCTATATTTTAAATGAACTGCATTTTTCATCTTTCCATAGTAATTCTACACATCTAGCTATGATATTTCTTCCATTGGATTTGCCTTCCTACCCTCCTATATATCAAAACCTTATCCTGTATTTTCTATTCAAATTTAATTCCAAAAGGAAACTTTACCCGATATTTGACTAGGGGAGTAGGGAAAATCAACTCACTTTCTAAAGATTTTATTTCCCTGCTTTCTAATTCCACAGTTTTAATACCTCAGAAAAATAGTAGAATAATTCATATGAGGTTGCTACTTGCTATATTTCAAAAGTGGAAAATTATTAGAAATATTACTATCTTAACTCTGAGTACATGTCAGATTTTTCTATTTATTTACAATGAACACACAATAGAATTTGATTGTGCCTAGTTAACATCCTACAGAAGAGTCTAAGTTATTATGACAAAAAATGTTGATATTGGTTAAATATTAAAAGTTCATTATAATTCATTAAAAATACACATTTAGATATGGTATACCCAGCCTTTTGGTACTCTCTTTTCCAAAAGAGTTAAAATGGAATTATTGATTGTAAAGATAATAAACACATATAAATATATATGGTCACTACAAAAAAGTGAAAGGTCTATATAGTTGATTGGCTTAATGCTGTCAATAATATAAAGATAAACACCTCATAAAATTATTTCATGTTTTTACTGATAAAGAATAAAAGATAATTATTTTATTTTCACTTACAGTTAGTCACCACTAAGGCATGGGGCACACAACTTTGAATCACATTCCAGTTAGGAACCTGCCTGTACTATGTGCCATATGATTTTCTGAAAATATACGTAAACACTTTTTTTAAAAAAGTGATATAAATTTGATAGGAGTGGTTTCAAGATGCAAGGCAAGAAAGTATAATATATTTAAAACTCATTAATAAAATGAATACATGGAAATATATAAGAAAGAGGTGTTTTTAAAATTATTTTCATTCAACAAATATAAGTGGAATATAGAACATTTCATAACATTCATTATTTTCTTTAGTTGGATAAAGCAAATAATAAGCTTTTAAATAAATAAACATGATAATATTATATAGAATAACTAATATGAAGAAAATAGAGTAGCCTAATATAAAAGTGAAAAGGCCAAGAAGGGAGTTACTTCTGAGTGATCAAAGATAATCCATTCAATGTCAAATTGGAGCTGAGAATAAAATGCCAAGAATGTGTCAATTATGAAAATGTTATAGACAATAGCAAGTGCAAAGGCCCACAGGTGGTACTGAAAGTTAGTTTCTAAAAGGCACAGAAAGAAAACCAGTGCAATTTAATAAAAATAAATGAAGAGAGAATGGCATGAAATTAATTCAGAAAGTGATGAGTTTATGTAGAATCGTGGAGGCCATGTTAAGGTGTTTCAATTTTGTTCTAATATTTTATGAAGACATTATCTTCCTAAAGCTAAGAATAAAGTCCAACTGGCCTTTGACTGTCAAGGTCTATTTCTGCATAATATAAAGCAAATATATTTTGAAAAACATGGACACTCTTTTCTTACTCTTTACCCATTATGTCTTTAACATATATATTATGTGTGTATATATAATTTTATTATATGGATTTTTTGCCATTTCAGAGTCAAACAGTGTCTAAAATTTTAATTATATCTACATCTTAAAATATTTACTTTAGAAAACGGGTGGAGATATTTTCAGACAAGGCTAATGTTGTTGAATAAACCATTGTGTTTGCTAAATTAACTGTGTCACACTCATAACTGCTTAGGTAAATCATTTTCAGGAACCAAATGGAATGTGTCAGTTTGAGGTGCAGAGAACTCAATTTTCCTCAGAGATGTGGCCTCTTATAGCATTGGTGGAAAGAATGGAATTGCATCCACTCATGCCAATCAGTATAAATATAATTTAACTTGTTGATCTGGACTTATTTTCCTCAATTGCTGAACTTTTAAAAACACTAGAGAGTTAGAATTTTAATGTATAAACTGTTTGGTGCACTATTACTTTTCATAATATGAGTGAATAAATTAAAGCAGCAATTTTTATGTCTCCCATTGCTTAGCATCTCTCTCTAAGCTATGGCGCACATGGCCAAGCTTGAAGATTTCACTCACATAGCAAAGAAGAGATTGACCATGTTACTTGTACCAAAAATATATCTTTTTTAAAATTTATAAAATTGGATAGATCTGCAAAAATGGCAATTTTAATTTTTGTTATATCACTCTGGCATATAAGGATTTTTAAAAATGAAAAAAGAAAGAAAAACATGTATACATATTTTAAAATTATAGTTCAGTATACATTTGATAACTTCCTAATATGTACTCTTTGTTTGTTTACATTTGTAGTCACATGCAACACCATACATAGTTCATTATCTCATTTTGGCCAAATTCAGCAAAATTGGTGAATTACCTAGGACAGGAGCTTCAGATTGCCAATATTTTGGAATTTTTCTTCATTTTATTTTTTAGTATAAATAAATTTTTAAATGTTAACAAACTATATTATGCATATTTTAATGCAGATATACTAAATCACAAGTCATATGGGCATTAAATGACTTGGGCAGTTATTTTACTTCATTGTTTAAAGACATTTATCTAAGAAGAGGGAGCCTATGATAAGAAAAGATAACAATTCAAGCTTAAAATATCTCAGTGGCCTGAAAAAGATAAAGGTTAATTTCTCTCTCCCACTAGACAACTGTGACAGGTTGGTGAGGTGTCCTGCCTTACATCATCCTCATTCAAAGACCCAGGGTCCATCTCCCTTCTGTGATTCCATGATTGCCCTGGAAAAAGGAGATCATGGAATTTACAACCTGGTTCTTGAAGGTCTACCTGGAAGTGACTAGTGCCATTTCTGCTTATGACTTGGTCAAGCAAGTCATGTGGCCACATCTAAGTTCAAGGTGGTGGGGACTTGCAATATTATCCACTGCTTAAAGGGAAAAGCAGAAATATTAGGTGAGCAAGTGGATGACCTCTGCAGTTTCTGCTTCCTCCCTGTTGAATCCCAGGAATATATGCAAAATCCTGTTGTCCAAAAACTTATTCATAATCTCTTTGAAGGCACATTTACATCTCCATCAAACCTCTTACACCCGCTGTGCATCCCTGTTAAAATTCCCATTGTCCTCTCAAGATACTATAGCATTAAGTGTCTTCATGATTTTTCACATACTGTTTTTTTATGCCTGAAATTTTCTTCTTTTCCTCTTCTCCTTCCTGGTCTCAGATTTATTCTTTTTTTTTTTTTTTTTTTGAAAGTAATAGTGATACATTTTATTTATTTATTTATTTAATTTAATAAATCTTTATTGTTCAGATTATTACAATTGTTCCTCTTTCCCCCCCCCCCATATTTCCCCTCCACCCGGTTCCCACCCCACCTTCAGATTTATCCTTTAAACATAAGTCAGGTTATGCTCGGCTGGTGTGGCTCAGTGGTTGAGTGGCTACCTATGCACCCAGAGATTTATTACCAGTCAGGATACATGCTGGGGTTGCGGGCTCAATCCCCAGAAGCAGAAGTACAGGAGGCAGCTGATCAATATTTCTTTCTCATCCATGATTCTATCTCTTTCTCCTTCTCCCATCCTCTCTCTCTAAAAATCAATAAAAGCATTGAAAACAAATAAACAAACAAAACAAAAACATAAGTCACGTTTCTACTTTTCTGAGAATCCTCTCAAGTCTCCCAGGTCAACTCAATTGCTTTATTCTGAGGAGTCACAGTCCATGTAAAAATATTTAATTATTTTAAGTTTTTCATCTAGAATTTAAGTTCTATGATATAAATTCAATTATTAATATTTAATATAGAGCAAAAACTTGATGATGAAATAGATTTCCTAAATTGTAAGATGCTATTACTCGACACATGCATCATCCTTCCATTATCTATGAATGAATTATATATGGATAGCTTCACTTGCCCATGAAATCTAACTACAGGTCAGGAGTTGGCAAAATTCTACCCATAAGCCAAATCCAACATGCTTTCTGTTTAACACAAAGTTTTATTAAAATACAGACATATTTGTTTATGTATTATGTATAGATGATTTTGTGCTACAACATATTAACTGAGTGCAATGGACTGAATATTGTGTCCATCAAAATTCTTTTATTGAAATCCTAATATCCAATCTGTTGCTATAAAGAAGTGGGACCTTTAGGGTAGAACCCTCATGAATGGGATTAGCACCCTTATAAAAGGGACCCCAGAAAGATGTTTTTCCCTCTTTTCAGCAATCTGTAACCCAGAGCACGTTCCTCATGGAAACTCTTCCATCCTGGCACCCTGATCTCAAACTTTCAGATTCCAGAACAGAAACAAATTTCTGCTGTTTATAGACCCTCTGGTATTCTATTATAATAATCTGAATTAACCCTTAGGAACACTGAGCCTTTACAGGAAGTTTTTGGAACCCCTAATCTAAATAAAAATGTGATCCTCACAGTACATGAAAGGGAGGAAGAAATTAAATATTTGTTGAGCAACTTTTTCTATCAGGCATCATACTATATTTTTTTATCTTTGTTATCTCTTTTAACTCTCAAAATAGATATATATTGTGACTTTATCTCCTTTTTTTTCTACATAAAGCAATTATGCCTTTATTAAGGTAAATTTCTCCAAATTTTTTACCTAGACTTGAGATTAAAATTCATAATTGACAAGACTTCTTGTTTGTCTACTTTATTTATGGTGTTCTTATATAAATTGTTGTTTATAATCTATAATAATAAAAGTGTAATATGCTAATTAGACTGGATGTCCTTCTGGACAACCTTCTGGATAAAGCTGTGGCGGTGGGAGCCGAGCCCCTTGCATAAATTTCATGCATCGGGCCTCTAGTAATTATATAATGGAATCAATGATATTTTGAAGTGCATATGAAGGACAAGAAATAATCTGAATATCATGAGCAATATAGAAGAATAACTCACCCTAGTTGGTTTGGCTTAGTGGATAGAGCATTGGCTGGCAGACCAAAGGGTTCAGGTTCGATTCCAGTCCAGGGCATGCACCTTGGTTGCAGGCTCCTCCCCAGCCCAGACCCTGGCTGGGGTGCATGCAGGAAGCAACCAATCGATGTGTTTATCTCACATTGATGTTTCTCTATGTCTTTCTTTCTCTCTTCCACTCTCCCTAAAAAGATAATGGAAAGGCTAATAAAAACAAAAAGAAACAAACAAAAGATAACTGAATTCTCCAATTCAAAAAATAATCATCCACGCATTTGAATTCCTCATTCATTATTATCACCATCAATATCCTTAATGCTCAAATCACATCTAGTAAGTACCTTGAACTTAACTAAACTTATCATTTCTTTTACTTGCCACAACCAAACATTTTTGGTCAGACTCATTTTACATATTGCCTGAGCTATTACAACCACCTCCTAATTTTCCTTCCTCAAGACTCTTTAATTTCCAATTCTAAGATTAACCTTAACACTCACTCTGTTTCCGATCTTAAATGATAATATAAGCACCCTGATTCAAAAACAATAATTTAATCTTCTAATAAAAAACAATCATGCCAACTTAATTAATTTACACATATATAATTTAACCTAATGTGACATTTTATACTGTACTCTAAACTAATGGGATGGTGAGTTATTGGTCAAAAATGATGAATGGTGTTCACATATATGACAGCACATATACTAAAACTGGAACCATACAGAGAAGATTGGCATGCCCCCTTGCACAAGGATGTCACTCAAACTCATTAAACATTCTCTCTATACATTTTTTAAAAAAGAATGGTCAGCAAGATCATGTGTCTCCCATTGTTCTATTCACCTGGATTTTACTTTGCCTCAAGTTCATGTCTCATGCTCCTTACCTTGACTTAAAGTTTGTAATAAAGCTAGTATTTTCTCTTAAATGCTTCTCTGATGCAAATGATACAGTTGGGAATTTATGTAGTACTATTTATATCTCAAATGAAAATGATCACGTCTTGGTCATTAATAAAGTGATTTGTATAATTATCATTTTCTTTTATGTATTAGTTTGGTCTAATGTAACAACTATGGATTTATAGCTCTAATAGACCATGGTGCACATTCCAGATCTTTCACTTACTACCTGTCTCCATAAGAACTTGGGCAAATTATCTCATTTTTAAGTGGTCAGTTCTTCATTTGTATTAATTGGAATTATAAAACTTTTTCAGATTGCAGATAGGAAGTGATAAACAACCATAATTACAAAGATGTTAAATGTGTGTAAGTTAAATAACTTTTAATAATTTCTTTATTATAGCAATGCAAATATAATGCTTTTATATATTCTGCCTTTCATAAACACTTGAAATTGAATAGTATTTGTCATTATTTCTTTATGGATCCAATCATAATAAATACTGGTTATGACTTTGTTTCTTGGAGTAGTTGTGGGAAACCTCATCTATCTATCTATCTATCTATCTATCTATCTATCTATCTATCTATCATCTAGCTACCTATCTATCTACTCATGTGTCTATTTTAATTTAGGATAAAGCAAAGTGACTTGACATATAAAAATTGGCTCTCTCTCTGAAATAGCAGTAATGTGAATGTGAATGGAAAACCACAAATTAAATGTGTTGCTTCTTGCCCTAAAGCTCTAACAATGAGAATGTTATTAAAAGATGGCTATAAAAGAGAACATAGATAAGAATCCATTATTTCCCAAATGTTTGTTTTTTCCTAGTGTCATTTTGTTCAGAAATTGATTTTACCAACTCAACCCATGTGAGTAAGTATAAATTTCCTAGTGTATTGAAATGAGAGAACAAAGGAACAGCATTAACAGGAATATAGCATGACCATGAGGCTAGTTTAGTTCAATTTTTGAGTTCAGGTCAATCATTTTGGTTATTAGCCAGTGTAACTTAGATGGTCAGCAAGCTTATAAACGTGCAAAATCGTGCAAGATCCAGACCGGCGTGCTGCAGGATGCAGGGTCAAGTCCTCGCTCACCCACGTGCGCCTTGCTGCACACGTAGCCTCATGGTGACCGGTCTTTGGTCATTTCGGCGTTAGGGCCACTGGGTTTTTATAAAATAAGTATGATCATGAAGTCTTGATCCTTTGTTATGTTAATAACATTAAGGCTCCTTAGAGAATTGGCTGACAAAGTTTTAGTAACTAAAAAGATATTTCAGCTTTGATAAGAGGATTCAAAGAGCAAAAAAGAAATGTGAGCAGTTTAGTTTATCCCAGGAATTACTACCAAGAAATGAAACTCCCACAGTACACCATATTGAGCTGAATATAGTAAAAAACTGGCTTGATTAGAACATTGCTGATGAAAGTTATAATATAGAAACAATAAAATTCAAATTAAAATACCCGTGTAACGGATAGGATATTCTAATTGACTAGACTTTTTAAAATAAAATCAAATTATACTTAAGTATTAAAAGTTAAATCATTTACCAAATGTTCCATTAATAAGATATCATTTAAGTTTGTTTATCCTTATGTATGGATTTCAAAAGTTAAACATAAAATTTTTAACTTCTCTTTTCATCATACTACTTGTATGGGATTATTTAAAAAATTTTTAATGCAAAAGCATTGATTTTGTACTTAGTTTTTTTTTTTTTCTTCTTCTTCTCTTGATATTTTATCCTTTGTTAGACTTTAAATCTACAATTTGCAAAATCAATACAAACACAGCTTTCCTCAAGAAAGAAAAGTCCTCCAGAGGTTTACCTGAGAGTGTCTCGGGCGAGATTTCTCTGACCTTGAACTATTTGTAGGACCAGTGGTGACTTTTCAGAGTGTCACATCAAAATTGGTTTTCAGTCTCCAAGGAAGGTTCAGTGTGTAATGTCAGGAACAGCTGGGGTAAAGGCAACAATTATATGTCAGCTCCGTTTTCTTTTCCAAAAGAGCATTTTCCCAGGCTGACACATGACTAGGGAGAAAAAGGACATACATAAAAATTTGTTTTCATTTTCAATTATTTTTGGAGATATTGAGCCTGTGACAAGCCAGTAATAGTAAACAAAAATGACAAGATTTGACACTGATGACCATAAGGTATAGAAACTACTGTGGTTAGTACACATTTGGGTTGGCCTCTTTCAATTTTATGAGTTTGAAGAAGAGGAAGGAAAGAAATCCAGAAAGCCATGCCCATTTAATAAGATTTTTCTAACTATAAAAATATACACTCCCTCATGCCTTTGAAACTCCCATCATTTAAGGAATATAGCAATAATTGCTCAGCATGAAATCATTGCAAAACAGTTTAAGATTGACTTAACCAAGCATCCTTGCCCTTTCTGAAGCCTAAAGCTATGCCATTGTTCACACAGTATAGAATCTTATTTGTGTTGTTTGAGAACTAGCTGTAAGAAATTCACTCTAAAAGGAAAATGTTGCAACTCACCTACAACTAATTAATGTTTAATCTACACTTTATAAAATGTGAAAAAAAAGAAAGAAAAGAAAACGGTTTCATTTATTGGAAACAGTTGTGTGGCCTTGCTGGCAGAGGGAACGGCTATGTTATGTTATGAAATAATCAGAGGAAAAACCCTCTAATGCGCTTTTCATAACACTTAAAGGAGGTATTCTAATATCACAGAAACCTTAGGGAAAGGTTGCAGACAAAAAGCAACATAATTAAATTTCAGTGAAAGGCCTGCCAGAAAGGGATTAAATCAATGGTCCTGTTATTCTTGGTAGACTTCACAGTGGGGACTCAACCAACAGGGTAAACACCAATCATGAGAAGTTGTCTTGGTTGAGGTTTTGCTTGATCAGGATTTTCAACTATTAGTATACATTTTCACAATTTATTATAGATTTAAATGTAAGGGTAAAATGCTCTTGTTTCATTGGTGAAAATCCAATGACATTTTAACTGAATGGCATTTATTGGAATATTTGTTGTCTTATACATTGAATGAAATAAGCAGCTAGAAAAAGTAAAATATTTAAATTCTATTCATCCTTGGTTTGTCATATATTTCAAGTTGTCATTTATACTGGGCCATATCCAGGTTTGTTTGTTTGCTTTTAACCTTTTCCATCTTAGCCCTTTGCCCCAAGCAATAATTCAGTATTTGAAAATAACTTTGGGAAGAATAGGTGAGCATTTAACCCAAAGAGGTGCCTTGTAGGAGACCTGCTTAAAGTATGGGCAAATACAAATGTTTAGCAAGGTCAGTCATTTGTAGACAGACATTAAGACCCATAGCTACAGAACTTTCCTTTTCTTCCATAGGATGGAAAACAAAACATAACAAAAAGCCAGGTGAACCTAGAGTACATTTTACTAAGTTACTAGTAAATAAGGCCATCATAGAAGTACAAGTATTGCATGATTCTACTTACACGATGTTTCCTAAAGGTCAACCTCATAGAAGCAGAGTAGAATGATTATTGCCAGGGGTTGGAGGAAGGGTGCAATAGGGGGTGTTGTGAAATGGGTATGGAGTTTTAGTTATGGAAGATGAATGAATTCTAGAGATCACTGTACAGCCTTGTGCCTATGGTTAACAATACTGTATTGTTCACTTAAAATGCTGTTATGAAGGCGGATCTCATGTTAAATGTTCTTACCAAAATTTTAAAGTGTGGAGGGAAAAAAGAACTAAGTTATCCTTGACAATTCTGAATGAAACAAGCAGAATGCTTATTTGAATGAGCCATGAACAATTGGACCTGATGTTCTCAAATGCTTGCAGTACTTGGGTGGGTGGAAGAAAAAAGATTAATAAGGACACAGCCATGAAAAAAAGTGCTTGTGCTTGGTAGGATAGAGCTTTCAAAGAGAAAACTAGTTTGGCAGTTTTTCTTTGCTTATCTAAAGCCACAGAACTCTAAAAGTTCTGCCACTTCAGCTGCAGACAGGAATTCATGGAAATTTTGAGCCAGACATTTTTCTGGAGGGCATTTAAAAAACATCCCCAGCAGTGGTTACATTTAAAAATACTCAGACAAACAAAAGAAAAGAGAAGTAAATGTTCTTACACATCGTAAACACTGGTGATGATCTATGTGTGCTCAATTTAACTTGGGAATATTTTCACTATTGAGCCTGGGGAATCTTGTAACAATGTATCTGAGCTGGAGAAAAAGTCTGGACATTAAGGGAGGAGATTAAATCAATGAGGAATATAGAAGCAGATCAGAGTGGCCCAAAACAAGAAGGTCAAAATAGGAGAGGATTGGCCTGGGCCCAAATTCCTTATCATACTTGGCTAGAGACATTACAATGTTCTAGTGTGTTGGATTGATAGTCAATATTAGGCACATAAAGCTGCACCATACATATGATATAAATTGTTAAAAATCCTATATAATAAAAGCCTAGGTGGTGTCATGCCATCACATGATGTCATCACAAGATGGCCACCAAAAGATGGCTGCCACAAAATGGCTGGCAGGGGAGGGCAGTTGGGGGTGATCAGGCTGGCAGGGGAGCAGTTAGAGGCCGATCAGGCTGGCAGGCAGGTGAGCGGTTAGAAGCCAGCAGTCCGGGATTGTGAGAGGGATGTCCAACTGCCGGTTTAGTCCTGATTCCTGTTAGTCGGACATCCCCTAAGGGGTTCCAGATTGGAGAGGGTGCAGGCTGGGCTGAGGGAACCTCCCCTTCATCTCTCTATGCACAAATTTCATGTACCAGGCCTCTAGTAATATATATGTGCATATATATATATACATATATATATATATATATATATATATATACTGAGATATCATCATACCTAATAATAGACAAACATGTAAATTGAATGTACAGCCAATCAGAGTGAGTATGCAAATTAACCCAACAAAGATGGAGGTTAATTTGCATATGTAGGTGCCCAGCAGTCTGGGTCCTGGGAAATTTCTCAGCACCCAGGTCACTCCCAGGTAGGTCCCCCGTGGGTCCTGAGCAACCTGGGATGGTCCTAAGCCAAGGGGCTCCTGGGCAGGGGCAGAGCCAGGTGATCGGGTGATCAGAGGGAGCTGGGGGTCCCCTGTCCAGGCCACAAGTCCTGGCCAGAGGCTTGGGACCTGGGCAGGGGCAGAGCAGGCCCAGTGGCTATAGGCCTGACAGGGGTGGAGCTGGCGATCGGAGGGAGCTAGGGGTCCCCTGCCCAGGCCCAAGCCCCAGCCAGAGGCTTGGGCCCTAGGCAGGGGAGGAGCCGGGCGATCGGGTGATCGGAGGGAGCTGGGAGGCCCCTGCCCAGGCCCCGAGGTTTTAGGCTTTGGCAGGGGCAGAGCCAGAGATAGCAGGCGATGGATGTGAACTACAGAGGAAATACCTTTTCTGACCACTCATTGGCTAAGCTCCCTGTTTGCCACTGGTAATATTCTTAGTAACTTGGGTATAAGAATCCAAAAAAGTGATCTAGGGTTTTTCCACCACACTCCTGGAGAAAAAAAGGAAGGTCCACTGCTGGAGGGCTAAGAAATGTCATATCCTGCCCTAGCCGTTTTGGCTCAGTGGATAATGCCTAGTCTTCTGGTTCCATTCTGATCAAGGGCATGTACCTAGGTTGCAGGCTCCTCTTTGGCTGGGGCCAGGGTTCATGCAGGAGACAACCAATCAAAGTGTTCCTCTCACACTGATGTTTCTCTTTGTTTTTCCCTTTCTCTTCCACATTCTCTAAAAATCAATGGAAACATATCCTCAGGTGAGGATAAAAAAAAAAGAAAGAAATGTCATATCCTATGAAAGACACATCTTGAAAATGCCTAAAGAAAGTTGTCATTTTTTCATGGTGAAGGGACTGAAGTCCATGTTGATGAAAACACCTTGGTGGCTGCAGTGACTGGCAGTGGCTGAAGCAGCGGGGTGATGGGGCTGGTGCCTTCCCCTGATCAGCCTGTTCGCCTCAGTAGGACTTCCCCTGAGGACTCTTAGTATGTGAGAGGGGGAGGGCTGGGCTGAGAACACCCAGCCCCAGTGCATGAATTTTGTGCACCGGGCTCCTAGTATGTATGTGTGTATATATATCTATATATATCTATATCTATATAGATATAGATATAGATATATATATATATGTTAGTATTTATATATTTTTTATATATAAATATGTCCTTAGTTAAAGATTTTAATATTTTCCATAAATTATTTTATTCCTTTAGTCCAAACTTGTCCAAAAGTGCATAACTCAGGTAAACCTAGCTTCTTAGTAGCTGCCCAGAGTGATTGCCCTTGACACTGGATTCTGGTTTTCCAACTGTCTGTCTGTAGACACTGCTCTTTGTGTTCCTGCATGACATTCAGAGCCCACCTAAGTCCTTTGCTCTTGTAGGTGCCAATAACAATCCCCAAGTAGTGATTCCTTTTACAACTAAATTAAATAAAATCTGAAATTAAACAAAACAACAACAACAAAGACATGGGAAATTTATAAAATAACATTAGCTCTGGTCTTTTTTCTTTTCTTCCTTTTTGGAATACAAAACAAAAGTCGTTAATGTGCACTGTACAAAAGAGAAAGAGAAGATGAGTTTAGATGAATTATTTGAGCCACTGACTTCATATGTCAAGAAGCGACACCACAGGTCATTTGAGATATGACAGAGAAGAGCGTTGAAATAATTTAAATGTCATGAAAAAATAAAATCTCAGACATATTTGTAAAATTGACATTGCCACATAAATGAAGATCTGGCTTTGTATCTCAATGCTTGCCTGCTCAGGTTTACAAATAATTTAGGCTAGCATTTAAGTTTTACATTTTGATGGAGCCTAATAATAATTATCTAAATAATCAGCTACACTGTTTTATGCATGAGGTGTGTGCCAGCTATTATCCTGAATGTTTTACATATGTTGTCTCTTTTATTTTCAAAATGACCCTATGAAGTAAGAGCATTATTTCTTCATTTTGAAAATGAAGAAACTCAAGTTTTGAGAGGTTAATTAAATTGTCACAAATCTACTAATGGTGATTCCAGGATTAATCAAAAGTCTGTCTTTCGCCAGGGTCTGGGCTGTAAAATGTTCTAATATTCACTTCTCATTTTTATCCAACGTTACATGATTTAAATAAGGAGGATGAAGCAATTTTTGCACTTGTTGGGTTTGACACTGCTATACCCTCTCTATGATAATGAATAATACTAAATATATTCCTCTAGGTTTTCTTATTAAATTTTGGTCAAAATGAAATTACCTTAATTCAAAGTTTGATTCAACAATAGTGAATTGTTTTATAAGTAGTCTCATTAAACAACTTTGAAGTAATTGCAACCATATATTTATAGATATTTCTTGTCAAGTGTTTGAGATTTCTTTGAAGTCAGATATTTTCAGATTTAGACTCCTTCAAAATCAGATCCTCCTGAGTTTTATTAATATTTATTATGTACAGATGTTATCAGTGGTAGTGGAGTTCTTGAGGTACTGGGAGGAAAATAACTTCCTAAGCTTTATTGATGATGTAAAATTAAGGACCCTAAAAGGTCCCATCTCTGTCCATCCCACCAGGGAAGAAGTTGAATCTTGCCTGCAGCAGGGCCAGAATTAAGACCACTGCCCAGAATTTCTGTTTCATATTAAAGTACAATCAGGTCCAGCATCTGGCTAGCTTAGCTTGTGTTCCCATCTTCAGTCTATTATATGTGGGATCTGCATGGCCACATGGCTATGGAGAGAAATCAGGCAGATGCACAGGCAGGTGCATGCTATTGTGAAAGAGAGTGCAAGGCTGAGCAAATGAGCAAGTACTAGTAAGAACTACTTTATTCCTCTGGGATTATGCATTCTCAGACTTGGGGTCCAGCCCCTAGCCAATCCCAGGCTGGATATACAGGAAAGCACTTTCCATGTGTCAACCAGACCTCACTGTGTATTCATTCTTCTCCCTCTTTGTTTGATTCCTTTCCCCAGTGACCTTCAGGGAATGGACAAGTGTTCCCTGGGGAGTGTAAAATTGTAGCTTCCTGGGGAAGTTGCACAGACAACCACACTTCTAATATCTGGCCTCCCCATTGCTCTCTTTCTATTATTAATATTAACAACTATGAGTGTGACAGGTTAATTATGAGGGTGACAGGAATGTGCTAGATTCTTAAATATTAAGAAAATATCTGATAAAGCTCATATCCCATAAAATACTTATATCCCACATTGAGGAATGACTCCTCTCAGTAATAAGGCAAACTATCCAATAAGTAAATGTTCAAGTTTTTTAAACAGACTCTTTGCCAAAGATGAACAAATGGCAAGTAAGCACATGAAAACATTTTTAACATCTCTAATGAAATGTAAATGATAACCACAATTGAATATTTTGATTCCCCACATTATCTATTTTTTAACCAACTATTGTTGAGGATTGAACAACTGAAAGGCTCTTATATTTCTAGTGGAAACTCAGAATTATAGGTCTACTTTAGAAAAATAGCTTGGCAGTTACTTATAAAGGTAAAATACACTTATGAAAACCAGCATTCCCACTTATTGTCATTTAATCAAGAGAAGTTAAAACATGTTCATAGTAAGACATAACTGATGCCAACTGCAGCTTCTTTATAAATACCTTCAAATGGTAAACAATCTGCAGCTATTAAGAAACAAACAATTTGAGCTGTAGCGAAAGATTATTGGGGTCGGTGCTCTAAGTCCGCTTGTCCCTTGTTATCAGGAAGCTGAAGCACTTCCAGATGACCATCCATTGCAGTTTGGGTCTTGGCTCTGAATTCTCTCCTCAACAGAACCCAAGTACCGAAGTTGCTGAACCCAGTTTGGTCTGACTCCACCAGTGCCGAACCTGCTGCCTACAACATGATGGTGACACAATTTGGATTGTTCTTACCATGATTTGAATTGTTTCATCACTGTCAACACAGGAGAGAGAGAACTACATAACCAGACATCTGGAGAAGAGAGAACATGGGGAGACGAAGAAACAGCCCACATATGAAAGAAAAGCAGACATCACCATAAAAGGAAGTAAACGAAATAGAGGCAAGCAACCTGCCAGAGAAAGAATTCAGAAAAATGGTAATAAGGTGGCTGAAAAGAATGGAAGACAAATTCAACAATATGAGTAAGAACCAAGAGGAAATGAAGAAAAACCAAGAAGAAATGAAAAATGACATTGCTGCTGTAAAGAACTCAATAGAAAGCATCGAGAGTAGACTAGAAGAAGCAGAGGACCGCATCAGTGAGCTAGAAGACAAGATGGAAAAAAATACCCAAGTAGAGCAGCTTCTAGAAAAAAAAAATAAAAAGCAGGAAGAGAGCCTAAGGGAACTTTAGGACACCACAAAACGAAACAACATCCTCATAATAGGAGTTCCAGAAGGAAAGGAAACTGAGCAAGGAATAGAAAACCTGTTTGAAGAAATAATGACAGAAAACTTCCCTGATATAGGGAAGAAAAAACCCACACAAATCCAAGAAGTTCACAGAGTTCCAAGCAAAATGAACCCCAAAAGACCAACGCCAAGGCACATTATAATTAAATTGGCAAACACCAACAACAAAGGAAGAATCTTAAAAGCGTACAAAGAGAGACAGAAAGTTACATACAAAGGAACCCCCATCAGACTAGCAATTGATTTCTCAACAGAAACTCATCAGGCCAAAGGGAATGGAATGAAATATACAAAATCATGCAAAGGAAGTGTCTGAATCCAAGAATACTGTATCCAGTAAGGCTATCAAATCAAAATTGAAGGTGAAATCAGGAGCTTCACAGACAGAAAAGGACTAAGGGAATTTATTATCACCAAACCAGCAATGCAAGAAATGCTAAAGGGTCTGCTGTAAAAAGAAAAAGAAAAAAGGAAAAAAAAAGAAATAGGAAGCAAAGAAGGAACACAGGGGTAAAGAATAAAAATGGCGACAAATAAGTACCTATCAATAATAACTTTAAATGTAAAAGGATTAAATGCCCCAATCAAAAGACATAGGGTAACTGACTGGATAAGAAAACATGACCCATATATCTGCTGTCTACAAGAAACCCACCTCAGAAAAAAAGACGCACACAGACTGAGGGTGAAGGGATGGAAAAAGGTTTTCCAGGTGAATGGAAATGAAAAAAAGCTGGGGTAGCAATACTTATATCTGACAAATTAGATCTCAAAGTGAAGGGCATAACAAGAGATAAGTAAGGCCACTTCATAATACTAAAGGGAGCAATCCAACAAGAAGAAATAACTCTGGTAAACATATATGCACCCAACACAGGAGCACTCAAATACAGAAAAAAACTTCTGGAGGATATCAAGGGAGAGATTAATAGCAATATAATCATAGTAGGAGATTTTAATACCCCATTTTCACCATTGGAAAAATCCTCTAAACAAAAATTCAGCAAAGAAACATCAATCCTAAATGACTCACTAGACCAGATGGAATTAATTGACATCTTCAGGACATTTAACGCCAAAGTCACAGAATATACATTCTTCTCAAGTGCACATGGCTCCTTTTCAAAGATAGGCCATATGATGGGACATAGGCAAAGTCTCTTCAAATTCAAGGAGATAGAAATCATATCAAGCATCCTCTCAGACCACAGTAGCATAAAACTGGAAATCAACTACAATAAAAACAGTCCAGAGAAGTCAAACACATGGAGACTAAACAGCATGCTATTAAACTGGGTTACCAGAGAGATCAAGGAAGAAATAAAAAACATCATGGCAACAAATGACAATGAAAACACAACAATCCAAAATCTATGGGACACAGCGAAAGCAGTCTTGAGAGGGAAGTTCATAGCTCTACAAGCATATTGCAAAAAACAAGAAACAATGGTAATAAATTACCTAACCCTACAACTCAAAGAGTTAGAAAAAGAGCAACAAGAAAAGCCCAGCGTAAGCAGAGTGGAGATAAACGACATCTAGACCAAAGAAACAATACAAAAGATCAACAAAACCAAGAGCTGGTTCTTTGAAAGGATAAACAAGATTGATGAACTTCTAGCCAGGCTCACCAAGAAACAAAGAGAGAGGACCCAAATAAACAAAATCAGAAATGAAAGAGGTGAAATAACAACAGATCCCGCCGAAATACAAAGAATTATTAAAAAATACTATGAACAACTCTATTCCAACAAACTGGACAACCTGGAGGAAATGGACATATTCCTAGAAAAATATAATCTTCCAAAACTCAATCAGGAAGAATCTAAACAGCTCAATATGCCAGTAACTATGGAAGAAATTGAAGCAGTCATCAAAAAGCTTCCAGCAAACAAAAGCCTGGGGCCAGACGGCTTCACAGGAGAGTTTTACCAAACATTCAAGGAAGAACTAAAACCTATCCTCCTCAGACTATTCCAAAAAATTCAAGAGGAAGGAACATTTTCAAGCTCCTTCTATGAAGCCAGCATTACCCTAATACCAAAACCAGATAAAGACAACACAATGAAAGAGAATTACAGGCCAATATCCCTCATGAATTTAGATGCCAAAATCCTCAACAAAATTCTAGCAAATCGGATCCAGCAGTACATCAAAAAGATCATACACCATGCAAGACCAAGCAGGATTTATACCAGGGATGCAAGGATGGTACAATATCTGCAAATCAATAAACGTGATACATTACATAAACAAATTGAGAGATAAAAACCACATAGTCATTATCAATTGATGAAAAAAAAGCATTTGACAAAATCCAACACCGTTTCTTGATAAAAACTCTCAACAAGGTGGGAATAGAAGGATCATACCTCAACATAATAAAAGCTATATATGATAAACCCACAGCTAACATCACACTCAATGGGCAAAAACTAAAACCATTTCCCCTAAGAACAGGAACAAGACAGGGATGCCCACTCTCACTACTCCTGTTCAACATAGTACTGGAAATATTAGCCATTGCAATTAGACAATAAGAAGAAATAAAAGGCATCCAAATTGGAAAAGAAGAAGTAAAGCTGTCCTTATTTGCAGATGACATAATATTGTACATAAAAAACCCGAAAGACTCCATCAAAAAACTAACAGACTTAATAAATGAATTCGACAATGTAGCAGGATACAAAATTAATGCCAAGAAATCTATGGCATTTCTATACACCAATAGTGAATTTACAGAGAGAGAGACTAAAAAAGCAATCCCATTTACCATCGCACCAAAAAAATTAAGATACCTACTAATAAACTTAACCAAAGAGGTAAAAGACCTATAGGCGGAAAACTACAGGACACTGAAAAAAGAGATAGAGGAAGACATAGAGATGGAAGAACATACCGTGTTCATGGATAGGTAGAATCAACATCATTAAAATGTCCATACTACCCAAAGCAATCTATAGATTCAATGCACTCCCCGTTAAAATACCAATGGCATATTTCACCGACCTAGAAAGAACTCTTCAAAAATTCATCTGGAATAAAAAAAGACCCCGAATAGCCACAGCAATCCTGAGAAAGAAGAATAAAGTAGGAGGGATCTCAATACCAGATTTCAAGCTGTATTACAAAGCCACTGTTCTCAAAACAGCCTGGTACTGGCACAAGAACAGACATATAGACCAATGGAATAGACTAGAGAATCCAGATATCGACCCAAACCACTATGCTCAATTAATATTTGACAAAGGAGGCATGAACATACAATGGAATCAAGTCAGTCTCTTCAATAAATTGTGTTGGGAAAATTGGACAGATACATGCAAAAAAATGAAACTAAATCATCAACTTACACCATACACAAAAATAAACTCAAAATGGATACAGGACTTAAACATAAGACGGGAAACCATAAAAATACTAGAGGAATCCACAGGCAGCAAAATCTCAGACATATGTTGAAAGAACTTCTTCACTGATACTACCCCTGGGGCAATGGAAGCTAAAGAGAAAATAAACAAATGGGACTACATCAAAATAAAAAGCTTTTTCACAGCAAAAGAAACCATCAATAAATCAACAAGAAATCCCACTGTATGGGAGAACATATTTGCAAATGTTATCACTGATAAAGGTTTAATCTCCAACATCTATAGGCAACTTATACAACTTAATAAAAGGAAGATAAATGATCCAATAAAAAATGGGCTATGGACCTAAATGGAATCTTTTCGAAAGAAGACAGAAGGAAAGCCAAGAGATACATGAAAACATGCTCCAAGTCACTAATTATCTGAGAGAGGCAAATCAAAACTACAATGTGGTACCATCTCAACCCTGTCAGAATGGCTATCATCAACAAATCAACAAATGATAAGTGCTGGCGAGGATGTGGAGAAAAAGGAACCCTCGTGCACTGCTGGTGGGAAAGCAGACTGGTGCAGCCACTGTGGAGAACAGTATGGAGTTTCCTCAAAAAACTGAAAATTGAAATCCCATTTGACCCAGTAATCCCACTCCTAGGAATATAACCTAAAAAACTAGAAACACCAATCAGAAAGGATATATGCACTCCTATGTTCATAGCAGCACAATTTACAATAGCTAAGATTTGGAAACAGCCTAGATGCCCGTCAGCAGATGACTGGATCAGAAAACTAGGGTACATCTACACAATGGAATACTATGCTGCCATAAAAAAAGAAGGATTTCTTACCATGTGTAGCAACCTGGATGTAATTGGAGAACGTTAGGCTAAATGAAATAAGCCAGTCAATGAAAGAAAAATACCACATGATCTCACTCATTTGTGGATAATAAAAAACACATTATAAACTGATGAACAAAAAGATAGATACAGAGGCAGTAAAGCATCAAACAGACTGTCAAATTACAGTGGGAAGGTTAGGGAGAGGTGGGGGAAATAAGAGATCAACCGAAGGACCTATATGCATGCATATAAGAATAACCAACAGATGCAAAACATTGGGGGGTGAGGGCATGTATGGGAGTGGGGTGGGGTGGGTGGGACAATGGTAAGATATGTACACATATAATACCTTAATAAAAAAAAAAAAGAATCAATGAATAAATTGTTGTATAGCCATACAATATAATGCTCAGCTATACAAAAGCAATCAATCAATCAATCAAACAAAAAACACCAAACCAATAGGATATATACAACGATATCAAAAACAAAATGACAAAACCCAGACACCATAAATTATATACTATGACTCCATTTAAGTGAAATTTTAGAACAGACACAACCAGAGTGATGAGTTTGGGGACTGGTGATCCACAGCACACGGGCAAGAGGGAAATCTTGGAATGGTGGAAATGTTCTTTATTGTTGTATCGGTATTATATGCTGGATGCATTTAATACTCATTAACTGAATAGTTAAAATTGGTGAATTTTATTGTAGGTATTATACTTTAATAAAGCTGTTTATACTTAAAAACAATCTCATTTTACTCCCACAGTCTGCCAATAATAGTGTTAATTCAATTGTATAGAAAAATAAATGAAGTAAAGTACCCAACTCCTGCAATTAGTAAGTGATAAAATAAGCCTTGGAATCAAATATTTGAAAGAGGAAATTGACGCTCTTCCTATTGCACGAAGCTTCCTCAGTGCCCTTACTTCATCCTAAGTCACTGCATCTACCTTCTTTTGGTCTGACGCCTAACTCTCAGGACCCCTGCTCATTTCTACTATAGACTCACATGTCACAGATTCAATCTCTAGTATTTTATACCCTCTTCTCTCAGTGCCCCACTTTTGCTATTTACATAGCACATCCTTTCCGTGGTCTTATAGAATGAGTTAGACAAGAGGCTGCTAAAATGAGTGCAAAACCATTGAATTAAGTAATATACAATACATTTTTAATTCCATGTTTTTATTATTTATTTTTTTTCAAGAAGACATATTCAGTTGCTCGATCTAAAGTAGAAAAAGAGAGTTTATTACAATAATTGCATTAAGATTAATAAAATTAATAGATAATGCCAATTCTTTTCTTATATATTTTTTTAATTTTATTTTATTTTTATTGTTTTAAGTATTACAAATAGTAGTACATATGTCTCCTTTTTTTTTTCCCCTTTGATCTCCCCCTGACCTCCCCTACCCCCCAGGACATGCCTTATATTTTTAATTGTATTTTCCCCTAATAGTAACAAACAAAACAGAAATGACAAAGCTTTTCATTTTTAATGTAAGACATATTGGTTAAATGATTTACTATTAAATGAATTCAGCTTTAAAAAATAATCTATATTTTGCCACTAGGAAGAGACAACAGACATCCCCCTCCCCCAACAATGCTTACATCAGGGGTTTTAGGGAAAACAGAGGTTTTAATTATGAATACATTAACCAAGCCCTTACATAAGTAATAGTTTCTGTGCTATTTCTCAGTAGCAAATGGAAGCCTAATGTACACAGGTTAAGATTTAAATATTGGTGTATTTCTTTGAAGAGTTTATTGGGAGTGAAGCTTGAAATAAAAAATAAAAATAAACTTTGGAATTATGGTGGACCTAAAAAATCTGACTAAAATAGTGTTGTCTTTTCAAGTTTCAGCAGTCACCTGTGGGGAGAAATATAACCCATGTTTTTTCATTGAAAGATGGAAGCTGCTCTAGTAATAAGTCAAGATGAAATGATAGTACTTGAGAAAGAATTCAGAAATACATTTTGTATGGGTCAAAATATAGAGAATAAGTAAGGCTGACTTGATCTGAGATGTTTCAAGCTAAAAAAAGAGATGGAAGTATCTACCTTCACTGTTGTTGTTGTTTTGTGTGTGTGTGTGCAGATCTCTGTAATATAAGTAGTGGCTGAATTCTCTGAATAAACCAAAAGAATGCTTCAACTATAAAATATATTGGTCCATAAAACTAAGTAAGTAATTGTTTGGTATATATTCCCTTCAAGTTTGTAAATTAAATGTGTTTATAATTGCCCAGCCAGCATGGCTCAGTGGCTGAGCATCCTCCTATAAACCAGGAGGTCACCATTGAATTCCTGATCAGGTCACATTCCTGGGTTGCAGGCTCCGTCCCCAGTGTGGGGCATGCAGGAGATAGCTGATCAATGATTCTCTCTCATTATTGATGTCTCCATCTCTCTCTCCCTCTTCCTTCCTCTCTGAAATCAATAAAAACATATTTAAAAAAATGAAAACACAGCATACCAAAACTTATGTGATGCAGCAAAAGCAGTACTAAAAAGAAAATGTATGGCAATAAACACCTAAAGTAAGAAAAAAGAAAAATTCAAATAACCATCCTACTGGATATCTTAAGAAATTAGAAAATGAAGACGAAAGTAAGCCAAGAATTAGCAAAGGAGGAAAATAATAATGATTAGAGCAGACATAAATCAAATAGAGACTAGAAAAGCTATAGGAAAGATCAAAGTAAGTTTCATGGAAAGAGCAACAAAATTGACAACACTTTAAGTAGATTAACTAAGAAAAAAGGGCTAGATTAATGAAGGAATAAAATTAGAAATGTAAGAGGAGACTTTATAACTTATGTCACAAATATATGAATAATTATGGGAATATTATGAACATTTATAGACCAATACTTTGGATAACCTAGATGAAAAGGAAAAATTTATAAGAATATACAACCTACCAATACTGAATCATGAAGAAATAGGAAAGTTGAATAGACCTTTAATTAGTAAGAAAATTGAATCAGTAATCAAAACTTCCTCAACCAAGGAAAGTCCAGGACCACATGGCTTCACTGGTTAATGTTACCAAACACTTAAAGAAGAATTAATGCCAACCCTTTCATACTGTTCTAAAGAATTGAAAAGTGGTGTACTTCTGAACTTCTATATATATAAAAGCCTAAGCAACCAGTAAGACGGAACGACTGGAATGACTGGAATGACCAGAACGACTGGTTGACCAGTTGCTATGATGTGCACTGACCACCAAGGGGCAGAAGCTCAAGGCAGGAGTTGCCTCCTGATGGTCAGTGCACTCCAAAAATAGAAGCGCTGCTCAGCCAGGAGCTGCGCTCATGGCTAGTGAGCACAGAGGGCTGGGATCAGTGCGAGCAGAGCAGCGCCCGGCCCAGGTTCTGGCTCCTTTTTGGCCACCTGCAGCTTGGTGCACTGCTACAACCCTCAGGGGATGTCCAACTGCAGGTTTAGCCCGATCCTGGTGGAGATCAGGCCTAAACCGGCAGTCCAACATCCCCCAAAGGATCACAGATTGTGAGAGGTCTCAGGTTGAGCTGAGGGACACCCCCTCCAATTCACGAATTTCATGCACTGGGCCTCTAGTATTATCTAAGGCCAGAATTACCCTGATACCTAAGCCAGACAAAGACACTATAAGACAAGCAAACTACTAGCCAATATTTCTGATGAAAATATCCTCAGCAAAATACTAAGAAACTGAATTCAACAGTACATTAAAATGATCATACATAGTGATCAGGTGGGGTTTATCCCTGGGATGCAAGGATGAAAGACAAAAATATGTAGTCTTCTCAATTGAAAAAAAAAAAAGGCAATTGCCAAAATTCCATACTTTCCTGATAGAAAATGGTTAATAAATTAACTATAGAAGAAATGTACTACAACATATTTCAACATCTTTTCAAATACACAGCTATCATAATACTGAATGGTAAAAGTTGAAAGCTTTTTCTTTAGGATTAAAAATAAGACAAGGATGTATACTCTCACCAATTCTATTCAACACAGTATAGAAAGTCCTAGCTAAAGCAATTAATAAAAAGAAATAAAGACATTCAAATTGCTTCTGTTTGCAGATGACATGATCTTGTACATACAAAACCCTAGTATGTCTACCAAAAAAAACCTGTTAAAACTAATAAATGAATTCAGCAAAGTTTCAGGGTACTAAATCAACAAACAGGCATGTGGTTTTTATCAAAGTGCTTGCTGTGGTGGAAAAAAGTCTGAGTGAAGTGTGAGTGCAGAGGTGTTTTCTGGATTCCCCCAACCCCAAAAAAGTAATATTTGAAACTTTAAATTTAATACATAGCAGAAAAATGTTTCCTAAGTGATAAGAAGCAGAAACATGTTTGATTATATTATTGATTTCAATTGTCTTTGTCAACAGAATTAAAGTTTTATTTCAATAATAATAATTTCTTCCATGTAAAAAGTAGCTCTTAAAACTGAAGAAAAAAGAGGTGATATAATGGATATTGAAAGTGAGATTCAAGACATCTAGTTTGCATGCCTTGATTTGTTTTTACTCCTTTTCCTTATCATAGGACAACATGTGACATTTCTATGCTTAATTTTCTTATCTGAGAATAAAAAGCAGGCGATTCCTCTTATAGTATGGTTTTTTAACCATTACTCGGGCAAAGACAGGAAAAAATATAAGAAAATATGTGAAAATTAATTGAAATTTAATCAAAGGTGAATCATGTATGGTAGGAGACTGCATGGAATAGAGAGATGCAGAATTGGGAGCCTAGGAATTCAGAGTGGAGCTATCAGTATAGGCTAAGGGAAGATACAAAAAGTAGGGTAAAAAGCTCATGACTAGGGCCCTGACTTGCAGAGACTTCTTCAAGGTTGTGCACTGAGATTCACACATCCCACAGAAAGAGATGTTAAAAGTTGTAAGCAAAGCAAGGTTTAAGGTATTTTCAATGCTTTGGGGTCCAGAAATTTCTTATAGGCCAGCTACCTACTATTTGCTTATGAGATTTCAAATAAATTTATTTGGGTTTTGATTGCACATTACATTCATGTATTTCACATTTAAGAAAGTGTATGTTTTGTGCTATTTTAAGTATCCATCTATATTCTGTATAGCTACTGTGTCACCTCCAGTAAATAATTAGCATTGGCCATTCCTCGTGATTTTTCCCCAAATATTTTATTCATATACAAGAAAACATGATTCTATAAAAACTCTTGTTTCTATTCCCTCCTTTTCCCTTTAATTCTATTCCCTTCATTTTCTTTCATATGACTGTCTTGTTATCTCTTCAGAGTCATTGCATTTCTGCTTTTAACTCTTTCTCCAATTAAAAAAGAATACACTCCTGGAAATATTTTTGGTTATTGTTCTTATCTTTCTGTGGCAAGACTGTGTTGAAAACACTTAATGCCATCATTGTTTTTTTTATGTATTATATTTGCATGGAGGCTTTGTTGATTCCTTTTGTCATTATACATCACTGAAAAGCGATGGTTTTACCATCCCCTTAACCCCATCAGCTACTTGCAAGTGGTTTGTTTTGGGAGTTGCTTGGACATGTTCTAAGCTAATTGGAATTGTGAGTGTTATTGTTCATTTGTTTTCTTAAATCCACCTTTCTTTGTCTGAGTTTGATAATGCTTTTCTTCTTCCTACTTAAATAAGATAAATAGCTCACCGTGAAAAACGAAATGCAAAAATCCTTCTCTGTCTACTGTCATTGAGACAGTATACATTCTGTAAAACTCACTCCACCCCCCAAACCCAAACCCTCACTTATGTCTGCCTTCTTGGTTTCTTAGAACCAGCCTCCTCAATGGTAGCCTAGAATCTTTGCAAATGAGTGTATTTCTCAGCTTCTGAGAGTTGTGCTTCCTCTTTGTGCGGGGTCCATCAGAACTGAATCTTCTCTATGGATGTCTTAGCTCCACTTTTCCCTGTGTGCCAGCTTCACCTACAGCCTTCCTGGTAGCCACTCCATCTCTTTTGGTGTCTGGCTTCCCAGCTGTCTCATTTCACAGAACATGGGTTTTTCTTTTTTTACTTGCAATTTTTTTCAATGACCTCCAAGATGAGATAACAGAAAATCAAATTTTACCTTTATGTTAAAATTAGAAACAACTCATTCTAATTCTTTAATTACATTTACCAAGTAACTTAGGTTCCCCTATTTTAGAACAGTCTAAGAATAAGATTTAGCACTATACCTAAAATTAATTGCATGGATAATTTTTATAAGAAATCTGTCTGGGTGAATGAATCTATGTGACTATCATTTTACTATCTTTATATGTTTATTCCATATGTTATCACAAAGTAACATAGTGATATGAATGCTCTGGTAACCTTCAAGGATGACACTTTTGCAATGTGATATGATAATGGGCCAGGTATTTTTATATGGTCATTAAAATATTCAGGCATGCAATTTATTCTTTTCAATATATGATAAACCAGAAAAAAAATCACTAGGTTGCAAATGAGCCAGCCACCCCTGACACTATCTTTTAAAAGCCAAAAGATAAAATTGATTGGAAAAGTCAAAACAAGTAACCAGTATCCATTATTATCATATTTCTGGCTAACTTCTCTCTCACGATGCATGCTTAGATCTTAATTATGCTTAAATTTTCCCACATAACAATTAGCGTACATTTTCAACAAATATTACTTAAAATGACTTGTATGATATGAATCATTTCATGTGGTGAACATTGCTGCTATTGTGGGGGAGGGAACATTAACTCCCTTTTTCCTCTTAGTTTTTCTGTTGGTTTTTATATTTTAATTGACATGAGGCAGATTAATAGAAAAAATAATCATATTTATGTGTATACATATAGGGGTTCCATAATAATATGGGGCAGTTGAGACTTATATGGCATTTTGGGATAAGGAGAAATGTGGTAGGGATAATAGTTTGAGACTTCAAAGGGCAGGAAGGCAATTCACATGGAGAATGAAAAGCAAATGTTTGGTCCATAAATGTTTACTGGACCATCTTGAACAATAGGACACAGCAAGGACATTGATCAAACAGGCCTTGCTAGGGTCCTGCTGTCTATCACATGAGAACAATAGCTATCTATGATGATAGCTCCCTTCCTGGAGCAGCTCTTATGTCTAAACTAGAGGCCTAGTGCATGAAATTCATGCACGGGGCGGAGGGTGTCTCTCAGCCCAGCCTGCACCCTCTCCAATCTGGGACCACTCAAGGGATGTTTGACTGCCCATTTACAGGGATCAGGCCATGGGGGTGTGGCCAGCCGGGGTGAGGGGCTGATGGCTGTTTGCAGGCTGGCCATGACCCCTAGCGACCCAAGCTCCCAGCCCCTCCTTTTTTTCTTTTTTCTTTTTTTTTTCAGCTCCTCCTTGATTGGAGGCCAGGGCCAGCTGGAAGCAGGTATCTGGGATTTATTTATTTATTTATTTTTAAATTTATTTTCTATAATTGAAACTTTGTAGCCTTGAACAGAGGCCAGGGCCAGCTATGGCAACCCAGGGTCCTAGCCTTTCCTAGAGTGGAGGCCTGGCTGGAAGCAGGTATCTGGGATTTATTTATCTTCTATAATTAAAACATTGCAGCCTTGAGTGGAGGCTAGGGCCAGCCAGGGCAGGTGGGAAGCTTGGCTTCCTCCATCACTGGAGGCAACCCAAGCCTCCTGCTTGCTCCAGTTCTGTGGCCACTGCCATCTTGGTTGGGTTAATTTGCATACTCGCTCTGATTGACTGGTGGGCGTAGTGGAGGTACAGTCAATTTGCATGTTTCTCTTTTATTAGATAGGATTCTTTTGGGTAATCAGAGGAAGGTCAAAGATTCTTCCTGAGTCTTTTGTTTCTTACAAATAACCAGTTTAAAACAATCCAGATCACCAAAATGGCATATTTTGGTGTGGTAAACTCTGCTCCTCCAAACTATTGTTAAAAATAACAAATAAATAAATGAATATATAAAAGTGTCAATAAAAAAGCTTTTGAAGGAGCAACACAATTGTGTATAAAATATGATGATAATAAATAAATAGAATGGGGCACATGGTAGAGATGGCACTGAATTGAGAAAAGAAAGAAAGACATGGGCTTAAATCTTCAAAATTCTCAGAGAAAGAATGAGGGCATAGACCTGCAATGAAACTTATAGAGAAGATATCTTTTTTAAATCCTTACCATACAGAACTTCAGGAGTCCCACTGGAATTTCTCGGGGATCTTGAAGAAGACAGAGGGGCCAGGTGGGCTGAACTTTTCACCAGAGATGCCACCTAAACAAAATTATTTTTGAAATATCAATTATACTATTTAAATCTGAAAAATAAAGCTTAAATAAAGGAATGTGATGTTTATAAATGTTTAGATAGCACTCTTTGATATTATATTAAATCATCAGAATACACAACGTGTTAAGCAGCATGTCTACTTGAGCTGTAGACATGGAGTGCAACAATTTCTATGAACATCTTAGTTGTGCTTCACCATTGCTCACCTACTTACATGAATGAGAGCACCTGGCTGCTCACAGTGAAAATAATGTCTCTTCCTCAGTGCTTCCTTAGTATCTGTTGCCACACAAGTGTTACCCTGGTGTCTTAAGACCATGCTTTTAGAACAATAGTGGATGTAAGTAAATAATTCAGTGGTTATGGCTGCTGTTTGGAAATTAAATGTGGGTTTCAATTCCTTTTGCTCTGTTTTATTATTTATTCCTCCTTCTGTGGCCAGTTTGAAGTTCAAAGACAAATTTATCCCCAGCAGCATTTAAACATGAAAATAAACTGTGCTTTTTTGACACATAATGATGACCATAATTGCACTTTCACAATTAATAAAAATGCTTAACATAGAGCAAAAAATGTGCTCAATAGTGACTCACAGAAACTTGGAAAATTTGTATTTAAATAAAATAGAATTTAATTGGATTTAATGAGTGTATTAGTCTGGCTTTTTGAGAGAAATAGGACCAACAGTCTGTGTGTGTGCATTGTGTGTGTGTGTGTGTGTGTGTGTGTGGAGAGAGAGAATGATTTATCTATCCTAATATATAAAAAGGCAGGGGCCATCACAACTGAAATAACTGGATGGACAACCAAACAGTAGGTTGTCTGGGGCAACCAGGCCTTTGGGCGGGGGGGGTAGTTGGGGCAACCAGGCCAGCAGGGGTTCAGTGAGGGGTGACCAGGCCAGGAGGAGGGGCAGTTAGGGGTGACCACACTGGCAGGAGAGTCAGTTAGGGGTGACCAGGTCAATAGAGGAGGGCAGTTGGGGGCAACCAGGCTGACAGGGGGGGCAGTTAGGGGTGACCAGGTCAGCAGAGGGGGCCAGTTAGGGGCAATCAGGCAGGCAGGCAGGCAGGTGAGTAGTTAGGAGCCAGCAGTCCCAGATTGTGAGATGGATGTCTGACTGCTGGTTTAGGCCCAATCCTAGGGATCAGGCCTAAATGGCAGTTGGGCATCCCCCGAGGGGTTCCGGATTGGAGAGGGTGTAGGGTGCATGGAGGAGACCCCCCCCCCCCATGCACAAACTTTGTGCATCGGGCCTCTCCTATATCTACAAGCCTTAGCGACCTAATGACCAAATGAACGACTGGTAGCTGTGACACTCACTGACCACCAGGGGGAAGATGCTCAATTCAAAAGCTGACCCTGGTGACCAGTGCACTCATGCACTTGCACAGCCAACCTCCCATGGTCTTTTCCCCCCAGCTGGCCAGCCCTGATCGGCCTGATCGCTGGCCAGGCCGAGGGACCCCACCCATGCATAAATTTGTGCACGGGGCCTCTAGTTTTAAATAATTGACATGAGCTTTTATAGGCCAGCAGGCTTCCCTCTTTTTTGGGGAGCCTTGTCTTTTTCTAGTAACGATTTCATTTAATTTGATAAATTACCCACATTATGGAGGACAATCTTCTTTATTCAAAGTCTACTGACTTAAATGTTAATCTCATTTTAAAATATCTTCACAGAAACATCTAGGATAATATTTGACCAAATATCTAGGTACTATAGACTAGCCAATTCAACACATAAAATTAACTATCATTGGTGGGCAACCAAGAATTGTTTGTTAGCTTCATGCTGTCATCAGGGGCCTAAAAGCTTTCAATATTTGTGATTCATCATATTTAGCACGACTTTCATCTTCCAGGTTAACTCATGGTCACAAAATGGCTGCTAATGTTCTGGCAAAATAGCTACAATTCCAGGTAGGAAGAAAGGATTAAAACAATTGTTTCCTTGGTGTCACACTCACAAATTTCACGGCATCCCCTTGGTCATATCTGTTTTATGTGGTCACCTATATTTGCAGAATATATTGGAAAACACAGTTTTTAGTGGGAATAATCAACTCCCCAAAATACTGTGATTCTGTTAATACAAAAGAAAGAGAATATATGTGTTGGCTAGGCAACCGGCAGCCTTTGCCACAGCAGCTGACATTTAAGAAGCACTTATTAAGTGCCAGGTTCTGTGCTGAGCATTTTTTATACATTATCTCAAGTACTCTTCACAACAACCCTATGAAGTAGAAATAATTATAATCATCCTCATTTAGAGGGAGAAAAGTATAAGCTTAAAAAGTGTAAGCAACTGGGTTCAGGTCAAACACATAGTAAGAGGCACACCTGGAAACTGACGGTGGGACCTCTGACTGCCCCGCTTTGTTTTAAGGCTCCCATTTCTCCTCAGTCAATTGATGATTTCTCTTCACCTCCTGTGGTTTTGAGTTAGTAGGAACATGTGCCCTTTGTTCTTAAACTCAAAACCACAAGGTCAAAAGAACCATTCTCCAACTGCTAATTGCATATAAAATATTAAACATAGCAATTGTGCTCTAAATATTCACTTACATTAAGCATATGATATTAAACACTTTCTAGTCATTATCTCAAATTATTTCAATTGAATAAAAATTAGTCCATCAATGCTACTTATGCAAGACTTTATAATAAATAGATTGTTTTTATACATGGAATTTACCTGTTTAACCTTCCATTTCCAAGCCATATGAAAACAACTGCTCATTTTGAGCTTGTGTGTGTAAGCAATACTTTCCCAAGTGATTAAGGCCACTAAGGAAATCAATGGCTCGGGTTTTAATCACAAAGTCGTTAGCCTACAGCCATTCTTAGTTTCTTCTTTGCTTTTATCATTAGCTCAACCAATCCTCTTGCCCCCTCCCAGTATCTTCTATGTTCAAGCCTGAGTTGGCTTCCCTCCTGTGATAATGGGTGAGTGAGAAGGGCCCTCATTGTGTGCTTCAGCTCACTGATTCTGGAGGGCCCACAGTAAAATTTCTATATCCATCCCAGAAGACCATTTAGGTGCTGCTATATATTTTGATATGGATAACAGATTTTATTATTTTAATTAAACTTGTTGCAGATTTTGTTTTTCTACTCGACTGACACTATGGCCTCTGGCCTGATTTTTCTTCCATCAATGCTACTGATCCTAATTTGACTTCGCTGCTTTGCTGCTACCAGGGTCTAACAACTAACACCACCAATGAAAAAAGACCTCCAACCATGCAGTTTTAACAAGTATCAATGCTGTGGCCTGCTGAAAATCAATTATTTCCAAAGGACATAAAATTAATTCCCCATTGATTTTCCCTAGAGGTTTCTAAGACTTTTAAAAATTATCCTCTAAATAGCTGTCTTAAATTAGTCCTCTTCTGATATTGAGTTCCTGACTTCCAAGGAAAACTTGTCTTTAATACACACCACACCTTCCTCCCAGATGGTCAGCATTAAGCTCAACACTTCTCATATGATAGCACCAGCCACTCAGTCCTCTCCATACATAAGCAGTTTAACAGTCATCATTGATATTCCTATGTCATTGGTGGAAAGATGGCAGAGGTGACTAGAATTCTGAGATCATGTATTCTTTTCCAGGTGTTAAAGCTGTCACACATTCAAAGGGAGATATGCAGATGGGGCAGTTCCAATTAAATACACAGTCTCTTTAACACTAGAGGGCTTGTCTCAGACTCTGACCTTAGCACATGGGGCTGAAAGAGATAAAGGAAATAAAGTCTTTAATTTGCCCCTAACTTTGATACCATTGTAATTAGCTAGTTATTAAAAGTAGAAAATGAGCAAAGAGAAGGTCAGGTCCTACAGGCATGTCATTTGGGCAGCTTCACTAGGAAGCTGCAATTTCACACTCCCCAGGGAACCACCTGTCCATTCCCTGCAGATTACTAGGGGAAAGGTCTGGACAAAGGGAAAGGTGGGTGTATGTGCAGTGAGTTGGGGTGACCTAGAGAACGTACTTGCTTGTCAGTAAAACCAGGGAACAGAGACCACTGGTCAGAGTGGCAGGGCCACTGCATGCCCAGGAAAATTTGGGAATACATAATCTCCTAGACAAAGGAGCTCCCTCTCTTGACTCTCTTGGCTCTTGGCTCATGGGGGTCTCTTGTTCTTGCTTCTTTGTTCCTGCCCATGTCCTCTCTATAGTCATGTGGCTCTGCAGACCCCACATGCAAGCGACTGATGGACTGCAGTGGGGAGCACAAGCTAATGATGCTGGACTGGGCCTGTGCTCTGAACATGGAGCAGAAACTCTGGACACTGGCTTTGATCTTAGCCCTACTGAAAACAAATGGGACCTTTTTTCTTGGTGGGACAAAGGGAAGTGAGACCTTGGAAACTCAGGGATGGGATTCCACAGAAATAAAACTTTCTACAACATCTCATCCTTCCATGGGGACCTCCAGAAATTCTTATTCCAGCGGTACCCCAAGAAACCCACTTTCCCTAGTAACCAGTAGGGAAGAGGAGTTCCAAATGATAACAACTTGACCTTTTTTCTTAGTTTTACATCCTAATCCTAGCAAGAGAGAGTAATCCCAGGGCAACCTCATCAAAGTGCAGGCGAATTTCCATTTTTCCAAAGCACAAGTATCCTAGCAGCCTAACTTGAGATTTTTCCCATAGCAGGAGGGTTCTCTCAAATGGTAGACTGAACAACGCCAATCTTTCCACACAAGCTACACAGAAAAAAAAGGAGATAGGAATATATCTCACAAGAAAGGAATAACAGGACTGACATCAACAAGGGCCACTGCTTTCTCCGTCCCCCTGCACAGATCCTTTTCCTTAGCAGCTTGGTCTGATAATGACTGTGTGCTTTGGCATTTGACATGCACACATCACTCAAATGCTCAGACCAAAACAGCTGTTGTGGGTGAGGTAGGGAGTATCTAATGTACTTATTCTCCATCAGTGGACGATACTTTTGGGGTCATGAAATGTTTTAAACATTGAATATAGCTTTAGCTTTTATCCCCAGAAAAATGTTCTCCTGCCTTCCAACAGCAACTTTGCCTTTTATTTTGGAGAACCAATACACCCAAAAAGCTCACCCACAGCCTTTTACTTGAGAATTTTTGCCCTGATGGGTACAGTGTGCCACTAACAATAAGATATGTCAGTTATCTGCTCCTCGTTCTAGTGTCAGCTTAAATGGACACAGCAATTTTTCCAGAAACACAGTCCAGCTAGATCAAGTTGATAACATCCCGCTGACGCCATCATTGCAATGGCAGTTATAACTAGGGTTGTGTGATGACGTCAGTTATGAGATCTTTTAACAAACAATGTTTTAGTAAATTTTAAGGGACATAGGGAATTTCTTTGACAGAGTTGTCCAGGACACAGAAGTGCAAGGCTGGTTGAAAGCCTTAGAATCCTGCAGAAAACAGATGCTTAGGGGAGAGAGTTGCTGTAAGACTCTCTAAGAGAAGGCACACTGGATGCAGAAGACCAAGCACCCAAGCATTGCATCTGGCTATTATTTGATTCTTTTGAATTTCAGTTCTAGGCCTCTTTATTCTCATATTAACATCAGGACAATAATTCTTAGTCCAAGTAATTGTAGTGACCCATGAAATTAAAATACCTGTTATAAAAAAGAGGTATTTCATGACTGGGTGAATTATTGGCTCAGAGTACACACTGTGTGCTCCTACTTTGTAGGTACTCAGTAAATGTTTGTAACACAATCACTATACACTATGTGAGATATACCTTCATTAAAAAGTCTTCATCTTATAATCACTGGGTGGTGGTGCAGGGATAAGGGTGAGAGACATGGGTTAATTACTGTGTGTGCTTCTGTGAGAGAGAGAGAACTTTATAATAAGATTCCCCTCTTTTTTGATGAGGAAAATAGGTGGAATGTGTAAAAGGATTATAGACCACACTACTCAGGGATACCTAAATCTCATTCTACAAATGAGGACATCCCAAAAATCATCCCTCTTACTTCTCTGTAAACTCATTTATTGATGCCTATAAAATGCAAGCTTCCCTTCTCTTAATATTTCTGCAAAGGAATAGAGTGTCTACCTGTCCTGGAAGTAATCTGAATCAGCATTTCCCTAAATCAGATCCTAATGACACTAGTTTATATGTTAATTTGACAAATATACACACAAAAAATCAAATTCTGGACAGTTTGGAAAATTCCAATTTTTATAATGGGATAGGTTACATTGGAATCACTAAAGATGCTAATTAATACTGTGATAGAGGCAGTATCATTTCACAAAATGTAGCTCAGTGGGAGGAGATGTCAGCCCTGATAGTCTACCATCTTATTTTTCATTAAGTAAATGGACAATGTCTTTTGTTTGCAATTAGAGGTGGCACAGCAGACTGCTTAAGCACGCAGACCCTAGAGCAAGACTGCCTGGGTTCAAATCTCAGCCTCACCACTTTCTAGCTGTGATATCTTCAGCAATAATTTATCTATCTTTTAGCCAAAATTCAATTGCTGTGTGTGTGTGTGTGTGTGTGTGTGTGTTTTCTTGTTTGTAAAATGGGATTGAAAATACTATCAACCTCATGGGGTAGCTATGAAAACCACATGTGATAAAGTTTACAAAGCACTTAGAATAATGTCTGGCACACAGTAAATGCCACATAAGGTATAATCTTACATATAAAGATAAATAACATGGAGAAATATCTGTATAAAATACAAGTTGTCTAAGCACAGTTTCCTCTTTACTCCAGGTCTATCCATGCTGTTGCAAATAGTAAGAGTTCTTTCTTTTTTATAGTAGGGTAGTATTCCATGGTGGAGGTATACTACAGTTTTTTGATCCACTCATCTGCCGGTGGGCACTTAGGCTGTTTCCAAATCTTAGCTATTGTAAATTGTGCTGCTATGAACATAGGGGTGCATATATCCTTTCTGATTGGTGTTTCTGTTTTCTTGGAAAGCAAAATAATTTATATCTTAGAGAAATGATGGCATGTTTCAGATAGATAACAGTGAATATACCCTCACAGATGGGCTAAGAGCAGGCACATTTCCATGTGCAACTTCTACATGGAGACATGAGTTAGGCAATACTATCATACGTACTTTACAGGTGATTGATTTGAAAAAGAGAGAAGTTAGGTAATCTGTCTGAGCACATACTTCAATTATTTGGCAAAGCTGAGACTTGAACACTGGCATTCTTGCTCTGCAATTCACTCTTTAATCATTACTTTTTTACATTGCAAAATCTAAGTAACTGGTTTTAACTACACAGGTTGGCAATGAAAAACTCATTGGCACATATGAAATACTGCCCTAAAGATTCCGAAATCTGGAAATCTTTTTGTTTTACTCTTCTTATATCTCCTTTCCTCCCTAAAAAAAAATAATTCTTTGCAGCTGGTCATGAAAATTCAAGTCTAGACTTCACAATGTATACTTGATTTTGGCACACATGTTTTGTAACAAAAGTTTGTAATAGTGTAATTGGAGCTTAGATTATAAGCTGCTGTTTGTCATATTTAGTTGATATTTTGGTTGTTTCTACACTGTTTGGATGTGAGGGTGATGCAATGGTATTCTTGGGTGTTCTCACTATTCCCTAAAATGATAGCAAGATGTTGATAGTGAGAGCAATTTTTTGAGGTGCTGAAACATTTTTAGTGGAAAGATATATCAGGCCTCAGTTATTGAAGAAATTCTTGAAATTCCATTCATGCACTTGACTTATATATTAGTTTTATATGTTATTACTCAAATTGCTCCAAGTTGATATGTGAGAACATGGAAGTGAACTTCTATTCTATTAGCAGTCCAGATTTCTCAAGGGGAATAAGAATGGCTTGGGGAGAGGGAAGTCATTCTGTTACATTTTATTTGTCCACACGCTTTCCTTCAGGAGCACATTCCTAATTGATGACCTCAAGTCCAATTTCTTTTCTGGTGATTCCTAATGTTATAGTTCCACCCCTTATCTATGGACACACTGAGGTCATGTGTCCAACTGCCTATTCAATATCACCACATGGATGCCATGTAACCATTTCTGACTTAACTTGCTCAAAACAAGTAACTGATTTCTATCCATATTCACAAAGAGTTGTTCTTCTCCAGCCTTCTGCATTTCAGCAAATGATGTTGTCATCTACTGAGGTGCTTAGGCCAGAATCCTAGTACATATCCCTCATGTGTTCCTTTCTTAAAGCTAAAATCTCATTGATTTGTAAATATTGCCAAAGCTACTCCACAATATAGCAGGAATCCATCCAACACTTGCCATTTTTATTGCTACTACCTTAATCCAAACCATCACCATCTAACAATAGATTCTCATCTAGATGTTTACATCACATCGACTTAACCTCCTTGCTTCTACTTTATTACCAGATCATTAGTTCTTCACAGAGTAACCAGGATGATATGTAGCTTCTGGAGATAACAATTCACCATTAATAAAAGGCCATAGAAGCTTGTACACTTACTGTTTTGATCATTGCTATCTGGCGTAACATAAATTATTTGGAAAGAGTTCCCGAGGGGGCAAGAAGAATTCTTCTAGAATGAGTCTTCTTCTGCACGGAGAGCACAAGGATCCTAGTTAATTGGGTTCAAGCTTTAAAAACTTTGAAAAGAAAGAAAGAACCTACTTAAGTATGTTTATCACACATGACACCCTAACTACAGTGGTCCCATACCTACTTAATGTAGTCAACAGAAGCCTACAGCTCACTTATCCTGTCTACTCTCACTTTACAGTGTGAAAATATATAAGTTAGAACCAACAACTGTATCCCCTACTCTCTGGAGGCCATGAGTCACACTTGAGAATCTCCATTTTATAAGTTATTAAAATGACACTCTATTCCATTGTCCATTCTACCTCAAGGGAGGAAATGTTCTGCCAGAGGTCAAGGGCAAAGTGGAGTTTTCTATTCCACAGAGAAGCAACAGAGCAAGGCATCTGATCTCTTTGAGTATGGGATAAATTATTAAATATAGAACATAATGGGAGAAATATTATATTTTCTTTGTGTAACACCTCTCTTAAAACTCAGGTAGCTAGTGTGGAAAAATGAAACTGGAATTTATTCTAGACTGTGCAGTGCTTTGCAATGTGCAGAGTAGAAATACGGTAAGATCATTGCTAGTGAAAAATAGCATATCCTACCCAAGACTTTCCATACTTTGCTCTTTCTGCCTCCACTGGGAAAGGGGAGCACTAAAGTTCTGCGTAATCCGAGTTTACAAACCAGGATATGAGACCAGGTAGGCTTCGGGGGAACTGACGCTCCTTTTAGTGATTAAAAAGCATCCTTTAAATAACAGCCCCTTACTGGAACATTTAGCAAGATAATGATGTCTGTAGGTTTAGATTACAGATTTTAGATTCTGTGCTTTACTAAGAGTCATGACTAAGGGTTTATTTTGTCTTTTTAAAATTGGAGTATATTTTCTAAATACTTATATTCAAATGTTCTGGTTGTGAAAGAAGGTGAAGAGCATCAACATTCAGTTTTCTGTGCCACACCACCTTCATCAGATACACACCTGAATGATCACTACTCTATCAACAGAAAAAAAAGATAGATCGTGTGACTAACAGAATGAACAAAATTATAGAAAAGGGGGAAAATGGACTTCATTGCCACATGTTGAGTTATGGTATTTATTACCCAAGGTATATGATTTCAAATGAACATTTATATGCTATGATCAGTTAAGTGTACTGAGCCATTCTTCATCAGATTAAAAATGAAGGAATAAGAAAATCAGGCTGACACCATGTTATATAGGATTAATAGTTTTTTATCGAAGATTAGCTGGCTGTGTTCCATTATCCAACATGCCTGAATTCTCCCAATCCAGTGCTTTGTAAGGCAGAATGACAAAATTCAAATTTCAAATGCAGCCAGAGAGTGAATAAAGAATGGAGAAGACTCAGCCTGGAGAAAATATGACTGTTGGAGTATTATGTAAAACAAGTTTCACCTTCCAAGCTGTCAGCACAAATAACCAGAACTAGTAGGAAGGGCCATGGGGAGAAGAGGAATTTAAATGAGTATGTAGTTCTCAATCTTTCAACTGCTTATAAAGAAAGTACAAGAAAACCTTTGTGAAGAAAAAAGAGAATCCTTATATATTTAAATTTATAGGACTGATGTAATTTTCATCTGAAAATTGAAATAGGAGATTGCATGAATAAATGGCAGCCTTTGGAAACCACCTGGTCAGGATGTTATGGGATAGTTATATTAGAACTTACCTGGCTAAGTCTCTGATAGGCAATCTACTGACCCGCACCCTCAGACGTGCGCGCGTGCGCACACACACACACACACACACACACACACACACACAATATTCCCTTACTTAATAATGCATTATATTTATTTATGCACTAGTTTCTAAAGTTTTTTTTTATATTAAGTCCATGAAAATAAAACACTGGGATAATTCTGGAATGAAATATAAATCCTGCTGTTGTGTGTGCTTCAAAGAAGAATATAACAATGACATGAGCAGTTATATGACTAGGAGTGTCTGCTATCGATTATGAACAATCAGGTTAGTGATTTTTCTATTTAATAAGCAAAGAGCAGGATCTTGAAAAAGACGTGATTATAAGCTTTGAGTTTTTTTTATTATAGTAAAGATGTGTATTTTTTAAAAAATTTAAAACAGAATCTTTAATTCAAGTGCCTAATATATTGATTAGCTATTGAGTGTAAGCTGCAGTTACGAATCTGCCAATTTTATATTTAAAGCAGCATAATATAATGTGTCTGAAGGGCAGAATTTGGACCAGTTATTTATTGTACTGCATCAACTCTGTATAGACTCAGTTATCTTCAAAACAGTTTTAAGTAACAAGGACAATGAAAGCTGTCATTAGTGTTCACAGGCTCTCACTAGTGGGTGGCTGCATGCATTATACACTTTCCACCATCAGGGTATCTAAGCACTCACACAATGAGTTTTTCTATGTTTTAGTTTTTCTATACAACAATATTTAGGAGTTGTCTTTATTTATATTGATAATGTGTCCTTTCTAGTTTATGGGAAAGTTCTGGTACCAAGAATCAGAGAACTGCATTTAGAAAATGGAAGCTCTTAAACAGGACACATGATTTTGGAGGATACACTTAGGGGTGATTAGTGGCAATGACCTTCACTCTAAGCTTTCTTTGTATAGATTTGGGGGTTCCCCCATCCTCACACTATGGTAACATCTCCTTTGGTCCAAACAGAGAGGATAGTTTTACTAACTTCACAAGTTCCACTTTAAGTCAGGTCACAAATATTCAGATTGGAGGAGCTGTAATCATATCCCCTGAACTGTCAAAATAAACTCCTTCATCACTAATTCTTATAGAAAATTTGAATTTCAAGTATTATTTAAGTTATGCATATTTTTCCATAGAGTTATCTCTCAGATATTTCAGAGTTTATTCATGTTTACATTTATCTTTTTAATGTCTTTCAATAAAATTTTGTGAATTTTCACCAAAGGAATTATACATTTGAATAGGTTTATTGTCTAGGTAACTTTATAGTTTCTATGTCTCTTTTGGGTGGATTTTCTATTTTTATTTTATTTTTATATAGTTATTATTGTAGAAAGTTTCTAATATCTTAAAATGTAGTTGTAGTCTTATAAACCTAATCGATTTTACTTAACCACTTCTTTTGAGTTTTTAATGTTCACAATCATATCTTCTAGAATATCTACATATATAAAAGCCTAATATGCAAATTGTCCCCTCGGGAGTTTCACCAGGAGACTTGGAATTTGATCACTCATTATGAAGTGCACTGACCAGCAGGGAGCAGCATGGAATGAAGGAAGGCCCCAGCTGGCAGTTGGGGAAGGGAGGTCTGGTTGGCAGCCAGCAGCCAAGGAAAGGAGGCCCTGGCTGTAAGCTGACAGATGGAAGGAAGGCCCCAATCAGTCCTGATCACTGGCCAGGCATAGACACCTTACCCATGCATGAATTTTGTGCACTGGGCCTCTAGTCCTATCTAATAAAATGGCAATATGCAAATTAACCATCATCCCACTACACCCATAAGCCACACCCACCAGCCAATCAGAAGTGAGTATGCAAATTAACCCCAGCCAAGCTAGCTGCGGCCATGGAGCGAGTAGGAGGCTTGGGTTTCCCCGGCGATGGAGAAAGCCAAGCTTTCTACACACCCTGGCAGGCCCAGGCCTCCACTCAAGGCTACAAAGTTTCAATTACAGAAGATAAATAAATTCCAACAAAAATGGCTGTGGCCATGGAGTGAGCAGGAGGCTTGGCTCTGCTGAAGGTTACCAAGTTTAAATAAATCCCAGATACCAGGGCCTCTGCCTGGGTCACTGGGGAGCGTGGCCGGCCTTCAAACCACCACAGGCCCCTTGCCCAGGCAGCCCCACGCCCCAAGGGAACCCCCACCCTGATCTGGGACACCCTTCAGGGCAAACCAATTGGCCCCCACCCATGCACCAGGCCTCTATCCTATCTAATAAAAGAGTAATATGCAGATTGACCATCACTCCAACACATAAGATGGCTGCCCCTATGTGGTCAAAAATGACTGCCCCCACGTGGACACAAGATGGCTGCCACAAGATGGCAAGCAAGGGCGGGCAGTTGGGAGGGACCAGGCCTGCAAGGGAGGGTAGTTGTTGTGACAGGCCAGCAGGGGAGGGCCATTAGGGGCAAACAGGCTGTCAGGGGAGCAGTTAGGCATCAATCAAGTTGGCAGGGGAGTGGTTAGGGGGTGATCAGGCTGGCAGGCAGAAGCAGTTAGGGGCAATCAGGAAGGAAGGCAGGCAAGCAGTTGGGAGCTAGCAGTCCTGAATTGTGAGAGGGATGTCCAACTGCTCATTTAGGCCCGATCCTATTGGGATCGGGCCTAAACAGGCAGTCGGATATCCCTCAAGAGGTCCCATATTGGAGAGGGTGCAGGCTGGGCTGAGGGACACACCCCCATGCACGAATTTCTTGCACCAGGCCTCTAGTGTATTATAATGCTCTATGGTAGTGATTTTAACAGATATGCCTGTTTTTTTTTCACCCCTGAATGTAATGGAATGCACAACATTTCAAAGTTAAAATTTCTTTTAATCTAATAACATTTGTTAAATTAATAATTATCATGTCTAAACCCACTCTGCTAAGTTTTTATTGTAAATGTTTTAATTTTGTAAAATATATTTTGCATATATTAAGAGGATCACTTTAAAATTTTATATATCAATGGCATACATTATATTATCCAATATTCTAGAATGAAACAATCTTGTACTTCTAGAATATGACTATTTGGTGAGGATATATTTTTGAAAGTACTTCTACATTAAATACAGTTATATTTTTAGTTGGAACTTTTACTCTTTTTGATTTTGGAATCTTTGTGAAATAAGTTAGGGATCTCATTACATTTATTTTATTTTCAAGAAGAAAATGGAAAATATTGATGAGGCGTTTGCATAAGATTGCAGTTGCTGTTTCATGAAATTTAGAAAGCATATATCTAAAATGCTGTGCCTTTAATGTCTATATTTTCTGGAGAGTGTTAAGTTATTTACAAGGGAGTGTTTTTTTTTATGTATTTAACTAGTAAGCTGTGTGTGTGTGTCTGTGTGTGTGTGTTTAGAGAAACTTTACTGCAGTAAATGAACTTTACTAGTCACTTGCCCATTTAACTTAGACTTTAGATGGAAACATGAATTAGAATAAAAATGTCCCTCATAGGATTTTAGTCTTCTTTTTCCCTCAGAAGATAAGATTATCCTTTTATTTTTACTATTTTTCCCTTCTTTGTCTATTTTACTGCATTTATTTAAAAATACGACTTCATTTTTTATGGTTTCTGAAAAATATTTTGCTTACATTCATTTCTTTCATGTAATTTATCTCATGTATTCCATGTATTGATCATATTTTCCTTCATTTTACTTGAATTTACTGTAATTTTTTCTTGTTCTTCAAGGTGTCAACTTAACTTTTTCAATATATCTTATCCTATACAAAAAAGCATTTAAGGCTATAATTTTCACTCAAGTACAGCTAAAGTTCTATTTGACCACATTTTATATATATTGCTTTTGCTATCATTTGATTCTAAGTATTTTGTAATTTTCATTAGGACACTATTCTTTGACCTATGCAAGATGAAAAAAAAATGGTTTTGGTGGTGTGTGTTTCTCAACCCTTGGGAAGTTGAAATATTTTATATGTCAATTACCAAAGAGATTATACATGCACTAGATAATTTTTAAGTAAAATAAGAGGTACTGTAAACATTTGTCCTCTTTCTTCCTGCCAAGCTAGCCCCAAACCCTTCCTGGATGCATTCACCATTCCTGGGTGTTTTTCCAGTTATTTCTCTGCATTTGAAGCATTCTATAAGTATTCTACTTTTTTACACAAAAAGAGACAAGCTATGGGGATTGATTTTTATTTTAACTGTACATATTCCATATAAAAGTGTAAGGTATTTTATTGCATAAATGCCACATAATTTATTTAACTTGTCCCATATTGGCAGGCATATAGGTAGTTTAACTATAATACATAATGGCATCATGAATGTCCTTATGCATGCAGTACTTTACAAATATGTAGCATAAATGTCCAGAAAAAAAGGAATGGCTGAGTCACAGAGTATGTGCATTGCATTTTGATAATTATTGTCAAACTAGAGGCCCGGTGAGTGAAATTCATGCACTTGAGGGGAGGGGGAGTCCCTCAGTTTGGCCTGTTCCTTCTCACTGTCCAGGAGCCCTCAGGAGATGTGCACAGGGAGTGGGCCTAAGCCATCAGTTAGACATCTTAGTGCTTCCGTGGAGGTGGGAGAGGCTCCCACCATGGCCGCTGCACTTGCCAGCCATGAGCCCAGCTTCTGGCTGAGTTGTGTTCCCCTTGTGGGAGTGCAATGACCACCAGGGGGCAGCTCCTGTGTTGAGCGTCTGCCCCCTGGTGGTCAGTGCATGTCATAGTGACCAGTCGTTTCACCATTCAGTAAATTTGCATGTTAGCCTTTTATTATATAGGATTATCTTCCATAGGGTTATAAAATGTATATTCCCATCAGCAGTGTATATTTTTAAGAATATACTTTGATCTTTTTAGTGGTGTTTTCTTTTGATTTTCAAAAGTACTTATATATTGAGAAAATTTTCCTGCTGTATGTGATGCAAATTAAAAGTATTTTTCCAAATTAACATTATTATTTGACATGAAATTTTCTGCAAAAAACTCTTAAAATGGGTGTGCATTAAAAGTTATTACTGCTTTATTTGTTGTATTTTTTGTTTTTTTTATACTTAGAAATGCGATGTCCACCATATAATTTTAAAACCAAATCTCCTTCTCATGCTTTGTGTGTGTGTGTGTGTGTGTGTGTGTGTGTACTTTCCCAATTTTTACCAGTTGTTTCAATCATTGATCCCTCTGGATTTATTTTAAAGGACGATGTGAAGTAAAATTTTAAATGATTATTGTTTTTCATATGATTACTAAGTTTTTCCAATTGTTGAAAAATGCATCTTTTTCATTGATTTGAAAATTTATCTTTATTTTTTTTTCTGAATACAGGTGTACACCCTTATCCTCAAACCTTTAAACCTTCTACTTTTTGGGTAACTCTGCCTTTGCTTCCTTGATCCTAAGTCTTTCAAAAACAGTATCTCTTGACTTTCCATTAAGACAAGGAAAAATCTGGCCTCTAAACCTAAATCCCTGCTTATCTCCTCTGTTATGGGCAAAATACCTTTCATTCTTTCCTCACCATCCTAGAGAAAACACAGGTATGATTAATTGCTTTATCAAATTCTTTTGTGAAAGATGGAATAGATAGACCAATAAATACAAGTGGAATAACTGTATCTAAAAGCACTTATTCCTCATAAAGTTTTTTTATCTTATAAATTATTGGTGTTGTAATTCATTGTAAAGGAAGATTGCTTAAATTGTATGATGACATTTTAATCAAATATAATTGTGTAACCCTCTTCCAACCTTCTTTCTCTAATGAAGTCAGGCTGTATTTTTTAACCTGTGAATCACTGTTCAAGACTTAGGGATCTGTAGAGAAGATTTTGTGGAGATTACACATATGACTGGGTGCTTAGTCACATTTCTGCATCATTCAGAGCTCCTGGAGTTGTACCTGTTTTATTTAATGAAGTTTTTATTTTTAATAAAATGTTATTTGAATGAAGTTTCTGTTGTTAAAAAAACTTTGAAGGCAGTAAAGTACACTATATTTTTCCTTGGATAAAGACTACAATTTGTATACATTTTATTTTATTATTTTATTTTATTTTATTGTTTGTTTGAAGTATTACAAATAGTAGTATATATGTCTCCTTTTCTCCCCATTGGCCTCTCCCTGGCTTCCCCTACCCCCCAATACATGCCTTTACCTGTCTCCCACCCCAGTGTCTTGTATCCACTGGTTATGCTTATATGCATGCATACAAGTCCTTCGGTTGATCTCTTACAGGCCTCCCCCAAACCTCTCCTGCCTTCCCGCTGTAGTTTGACAGTTTTTTCAATGATTCTTTGCCTCTGTATCTATTTTTCCCCCATTTCTTTCCTTTAAAAAATCTTGCCTCTGCAGACTAGAAATAAACATATAAAACCAAAAATGTTTGAGTCCCAATTTCAATGTCCAACAGTTCCTTATGTGTACATGTCAGCAATGACATCTGGATGGTGGACACTTGGTGGCAATGCAGGTCCGACCCTCTCTGGTTTGGTCCTAGGCAACCTGCAGCGACGCACAGCTGCTGACTGCTAGTGTGGCAAGGCATCGTCAGAGTCTTCCATCTTTGGACTGTTTCTCCTCTTGTCTTCCTGGTTGGAGCAGACCTGTCAATTCCTCTCTGTTGCAGGAATCCACATGGTCTTGGAGTAACGATATTTAAAATAAGTATCAGATTAGGCTTTAATCCATTTAGAAGCCATCTGTAAGTATTCTATAGTTCATTATATGATCTTTCCTCCATAATCTCATAATACTCCCTATAAACCTCTTTAGTAGTTAGAGTTCTCCAGAGACATGGAACTAATAGGATATAATATATATTTATTCCTAGTAATTGGCTTATGTAATTATGGAGGTGGATATATCCTGAGCCCTGCAGCTTGCAAACCTGAGACTCAGGAGAGCTGATGGTGTAATTCCAGTGAGAAGGCTGGCAGTCTTGAGACCCAGAAAAGCTAATGTTTTAGCTCAAGTTCAAAGGCCAAAAAAAACTGATATCCCAGTTTGAAGGCACTCAGACAGAAGGAGTTCCCTTTTATTCAAAAAAAGGGCAGCTTTTGTTCTAGTCAGTCTTTCAACTGATTGGATGAGGCCCACTCATAGTAGAGAACACAATCTGTTCTACTCACTCTATAGACTTAAATGTTACTTTCATACAAAAACACCCTCACCCTCACCCTCACAGAGTAATGTTTGACCAAATATCTGGAGACACTACCCAGTCAAGTTAATACATAAAATTCACCATAATAACCTCCATCAATGAACTGAACATACATATTTTGCTTCTACAACTCGATACAGGCAGAGACCAACTCTTTGAACCTAAATATTTTGGGTAGCAATCACTCTGTTTGATCTGTAATGGGTTGAAAGAATCCTGAATGAACAAATAAATTAACATTAATAAAACCGTATATGTTGAATTACGGTTAATAAACATTTGGGCAAGAATTTAAATTCCCTTTTAATATAAAATGTGAATGACTTCTCTTAGTTGCAGATATATTAGGCCATGTTTTTAATTAATTGAACATTGTTTTTTAGAATAAACAAATTGGCTGACTTCCTTATGAAAGCTGGTCCTTGAATCTCTAAAATAATGAGTTAGTTAACGGTAACTCAACTGATATGGTGTTGTTTAGAATATCTGTAAAATGTCTCTAATAAAATGTATGTACACACACACACACACACACACACACACACAGATATTCAAATAGAACATTAAAATTTTATTACTTCAAATGTAAAAAAATCTGAATATTATGGTATTATTAGTGACTTTAAATAATATATGCAGATTTGTCTTTTATAACATTCATAATTTTTGTGAGTCTTTTGCTTTTGTTTTTTTCCCTAACCATAGGCTCCACAAGGTAAAATGGATCAAAATTAAATAACATACTTCCTTTTAATGCTTGGCTTGGAAATCCTTGGATCTCAAAAAAAAATAGGTATAGAATTAGGGAGACCCTTAGATGATTTGTCTACTGCTGAACCTTGTGTCAATCTTCAGTTCTTTCTGTGTTACAAGATTTAAGACCAGTGGTGTTAGAAATGCAAAATGTGAAAGGTAATGTCTATATACAATCTACAATTTTCTCCCTAAAGCAATGAAAAGCAATGCAAAGCTGACTAATATGGATTCTTAAGTTGTGCAAATGTATGTAGCCTAGTCTGCTTTGGGGGATTTGCTTTAACAGAAAGCTACCTCCTTCACTATAAACTTTTGTTGTGTTGGGAAATCAGTTTGGTCTTACCTTTTCTTCTGTGAATAATAAAACTGTCTTTGGAGCCTTGATTCATAAGCAAATTCTCCTTAGAAAAACATTACTTGAATTTGAAATATTTATAAAATCATTGCTCTTTGGGACTTCTATCTTCTGACCTCTTAATCTTCATAATTACCCTAAGGCCACCAATGTACCTAATCATTGCCTAGACAGGCCATTTAGTGGCTCTCTTTATTCTTAAACAGTCTTTTTGTTTACAAAATGTATGCTTTTTAAAATCCTGGATAAAAACCTCTAGGGGAGAGACAAAATGGCGGCGGAATAGAAGGATGTGCCCTGAGCCTTCTCCTGGAGCAAATAGAGGAGGCAGCTGAGACGAGCGGAATCCAGCCCGAATTGGCGAAGGAGGCACAGCTGGTGAGACAGTTTGCAGCTGGGAAGAGCAGGGATCCCCCGGATAAAGGTAAAATCAAAGATCTAGGCAGTAGAATCTCCCGGACCTCTGTGCCCAGAAGGTCAGGGAGAAACTACACAGTGCCAAGCCGCGTCCCTGAGGACAGGCAAGGTCTGAAGGATTTTAGACCATAGAGTCTGGATTTGGGATCTGAGCTCAAAGGCAGCCTTTAAGAGCTGCCGGACCGTGGAGTGCTGGCAAGAGAGGAACTGGCAGAGACGCGGTCCTTCCTCGCGCTGGGGCCTGCGCTTTTCCCCACTGAACCTAGTTCGTGGGACCTTTTGGAGACAGGCGCTTACCTGTGACAGAAGTGCGGGAGAAGGGGTAGAGTTGTGGAACCTGGGCAGAGTGGGCAACAGACAGTCCAGGAGAAGTGGTAGCAAGTCTGGTGCTGAGTCATATCTAAGCCCACAGAATCCATTTTCTCCTGAGAGAAAGCCCCTCCCCCCAGTCTCCAGGCAACCAATATAGCCACACCCAGATTCCACCCTGATTAACACCAAGGAATCTGAATACTCCCTGAGGCCATAGGATCTACTCTAAAGAGAAATCTTTAGAAGCTAAGCACCTCAATTACACTAGATAACCAAGCCCAGGAGAACAGATTTCACCAGTAACACCATCACCAAAAGAACCTGGATAGCAAAGCAATTGGATCTACAATTAAAACATTTCAGGAAAACATGGGGAGACAAAAAAGCAATACCCAAAGGAAAGAAAAAGAGGAATCACCAGAAAGGGAGTTAAATGAAATTGAGGCTAGCAGCTTAACAGAGAGAGAATTCAGAGTAATGGTTCTAAGGATGTTTAAACGGATGGATGACAAATACACACAACTCAATGACAAATACATACAACTCAATGAGAACTACAAGGAGCTGAATGAAAATGTCACCAACGTGAAAAGGAACCAAGAGGAGATGAAGAACGACATAGCTGCAATAAAGAACACATTGGAAGGCTTAAACAGTAGACTAGAAGAGGCTGAGGACCGCATCAGTGAATTAGAAGACAAGGTAGGAAAACACACACAAACACAGCAGCAAATGGAAAGAAGACTTAAAAAGCAAGAGGAGAGCCTAAGGGAGCTTTGGGACAACACAAAACGAAACAATATTAGAATAATAGGGATACCAGAAGGTGAGGAAGAGAAGCAAGGAATAGAAAACCTGTTTGAAGAAATAATGACGGAGAACTTCCCTGATATTGGCAAGAAAAAAACTATGCAAGTCCAAGAAGTACATAGAGTCCCAAACAAGTTGAACCCCAAAAGACCAACACCAAGACACATCATAATTAAATTGGCGAATACCAATGACAAAGTAAGAATCTTAAAGGCTGCCAGAGAGAGACAGAAAGTTACCTACAAGGGATCTCCTATTAGAATATCAACTGATTTCTCAACAGAAACACACCAGGCCAGAAGGGAATGGAATGAAATATTCAAAGTGATGCAAAGCAAGGGTCTGAAACCAAGAATACTATACCCAGCAAGGTTATCATTCAAAATTGAAGGGGGAATCAGGAGCTTCACAGACAAAAAAGGGCTAAGAGAGTTTATCACTACCAAGCCAGCAATGCAAGAAATGCTGAAGGGACTGCTGTAAAAAGAAGAAAGAGAAAGGCAAAAAGAAACACAAACACTAAGGGGGAAAATATGACAACAAACATGTACTTGTCAATAATAACATTAAACATAAATGGATTAAATGCACCCATCAAAAGACATAGGGTAGCTGAATGGATAAGAAAACATGACCCATATATTTGCTGTCTACAAGAGACTCACCTCAGAGCAAAGGATTCACACAGACTGAGAGTGAAGGGATGGAAAAATATTTTTCAAGCAAATGGAAATGAGAAAAAAGCTGGGGTAGCAATACTTATATCTGATAAAATAGACCTCAAATAAAGGGCAAAACAAGAGATAAGGAAGGCCACTACATAATACTAAAGGGAGCAATTCAACAAGAAGATATAACTCTGGTAAACATATATGCACCCAATGCAGGAGCACCCAAATACATAAAAAAACTCCTGGAAGAGATCAAGGGAGAGATCGACAACAATACAATCATAGTAGGAGACTTTAATACACCACTGACATCACTGGATAAATCCTCCAGACAAAAAATCAGCAAAGAAATAGCAATTCTAAATGACACACTAGATCAGATGGACCTAATTGACATCTTCAGAGCATTTCACCCCAAAGCCTCAGAATATACGTTCTTCTCAAGTGCCCATGGGACATTTACAAAAATAGACCACATATTGGGTCACAAACAATGCCTCCCTAAATTCAAAAAGATTGAAATCCTATCAAGCATATTCTCAGACCACAATGGCATAATATTAGAAATAAACTATAATAAAAACATTCCAAAAAATTCAAACACGTGGAAACTGAATAGCATGCTGTTAAACAATGATTGGGTGATCAACGAGATCAAAGAAGAAATTAAAAACATCCTGGAGAATAATGACAATAAAAACACAACAATGCAAATGCTATGGGACACAATGAAAGCAGTCTTGAGAGGGAAGTTTATAGCTCTACAGGCCTACCTCAAAAAACAAGAAAAAATGGTAATAAATCTTCTAACTCAACAACTCAAAGAATTAGAAAGAGAGCAACAAGAAAAGCCCACAGTGCGCAGAAGGAAGGACATAATAAAGATCAGAGCAGAAATGAATGACATAGAGACCAAAAAAACAATACACAGGATCAACAAAACCAAGAGCTGGTTCTTTGAAAGGATAAACAAGATTGATGAACCTCTAGCCAGGCTCACCAAGAAGCAAAGAGAGAGGACCCAAATAAACAAAATCAGAAATGAAAGAGGTGAAATAACAACAGACCCCACAGAAATACAAAGGATTGTTAAAAAATACTATGAACAACTCTATTCTAACAAACTACACAATCTGGAGGAAATGGACACATTCCTAGAAAAATACAACCTTCCAAAACTCACACAGGAAGATTCTAAGAATCTCAATAGGCTGATAACTATGGAAGAAATTGAAGCAGTCATCAAAAAGCTTCCAGCAAATAAAAGCCCAGGGCCTGATGGCTTCACAGGGGAGTTTTACCAAACATTCAAGGAAGAACTAAAACCTATCCTCCTCAGACTATTCCAGAAAATTCAAGAAGAAGGAACACTTCCAAACTCCTTCTATGAGGCCAGCATCACCCTAATACCAAAACCAGACAAAGACAACACAATGAAAGAGAATTACAGGCCAATATCCCTCATGAACATAGATGCCAAAATCCTCAACAAAATTCTAGCAAATCGAATCCAGCAGTACATCAGAAAGATTATACACCATGACCAAGTAGGATTTATCCCAGGGATGCAAGGATGGTACAATATTCGCAAATCAATAAACGTGATACATCACATAAACAAATTGAGAGATAAAAATCACATAGTCATATCAATTGATGCAGAAAAAGCATTTGATAAAATCCAACACCCTTTCTTGATAAAAACTCTCAGCAAGGTGGGAATAGAAGGATCATACCTGAACATAATAAAAGCCATATACGACAAACCCACAGCCAATGTCATACTCAATGGGCAAAAACTACAACCATTTCCCCTAAGAACAGGAACAAGACAGGGATGCCCACTCTCACCACTCCTGTTTAATATAGTGCTGGAAGTACTAGCCATTGCGATCAGACAAGAAGAAGAAATAAAAGGCATTCAAATTGGAAAAGAAGAAGTAAAACTGTCCTTATTCGCAGATGACATGATACTGTACATAGAAAACCCTAAAGACTCCATAAAAAAATTATTAGACTTAATAACTGAATTCGGTAATGTAGCAGGATACAAAATTAATGCCAAGAAATCTATGGCATTTCTATACACCAATAATGAACTTACAGAAAGAGAGACTAAAAAAACAATCCCATTTACCATCGCACCAAAAAAATTAAGATACTTAGGAATAAACTTAACTAAAGAGGTAAAAGACCTATACGTAGAAAACTACAGGACACTGAAAAAAGAGATAGAGGAAGACATAAACAGATGGAAGAACATACCATGTTCATGGATTGGTAGAATCAACATCATCAAAATGTCCATACTACCCAAAGCAATCTATAAATTCAATGCACTTCCCATTAAAATACCAACAACATATTTCACAGACCTAGAACGAAATTTCCAAAAATTCATCTGGAATAAAACCTCTAGGGTTGGGGTCTTCCTATATTGTTAATTCAATTCACAGCTGCTCATCATCTGGTTTCCCAACAACTGCTCTCAGAGTGCTTTTGCTATGGGAGACTCATGCCTGAGCTCAGCTTCCTAAGCCCAAGTGTCCACATCTGAGTGTTGACATGATGTTATGTCCCTTTTATCCAGTTTTTTAATAAGAAGAGGAAGCTACCAACATAATATGATGGCGCAACAAACTGTAATAAATTTATATTGGCACTTCTTAAAAACTAGGCTTTTAAATTACTTGCACTGTATGTGAAACTCACAAGTTCGAGAAAACAGTTTTAGCAATATCGCTAATAATATTTATTTTAAAGGGAAAATAGGGGCAAATGAGAATAGCTTGCAGAAAAATACTATCATATATCTTGATACTATCATATATCTTGACTTAAAATTCTAGATTAATTAAAATGTTTTGAAATCTTGTTCACTATTTTATCTTCAAATGACCAAAAACAAAACAAAACAAACAAAACAAACAAAACAAAACAAAACAAAAAACTGTTAAGAAAATGAAGATTATTAGACATGTAATGGAAGAAGAAAACCACATTTATCATCTAAGATAGAGTCTTAGGAGATTCTCTAAGTAAGGAAATTATGTAAATACTAGAGGTAGAGGCCTGGTGCATGAAATTTGTTCAGGGGTTGGGTCCCTACGCCTGGCAGGCGATCAGGGCCGATTGGGGTCTTCCAGCTGCCAGCTAGGGCCTCCCTTCCCTAGTTGCTGGCTGCTGGCCGGGGCCTTCCTTCGTTCCGCACCACCCCCTGGTGGTAAGTGCAGGTCATAGTGAGCAATCGAAATCCTGGTTGAACTCCTGAGGGGACACTGTGCATATTAGCCTTTTATGTGTATAGATATCTGCAGAAGTTTTAGAGCCTAGGACACATGATTTTTGTGTGTGCTACTTATTTAAGTATATATTTTTAGGCATAAACTTTTTTATTTTTAAAGTTTATTTTTCAATTACAGTTGCTATGCAATATTTTATTAGTTTCAGGTGTATGGCATCGTGTTAGATATTTATATAATTTACAAAGTGATCCCCCCATCAGTCTATTACCCACCTTGCATTATATAACAACTATGTAATAATTAGTTCAGTTACTGCATTATTGACTATATTCCATTTGCTGTACTTTACATGGCTGGTGACTACTTTAGGTGTGGAGCTGGTTGGAATTAGGCAAAATTTATGTAGAATAGTGTTGATTTTGCAGGCACATCAAAGGTGAATATCTTGAAGCAAGTCTAAATGAGTAAACTTAGTCTGGTAAGTAAGCAGTTTAGTTGTTTCATGTTTTATGTTCCAAGAGCAAGTAATTACTGGAGCAAAACAGAAGATATTTTTGCTTGATCTTCACATAAGAGAGCATAGGAAGGTATGCCACTATTGTTTAACTATGAGTTAGCAATTGTGCTGGTTTAAGTTCTTGGTCTTCAATTGATCTAAAATAGTATCCTGTATGTTTTCAGAAAGAAATATAAAAGTATTTAAGGTAATTTTTCTCAGCTACCTACTAGCTTACACATCCACACCCAATTACATATTCATAGATGCAAGAAACTACCATAGTCAATATTTACTACAGCACTCCTGTTTTGAGAGGAACCATGAATGGGCTCTGGTAACGCACTGGAGCTTGGCTTTCTGAGTATTTTCTGAAGTATGCTGTTTGAATAATTGTGTGACTCCAACAGATGCATCACATTTATTTTGAAAGGCATTCTGGAAAAAAAAACAACTATTTTCAGTTTCTCTTTACTTTTAATAAGGTGACGAGATCCTTATGTGTATCCTGATATTTGAATGTTTTCACAGTCCATCATTGATGGGTATTCAAACAATATGTCTAGGTCTATCCTAAAGTCAGGTTATTGAAACACTGAAATTAATTATCTTGTAAAGGTTATCCATCATGTCTTAGCCAAAAAATCCTTAGAGAAAGACTCAGGAAAATTGTATGCCTTTGCTTTTGCTCAATATTTAACTTCAGAGACATTTTTCTTATTGGCATATTCTTGAAAAGGAAACACCATACTTGACATAAAATAATAATTCCTTCTATGTATAAGGGTCTTTGAATACCACAGGAAAAATTCATATGCCAAATCTCATTTTGCTGATGCAAGAAACTCTTATGGTAGATGGGGGGCAATTTTTCAACAGTGAGGTGCAGACATGTCCAAGGTCATTCTTCTAGGAAGTGAGCGAGGTGTAAGTGGAAAACAGTCCTCTGACAATTCGTTTCGTGCTCTTTCAATTACACTGTACTGCTTTGAATATATGAGTGTGACTGCAAGACCCAGGCATAATGAGGACAACATCTTTCTTTATAAAGGTAATTATCTTTATACCTGGGATGCCTTCTGAGACAATCTGGACCAGTTTGGAATTGAGCAAACAGAGTTAAATTTATTACTAGTCACCCAACTCTCTTCAGCCAAGTTTCTGTGGGATGGGTGGATAAGAAAGAGATTTGGCCAAAGGCCCTATTGTGCTGTGCATTTAAATGTGGTTCTTCTCCAGGAGAGATGAAGATGAATATCTTCATTTAAGAATATCTGGGATAAAAAATTAATTTCGTTTTTAAAATTTCAATGTAGCACAACTATGCTTTTATAAAATCCAATAAAATTGTTAGAATTAAAAGAAAATGGGAAAAGCATACAGCATACAAACCCACATTTTAAAATTAAAGCATTGGCTATACATAATATTACCAAAATTATTTAAAGCTTTCAAACTTTTATTCACACTTTCTGTATGTATCTCATCATGGATCTAACAGAATAGCACTGATCCAGGCCACATCTTGAGAAGAACTGCTTTAAATATGACCTAGCAGTACAAATGCTGATGCATTTCAAGATGCTAAGATCTTTACACAACTCAGAATTCCACGGGGGAGAGGAAAAGTCCTCCTTTGTTGAAACATGACTACTAGCCAGTGATTCTCCTTAACAAAGACACTCATCTTTCTCTTTTGCATTTTATTCCTGTCTCTTCTAGTACTTATTATTTTTTATTTTCAATTTATATTATTTTATGCTTGTTTTCTTTCTGTTTCTAAAATGTAAGCTCTTTTAAAAGAAAATCTTTGTCTAACTTACATGTATATCCTTCAGGACCCAGCCCAGCAACTTGCCTGTAGGAAATCAATAAATATATTCTGACTCAATGAATTTATCCATCTTCATAATTATAATAATATTATACAAGACAAATTATCATCTAAATCAAATTACTGATAATCAGGTATAGCCAGCTTATCCTTAAATTGTAGAAGGCTCAAAATCCTGCTAGAGATAAAATTATCAATTAGTACTGTGGGTATTATGTGTTAAATCATGCCCCCCTAAAAGATATTTTATTCCTAACCACAGACTTATAGATATAACTTTATTTGGAAATAGAGTCTTTACAGATATAATTAGTTAAGATGAGGTCATTAAAGTGGACCCTAATAGAGTATGTCTGAAATCCTTACAGGAAGAGAAGAAACAAGTAAGAAATAGGCCATATGAAGATATAGACAGAGATTGGAGTCATGTAGCTACCAGCAATAACAATACAAAACAAGGAAGCAAAGAAACACACAAAAAAGTGCCTACCCTAAGCTGCCAGAGACAAGACAGGGTCCTATGAAGAGGGTTTTCAGGGGCCATGGACTTGCCAATGCTTTGATTTTGTACTCCTGGCTTCCAGAATTGAGATGAGTTTGTTGTACTTTACTATAATGGCCTAGGAAAACAATATATCAGGGAAATCTAAAATAATTACAACAGTGCATTTCAAGTAGAACTTCCCCAAAGCCTAGAAAACAGACAGAAAATCTTAGAAATTCAGTCCTTGGCCTGAGGTTTTAGGCAAGGGATCATTGATTCTGTGATTACAAAGAAGATGCATATACCTTCTCTTGCCAGAGTCCAGTTGTAAAAGCCAAACAAACAGCCTTAGGCCCAGAGAAGAAAATACCAGATAGGAGAGTGCCTTGGCTCCCAGTGCCTGGCATGCCAGCTGTCCCTTTCTGTACGCAGGAAGCAGAGGCATAACCTCCAGTACTGACACCACAGCTATGCCACCACGTCTTGGCTATTTCGAACTCCCTTTTTCCTGACCATCACTATTTTCTGGAAGAATGGAAGCATATTTGTAAAGAACCATCTCATTGCCAACCTTTTTACTCTGGCCGTAATTTCTCTCTAATAATTGCTTGTTCATAGTATCCTTTAAACATTAAGAAAACATTATTTTACAGGATTGGAATTAAAATGCCTTTAGAAATACCACAGAAATATGAAACTGGATTCAAAGAGCATATAATTTCTTGAAATTTGAAGACATAGATCAATCCTGTGTTGATTCAAACAGTTTACAAACTTGTTAGGTGTGTTTTAGCAGTAATACATTAAGTGCAGAATGATGCACTTAAAATCCATAGAATCAAGTATGTGATCACTAGTATGTGTCTATAAAGTGCAACATACCACTTATACAATTTAGAAAATCAAATATGTAAAGCTGGTACTACATTAATATTAATTCTCAATTCTATATTTATTTAACCATAACTTGTTAAAAGAGCTTCAATTCAATAAAAAAACTTGGAGAAAATATGAAGAAAAACTCAAGTGGAAATAAGAACAGGTAGAGATGGATGAGCAGATTAAATACAAGGTAATACAACAAAAGCACTCTATTAAAATATCAACTTCCCTTACAAGTGAAAATGAGATCTTAAAATTGAACTTGAGTATAATTTTTAAATGCTATTATGCCTGTAAAAGGAAAAGCAGTTATCTGAAATATTTCTTAAGACTGAGGATATAGTAGGAGAGGGTGGGGGAAAGGAGGAGAGATCAACCAAAGGACTTGTATGCCTGCATACAAGCTTAACCAATGGACAGAGACAACAGGGGGTGAGGGCCTGAGTGGGGGGATGGGGGTATTGGGGAGATAAGGGCACATATGTAAAACCTTAATTAATAAAGAAATTTTAAGAAAAGAAACCATAAAAAAGATTGAGGATATATTCAGAAATAGGTCAGTAAGAAGGAGAGTGTCAAGGAACCATGCATGCCTTTGCCAAGGTGTCTTCCCCCTTGGCTGCCCACTGACCCTCTGTGGTGACAGCTAAGGAGAAGAGCTGCAGTGGCTGTAAGCAGTCAGGAAAATGATCAGTGAAGGTGCCATCAACATTTCACTGGTGCAGAAGACTCGGTAATTCCAGGAAAAGATTTCTAGTCTGCAGAATCAAGTGAGTGAAAACAAAATGAATGGTAAATTGGGACACTCTTTTGGAGTAAAACTGAAAAGTGAAACGTAAGCTTCTTTAATCATGTGATTTTCACCTTTCCTTAGAAAACATTGTAATAAGAAAAGTCAATCACTCCAGCTTATTCTGAATATGAGAAAACAGACAAGCAAATGAAGACAGGTAAACTGAAAGCAAATAAAACATGAGAGACACTAACTTATTTAATATTTGCCAGGGGCAGGCGGTTCTCTATGTGTGCTATATATACTATTATTAAATCATCTAATTTTCAAAACACCTCATAGGTTGGCAGCCTTTTAGAAATGAAGAAACTAAGGCACAGAGGAGTTAATTTGCTTGGCAAGATGTCATAGCTGGTAGGAGGGGGAGATTGGGTGCAGATTTGGGCTGCCTTTCTCAAGGTCAGTGGCCACTCTTTGTCATTAAATAATATTGACACTCTAGTACTTGCATAGTTTTAGGTTGTAGCCTTTCCACAGCTGTTGTATGTTTATATCAAACGTTTCAATTTGCTTCTCAATCTGTTTTGTTTTTAAATAAAATGGTTTAATTTGTTTCTTCACCGAGTCTATTTTTGTATAAAGTGTTTCAATTTGCTAATCACAGAGACATTTTAAAGATTTCATTGTCATTCACTTAAACATGGAAAACTAGAAATGCATGTCTTTATATGATAGGGAACAAATTGAGAAGTAGGTAAACATATTAACAGTTGTAATAATAAGGCCCTTAACCCCTTTATGCTTTATGAGTTTTTTTTCTTTTCCTATTTTAAAGCAGAAATACAGGATACCTCAAGTTAACAACATATATATATTTATATATGTTTTAGGGGTTCCAGTTAACAACATATTGTGTGTGTTCAAGGCAGTGATGCTACTTTCCATGACTCATGCACTAGCTTCAAAATCAACTCCAGAGGGCAACTGCAAAAATGTTCTGATCAAGAAAAACATGCTAAAGTAAGTCTATAGCTTCCTAGTGTGACAATGCTTATTTCAAAAGCAAATAGAGAATATGCTTGTTCAGATACTAGATTTATTATTTAGAGTACAGTCTAAGTGCTCTTTTTATTCATTAACTCGTATCTTTCAATCAATCAATTTATTTTGAAAGCCAAAGATAAGTACTACACATGTAGAAATATTGATTTTAGAGGTAATTGCTATTACCAGACACTCCAGTTAAATTTCATTGATTAAATAAAGGCATATGTGAGTTAAAATGTAAGATCCAAGGTGACAGTGTAAAGTATATATTTTATACTTTGATACTCCAAGAAGCTTGCATATTGACCTCATTGAAATTGATTTGTAAATAACCATACAAACATGGGATATTTTGAAGGTGATTCAAAATAGTAATGGGGCATGTGAAATACATTAAGTTTTGAATGTAATATCCGTAAAGTTAACTCATCATTATTGATATTAGAGTGAAACATAACTTTGAGATTTTAACTTAGCTTGGTTGGTGAAGTTCAACACAGGGTACCCCCCAAAAATGCATAAACGCTTTAACAGCTTTTTCTCTTATATATTTATAATGAAATGGATTTTAATAAACACTGCATTTATAATTATTCAAAGTGTGTATACGTTTTTGGGGACACCTGTATAGTGGGTTGATCACATATAATCACCAGGGTTTTTACTGATAAGCCACTAGGATAGCAATTGCTTCTGGGGCAGTCTTGTTCTAGGCTTTTGCTAGGCAGAACTTGCAAATTGTTTAAAGAAGTATGAATATTTATGTATTAATATTTCTAATTCTAAGTTAAAGGTGTAGAATTTTTTATTTAACTACTTTGAATTTATATTTGTATCACTTTCTTCCACTGCAAATTTTGACTACATAATTACTTTCACTATCTTCTATCTTTCTATATGTTATCTCATAATTGTGAGATAGAATATTATTAATGAAAGAGCATAAGATTTTTTGGCACTAATTTTTGTTTTGGGGACATATCTCACCATATATATGTGTTTTGAAATTATTTGATTTGATTAGGCCACTAGTGCAAGAAAAAGTTAGATTGAATTATTTTATTTTGCTTTTGATACTTAAGGATATTTTTACTTCATTGAAGCTTGTTTTATAATTATGTAAAACATGTGCCTGTTCCTAAAGTTAAAAATACAAGTATATCATATTCAGAGAAGTAACACTGTCATCTGAGCACCCTACTTTGCTCTTGAGTAACAATTTTTATTATTACTTTTTCTTACCTGGTGGTGGGGTGAGGAATGAGGGCAAATATTGTGTAAGCTTTCATGTTTGTTTTGTTGTTCAGTTTTGTTTTGTTTCCCAGGATTCAAATTTCTCCTCCAGGTTAGTGTTTGCATTTACATGAGGCTCCTGGCTCCCATCCTTCCTTCCACCTCTCTTCCAGGTGGGGAGGAAGGGATGTGTATATCAAGCACTAAGGCTACATTAATAAAATAAATAGAAGGAAAAAAAGTGTTCATAGAAATTACATTTTAATAAGTGAGGCATAATTTAATCAAGCAAATCAATCAATCAAGGGAGAAGTGTGGTCAAGAAATGTGGGGTGTCAGTCCCTTAGAGAAAAGTATGCATCAATGACATTCTTTAAAATAGCCTGTACATGGTAAAAATGAAAAACAAAAGACATTAGTGGGTTTATTATGTCTTTTTTTAAATATATATTTTTATTGATTTTTTTACAGAGAGGAAGGGAGAGAGATAAGAGTTAGAAACATCGATGAGAGAGAAACATTGATCAGCTTCCTCCTGCACGCCCCCTATTGGGGATGTGCCCGCAACCCAGGTACATGCCCTTGACTGGAATCGGACCTGGGACCTTTTAGTCCGCAGGCTGATGCTCTATCCACTGAGCCAAACTGGTTTCAGCTATTATGTCTTTTTTAATGTCTTTTATTGAGTTTTAGAGAGAAAGGAAGGGAGAGGGATAGAGAGATAGAAACATTGATGAAAGAGAAACATTATCTATCAGCTGCCTCCTTTCAGCTCTGTAGAAACAGTCTTAGAGTAATTAGCAGCAGAAAAAAATTATAAAAACTTAAATTGCTAGAAAATCATGTACCACAAAGAGAAGACATGACATTGAAATATTCAGGCTCAGAGAGAAAATTAACCTCTTTATTTAATATTCACACTGGAATGTTATCTCTGCCTACCTGAAGGATCTTTGCTTTTTAAAATGTATTTTATTTTTCAAGTATTAATTGAGCATAGTGGCTTGGGTCAATTTCTGAGTTCTCTGTTCTGTTCCATTGATCTATATGCCTAGTCTCGTGCCAGTACCAGGCTGGTTTGAGTACAGTGGCTTTGTAATATAACTTGGTATCTGGTATTGTGATTCCTACAACCAAAATGGACATAAAGAAGGCCAAGAGACATGTGAAAAAATTCTCAAAGTCACACTAGAGATGCAAATTAAAAAGACAATGAGGTATCACCTCACATTTGTCAGAGTGGCTATCACCAACAAATCAACAAATACCAAGTGTGGGCAAGGGATGTGGAGAAAAGGGAAACCTAGTACACTGTTGGTGAGAATGCAGACTGGTGCAGCCACTATGGAAAGCAGTATGGAATTTCCTCAAAAAGTTAAAAGTGTAACTCCTGCTTGACCCAGTGATCCCACGTCTAGGAAATACCCTAAGAAATCAGAAAGAATATATGCACCCCTATGTTCATAGCAGAGCAATTTACCATAGCTAAGATTTGGAAACAACCCAAGTGCCCATCAGCAGAAGAGTGGATAAAAAAGCTGTGCTACATTTACACAATGGAATACTATGCAGCTGTAAAAAGCAAAGAACTCTTACCATTTGCAAAAGCATGGATGAACCTGGAGAGTATTATGCTAAGCAAATAAAGCCAGAGAAAAGTAATTATCACATGATCTCACTCATATCTGGAATCTAATGAACAAAATAAACTGATGAGCAAAATAGATCCAGAGACATAGAAGCATGAAACAGACTGATGAATTTCAGAGGAAAGGCGAGGATGGGTGGGTGGGGTAGTGGTTAACCAGGGAATTTATATGTATATATGGACACAGATAATATAATGGTGAAGGCTTGGGAAGGGCAGGTGTGGGTGGAGGGGGTCAATGGGAAAACACACACACATACACACACACACACACACACACACACACACACACACGCACACACACACAAAGGGACATCTGTAATACTTTCAACAATAAAGAAAAAACAATAAAATAAAAACTAACCTCAATAAATTAAAAAAATAATGTATTTATTTTTATTTCAGTCTACTTTGAAATACTCTTGTCATCTCTTGTCTCTGAATTGTATTCAGTGTTTTATCTATTGCTCTTTGTAAAGTGCTTTTCCAGCTCTTATTGGTAGCATACATATTAAGCAATATGTAAAACACTTTTATTTCTTTTTATGTTTTAAAAACTTTTCTGGAGAGAGAGAGGCCTGTCAGGGCTTTTCTTTACTTAAGTATTATAAAGTAATAAATATACATCGCATAAATAGAATACTGATAAGTTTGTTTTATGGTAACCTTCAAATAGATATATTTATATTCAAAGAAACATCTATTCAGCTAAATTATCATTACAAGGTTTCTACTTTAGAGTCCCTAAAGTATTTTAGTGAATAAAGTCACTAAAGTTTTGTATGCTTGTAAAATTCAGTGTATAATTTTATTTAGTAATCACTCATCATTTTAGAACCTTTTCCACAGAAATGATACAGCATCTGCTACATATTTATGCACAAAAAATTCTTCTAATGCCCTTATATTTAAATATCTGTTTAGCAAATAAGATTAATTATTTGATTATAGATTTAAACCTCTCAAAAAGAAAGAAGAAATTGGTCAGGACAGTTAATAAAGAAGACGTTCAATGAATGTTGGATAAATGAATGAAAGTTTTACTAATAGCTCTTGTTATATAACCTTAATGAAGCTCTCACATTTATTTATCTCTCTTTTAGGTATGTCTTTCATGTTTTACTACACTTAATTATTTATCCAGTTTTATATCAGCAAACTCAAATCCATTCCTTTTTCGTTTCACCAAATTGTCTTCTATCCTGGTGCAGATTAGGGCTATCTGCATTTAAAATGGCAAGGGATTGATGAATAGTAGTATAGCTCAAATGTTCCACTCATTGCTGCTTTCTGTTTTCTTTATAGCACCTAATACATAAAATCTGGTATTGGATAAGGATGTGATCACATCATGTATTTTAGTAGATTCATTAAATTAGATAATGTGTAGTTAATGTTGAGTGTTTCAATAGCCACAGTGGTGTTAAATACCCAGAATTTAGAGAAATAAAATCACTTCCTATACAGAATTTGCATTTCAAAGGGTACCAGAGAGAAAATACAGAAGTAAATGAATACACAGAAGATTATTTGAGTCAATGAGAAGCACTATGAAGACAATAAACCATGTGGTTTGAAAAATTGAAGATATAGTTTGCTAATTTAATAATGTTGTAAGGAATATTTTTCTTTATTAGTTAAGGTATTACATATGTGTCCTTATCTCCCCCCCACACACATGCCCTCACCCCCGTCCTCCCAGTGTCTGTGTCCATTGGTTAGGCTTATATGCATGCACAAAGTCTTTTGGTTGATCTCTCCACCTTACCCCCACCCTCCCCTACCTTCCCTCTGAGGTTTGACAGTCTGATCCATGCTTCTCTGTCTCTGGATCTGTTTTTGTTCATCAGTTTATGTTGTTCATTATATTCCACAAATGAGTGAGATCATGTGATATTTATCTTTCTCTGACTGGCTTATTTCGCTAAGCATAATGCTCTCCAGTTCCATCCATACTGTTGCAAATGGTAAGAATTCCTTCTTTCTTACCACAGTGTAGTATTCCATTGTGTAGATGCACCACAGTTTTTTAATCCACTCATCTGCTGGTGGGCACTTAAGCTGTTTCCAAAATCTTAGCTATGGTAATTGTGCTGCTATGAACATAGGGGTGCATATATCCTTTCTGATTGGTGTTTCTTGTTTCTTGGTGAGGATGCAGAGAAAAAGGAACCCTCATGCACTGCTGGTGGGAATGCAGACTGGTGCAGCCACTGTGGAGACCAGTATGGAGTTTCCTCAAAAAACTGAAAATGTAAGGAAATGTTTATCTGAGGGGCAAATATTGAAGTTTCTTAAAACCTTGAGTTCAAGGACTCTACCTTTTTTCTTAGTTATCTCCATGAAATTTTAGCTGAGACCTACCTGTGTTCATGTCACAGTTTCTTGGAATAAATCTGGAGTTGGAAGCTCAGAATTGTGAAGGAATACTCAAAACAAGTAGAGAAGGTTAAATTCATACAGAGAGTAGAGAGGAACAGAGAAGGTTTGCATAGCTATTTTTAAATCATCCAAAGAATTATTTTGAGAATGGTTGTATTTCTTTAATATGTAAAGCCAACAGACAACTTATAGAAAAGAGGGTCCCATATTTGCTTTGGAAAGAACCATAGACACCATCTAGCACTGGGCTGGGTCTCTTGCCCTGGGCAGGAGTCTCTCCCGCAGCTGCTCTTACTGACACTCCCAATCTCTGCTTGAACACTGTGAGTCAGCTCTGTCACTAAACACCTAACATAGGTGTGATATTGAACTGGGTAACAGACTTATCCTTGTTTACTGTGCCTTTCCTGGCAGCCATCTATACTGGCCTCTCCCCTCCAACATCTGTGGTCTTTAGCTGAAAATAGTATTTAAAATGATGGATTGGGCCATTTGGGGGAGTTACTTAGTTTTCCTGGATCTCCCCCAATATACAGGAGGAATACATGTTATTAAGCTTTTATTTGCTTTTCTCCTATTAATATGTCTTTTAATACAGGGAGTGTCTCTGCCAAGAACCTAAAAAGTAGTGGGAAAGTGATTTTTCCTCTCCCACAGCATCGTTCTTATAGAAATGGAAAGACTAGGGGCTTTCCATGTAAGACTGAGCTGTCCATTTTAATGAAGTAGGAGACAGGTATCTTAGTTAATCACTAACTAGATGACACGGAGAAACCCCCTTGTATATATGGATTCATAAAACAATAAAATGAGGGCAATGATTCCTATCTTAGATTGTTGCAAGTTTTACATTGAAAGGAGGCATTGAAGGCAGTTGAAATACTAGCACAGAATAATTGTTCCATAAATATTTTGTTCCTTTTATCTGGATACAAACAAAATGGTCCTAGAGAAAAAAAACCTATGATCCTATGTATTTAATTTTTTATTTTGGGGAAGTTATTTTACTTCTCAAACTAAATTCTTTGTATATAGTGTTGATAAAATTGCTCTATTTAAGATTTTCAGTATCTGATTAGTTGATCAATGCAAAAGAATTTACAATCTATAAATATGTCATAAAAACTAACCTTGCAAAATGGAAGAATACATAAAGAGATAGATTTTCTTTATGAAAATGTAATTTGATGAGGATTGCAATATTCATTTCCTTTATTTATTGATTTATTTGTTCCCTCATTTTTCATTTACTGATTCATTCTCTTGGAAGAATTTGTTGACATTTACTATGGAGCAGAGTTTACACATATGTCTTATTCATAATTAAATATTTTGATATTATATTACTAATGTAAATGCTTTATGTTTTTGTTGATAGAGCAGAATTTTAATTGATTACTTTTTTCAACTGTCATCATTGTTTATAGTGCATTTTTTAAAAACTCCAACAGTGGAATTCAAATGGACTATCATAATTTCTTATATTACTAAGAGAACTCAATTTGGAATGTTGTCTTTTGTAACACAATTCTGAATGATGAATGATTTAAAGAAGACTTTGCAAGATATACTGTATATGAAAGATGTGAAATATTAAATCTATTTCTGTTTTTAATTTTATTTTACATTGATTTTGGGTATATAGCTTAATGGTTAGGCAATTATATACTTTACATAGTGTTCCCCTCAATATTTCCATCTTACCTAGTTATTGAAATATTATTGACTATACTTCCTATGCTTTACTTACTTCCCTGTAATTGTTTTATAACTACAAATGTGTGCTTCTTAGGCTCGTAATCTTTCACCCAGTCCCCCAACTTTCTTGCGCTCTAGCAACCACCAGTTCCCTGTCTGTATCTATGAGTTTGTTTCAATTTTATTTGTTTGTTTATTTTGTTCTTTAAATTCCACATATAAGTAAAACCATATGGTATTTGTCATTGATTGACTTATTTTAATGTTATTTCTCTGTTTTGATTATGTATAGCAGAGGCTTAGCAGTAAATTTTTAAAATAATAAGATATGGAAGTAAACAACTGAGATGATTCATGTAGAAAGTTGCTTATTTTAAAATGTTTTTTGTAAACTAGATCTTTATTTAAAGTTCACTTATGGCTTAAATTAATTTCACAGGCTTTTTGCACCACATTTTATAAATGAAAGTTATTACTATTAAGGCTAGCTTGTTCAGAGGCATTACTTAGTTTTCATATTTTCATAATGCAAGCAATTCAAAGGCAACTACAATACTTCTCTACGTTATTTTTTCAATCTATGAAATAAACTGTTTTTGATGTTTGATAATAATATTAATGGGCTTTTACAATTATGCCATAATAAAAGTACACTGCTATTTGTTCTTAAGAATGAAGATAAGGTAATAGAAAAATGGCTGGTATAAAACTATAATGACAAATTAAAATTTGATCATAAAAGCACTTGATATCAAGAATTTTAAAACTAAGAGTTTAAAGGCAAAATAATTGACATTTGAAAGAACAAATGGACAAAAATGCTCCTCTCAAAAGGAAAATGTTCTACCATAAATCCATTGGTAATTGTAGCATTATAATTATTAATATGCCTCAAAGTCTCAAATTATTTATTATTATAAACTATAAATCCTAAAATAGTGTCAAACATATTTTGTTGAATAAATATAAAATCAATAATATGTATATATATAGATATATATATAGATATATTTACATGAACTTTCTTACTCTTGAAGCTAATAATGAGTATCAAGACTGATGTCAATTATAACAGTATAATATTAAATTCCATTTTGCCAAAATACTTTTATTGAATATATTTAAGCATTAATGGAGGCTTTTAATGAATTATGCAGAAAGTTGACAAATCAACCAAGTAAATATTGCATTTTATTTTCTTATGTGATATTAAGAAAAGTCAGAATTGGCAAATACACTGAGGTATTAATTTTTCTTGCTAATAAAACTTTAGAAATTTAAAAATCAAAATAAATCAATTTACCTTAGGGTACAATGGTAAAGTACTTAAAATGCTTTTATCAAATAATAATTTAGATTTAGCCATCTTGTAAAAAAAAAAAAGAAAATAATTGCTAGTTCACTAAGTCCTTTTTTAGTGTGCACACAGTTCTTTTGACAATATAACCAAAAAGACTCTGGGAACCATTAGTATGTGCATGTTTGATGGAGGGTGAGATCCCACACAGGAAATGAAAGCCTGCAATTTTCATAACCTGTAAAATCAACAATATTTTTTACCTAAGTTCATGTAAGGCCAATCTATGGTGAATGAAAAGAACAAGCCAGGGTCAGTGGAAATTCTCTAAGGAGAAGGCTAATAGAGATAAAGTTTTGAGGAAGATAAATGGATCAAAGCAGAAAAATGACCATAAAAGATTAAGATCTATGGTTTAGAAATAGTCATTTCAGCTGAAGGGTGCTTTTACCATGATCTTTTATCCAACGTGTTTAGCTTAATTATTATTGGGTGTTAGTGGATCAGCAATTATGTTTGGGTTTATTTGAACTTAATATTAATGATGACACCCTAATGCTAATACATAGCAGTAAAATAAGCAAGAGACATCAGGACCAAAATTGGATCTTCCAATGTAATATTTCTATTGCATACCATTGGCAATTAATGATAATTAAGACTACATCATAGTATGACAGTGTGAGTATTATGATATTATATTATCATTATAATTGATTTTTTGTGTAGTGCTAGCTATACAGAGAGACTTGCAGGGGTTATTTTGTCTCAGATCATACATCTTGGTCAAGAAAGATATAAAACAAAGGTGGCAGGCTGAGTTTACAGTGTAGGACCCTGGAGCAGGGCAGGGGCTTAAAGGCAGCACCCACCAGATCCTGGAAACACTGCCATTAAAGATGATCAGCCAGTGGTCAACACCCATGACCTATGGCTCCCTGTAGGACTTCACACTTATTGAAATATGGAAAATCCAGATATCCACATAATAATGCTTTAAGGTAGAATAGAGTACTGTGTATTCATTCATTGAACAAATATTTATTGAGTTCCTTCTATGTTCTAGGGACTGTTCTACATACCCAAGCTGTGGGGCCCTGAGACAGCTGGAGAAGCATGACAACACTCTCCATTAACAATAAAACTGTTTTCTTATTACCAGAAGCAAATCATAAACACACTTAAGGTCCAGAGTTTACTTTCTCACCAGGTCACATTTCAGACTTAGTGAGTAAGATGGACATCTGGCTGTACACCATTTCTTCAGTCTTCCTTTCTCTTTCCTTATCTATCCTTTTCATCTCCTCCCCCAGGTCTTTCCCCATGTCATGCATGATAATCATTATTCTTGACTATTGTAGGGTGCCACAGGCAGGTCCTCAAATATGACGGCGCCTTGATATTTTGTGTTTACAAAAGAAATCTCAGTTCTCAGAATCTTGTGCACCTTTAATGCAATTGCATCTTTCTCTTGCCAGTGATGATTGCTTTCATAACAATATACATATCATGTATAATAGAAATGTATACTTCAAACCTAAATGATCCTATTAACAACTGTCTCCCTAATTGACTTAAAAGTTTTTAAAAAGTGTTTATCTACTACTCTTGATCCACATAATCTTGGTTTTCTTTTTCATTAAGATCAATTGTCTCTATACAAATAACCCTAAGGGCTATTTTATATCACATGATCCCAAATGCACCAGCTTACTCTCCAAGGTCTATAACATGTTAAAGCCAAATTTAACCAACACATAAAGATTAATAGGAGGCCTGGAATTGTGCTTTCATGTACCCCTTGCTTCTATATTCATGCTTCTCATTCCATCTTTTTAACCTATTTTCTAAGGGTCTCATAATAATTTGAAGGCCGGGAGTTTTTACTAGGTATTACCAAAGACATTATGCATCCTGCAATAGAACAGTGAATATAAATTATGGAAAGAAATAGCATTGGCTAGGCAATGGCAGTTATGTCACTAATAGTGGATGCCACGAATGTTTTGTACACAGGAGAGAATGGGATTGAAAAGTGGAATAACATTTGCATATTTTTATAAAAATTGGCCTTGCATTTCTCAAGCTTCAACACAGACAGAAACCTCTCAATATTGACAGTCATCAGCAGCTTTATAACTTGATTGAATATAAACTTGAAAATTCACAAGAACCAGATTAGACATCATAGAATTACAAAGAGTCTCTCCCTGAAAATGTTGTAGTTTTTTATTTTAGGGTAAGATATTCTGCAAATGGTCACAGTAAAATAAAAATAAATAGTATTTAATCAAAAACTGTCTATATGGCCCAAGAGCAAATGTCCTCCTGGATGTCCTTTTAGAATCCTGCCTTTTGGTTATGACAGTGAATTTTAGGATATTTTAGTACTCTAATTAAAACGTTCAACGTGTAACAGGTAACCAGTTATTTTTAATTGTGTGTATAAGTTTATATTAATAATACTACTTGAGTAAAGAATTTAGAAGATATGGTGTGGATTTGGCTACTCATAGAATCCATCAAATTGGTGAAGAATTTTTCAAATCATAGAGGAACCAAGATCTAGGGAAATAGCATCAGCCTGGGACACTTCAGTAAAAAGTACATCTTGATTCAGAACTTCATTACACATAGCAGTACATAGCAAAGCTAAAACCCAACCTCTGGTTCCACCACTACAAATCATGACCTTGTATGAGCTATTTAAACTTTCTTTACTATAGTTTTCTAATTGATAAAATGGGAGGAATACTATTTGATATGTTTTACCTAATTTGTGCTTTGAATAATATAAAATAACTACATATCCAAATGAAATAACAATCTTCTAAAAACTTACATATTTTGCTTATTTTTATATGCAGTTATTTGTAATTAAATAATACAGATAAGGGAAGCCATTTTTGTGATCATTTATAAATAACTTGTTACTTACAAATTTCTTTATTCAGCTTTCAGGAAATCTTATTTTCAGATAGATATTACACTGGCAAAACCAAGGGTTTTCAAGGACATTATAGCAACTTTTTTTTTCAATCTATAAATTTTGAAGACAGACTCCAAATTCATTACTGAAAGAGTAAACTTTATGTATGACATTAAAGCATTAAAATCTTCATAACACTTTAAGGTATATTAATGTTAAGTTTAGCTAGCTCCAATTCAAAATGTTTTAAACAATTTGAATCAGGTAAAATTTGCTTTATACAATAACCTTTAAAATCAAGTGAAAATTGACAGGTAATAGCATTAATCCATTGCAAAGTGGTTCAGAGGAATCAAGTTTTCATAAGAAAAAATATAAAATAAAATTATTTTTCTTTTGATAGCAGTGCATTTATAGTCATAGTATTGAGGTCATTTAAACTAACAGTAGCTAAGAGAAAAATAAGAGAGTACAATTCTTTAAACAAACAGGAAAAGACGGCATTGCATTTTATACTAGGAATTCTTAGCTAAAGTTCACTTTGAAGGTAATGGAGGATAAACTAATTTCCCATCAAGGACTGACTATGTGAAATCATAACATGTAAAAGTACCAATTTTAAATTTACTGGAGCACAACCATAGAGTGTAATTTCAAATTTAAACGCAATAGAGATTAGGAAAGAGAGAGAGAGAGCAAAGCAAGAGTAGGATGATAGAAGGCTCTATAAATAGGATGGGACGTGAGAAAATTCTACCCTGCTTGACATTGCAATGAAGCCTCTTTATTAATTTTCAGCCCCATGATTTTGATAAATGTTCTCAAAAATAATTGAGAAGCAAGAATTCAATAGAAGTCAAGTTGTAGCTATAAACTTTATCTCAGAATAACAGAACATGTTTTCTTGCTTTTTACAGGGCATTAATATCGCTAAAATGCTACCACACGCTAGTAAGAGTGTTTTTAAAAATGTTCCTAATTATTAGAAATGAATCATATTTCTCACTTTTATATTTCAGAACAATGGAACAAAAACATTTTAATATTTACTGCTTCAGTTCCAAGAGAAAATGAAGAGTTTTTTGGGGAAAAAAAGTAATTGTGTACTTCTATTAAAAGTATTATTTAGAAGATTGTAAATGTTATGATATTAATATATCTATCATTAACAATATTAACAAAGATATTCATATTTCCTTACTAATTTTTAATGTATAGAAACAATTACACTATAATATTTTATTAAATTAGTTATAATAATAGTAACAACGAATAAGTGGCACTTACTGGTGACATAAAGGGCTGAACAAAGCTTTTGGCATGTAGTACTTCACTTTTACACTGTGAGAAAAGAATCATTGCCACCATTTCTTTTTTTAAATATTTTTTTATTGATTTCAGAGAGGAAAGAGAGATAGAAATATCCATGATTAGAGAGAATCATTGATCAGCTGCCTTCTGCACATCCCCTACTGGGGATGGAGCCCACAGCCAGGGCATTTGCCCTTGACTGGAATTGAACCAGAGACCCTTCAATTTGTAGGCTGACGCTCTACTTACTGGCTGAGCCAAACCGGCTAGGGCAATTGCCATCATTTCTTACAGGCCCATCAAGTTTAGAATATTGAAGGAAATCATCAACTGGATCTGTTTTTCAGAAAATTAGCTATCCAGCAAACAAATCTCAGTGAAAGATAAAAACTCCAAGTTTAAAAATATACTCATAGATGCGACTCCTTGATGTTAGATTGTCCCTCCCAGAGTTCCATCCTAAGTTAAGTGGTCAAGGTGGTCTTTAAGGAATGGTAACCATCCAGGACAGAACTTCAAGGGCTGCTGGAGAAGCTGCAGCCACACTCAAGGGCATGGCCTATTATAAGGACATCCTTATTGGCTCAGAAATTTATTTTTCTCTTTTTAATTTATTACTATTATTATTATTACTATTATTATTATTTGCTACCTCATTGAGTCTACTAGTACAGCAGTCTCAGCCTTGTCCTGGCACAAAGAGGTTAAGTAATTTGTTAAGCAGTTTGGTACCAGCCATTGTATTGTCTGAGGGAGAATTTGAATCGGTATCGGTTTGGCTCCTAATTCCTCACTCTTGCTCAATTGATTCCAAACTTATGTCTTTTCCCTTGTTTTCTGCATTGATTTAAATTACAATTTAAAAAATCCAGGAAAACTAATGTTACCAAAAGTAATTCAAATATATTTTTATTTATTTTATAAAATATAAGATACAAAATATACGATATTAGGAATATCTACATGATCAAATCTTCAGTCTTAATGATGTTGTTATATCAATAACTTTTTGTTTCATTGCAAACTGTACTTTATAGTTGTCAGACTGAATGTTATTCTTCAGAAGAAAGAAAAGTCGCACTGAGGCCCAAAGCTAAAGTACAGTGCAAAATGTACTAAACTTCCTTGCCGTAGTCTTTTTGTCTGAACTCACTTTTTTATCAGACCATTTAAAAAATGCACTTCCTCAATGTTATTGTCACACATTCTTTCCCTGCTTTCTAAGTATCACTGCACTTATAGAATTCAAGTTTTAGACTAAAAAACAGCTTTCTACAATTATTTTTATCTTCTACAAGGTGTATTTGTTGAATAATTTAAGAGAAAATGTTGGGATACCTTAAAATGTGAAAGCTTCAAAAAGCTCAGAGTTAATAATGCAAACAAGAAAATAAGTCAAATAATACTATAATATACATGTGACAACATTTGACAGAGATATAAATATACACAAGTGGGTCAATGCCAGTACCTGGAATTGTGAACTTCATAGGAGATTATAGGTAGTTTTAAATGTCCTGTAGATGAAACTTAAAATCGTCTATTGAATTCCTGTTGTATATAAAACCAAAGCAGACAGCAAATTGTTTCTTTTTGAAGGCATCCTAGTTTATCTATGGAAGATAAAATCTTTAGGAAATATGAGACCAATCACAAAATGAAACAGCTGACATATAAGATTTGATAGAGTCTCAGTCACTGGAATCCAAAAGCAAGGTTATATCTGTCTGGGTAACATTCCAGACACATTGGTCAATATATGTAATCATCTCCTTGGCAAGCTCAGGATGAAATATGGAAGCACTTGGAGATTAGCAGTAAAATTCTCCTTCTAATACATACTTCTTTCAAAATGATGTTCAAATTCCTTCTTATGCAGAATGCTTCTCTGACAGTTGTGGCAGGGAGACTCCTCTTTCTTTCATCAAATGTTGCTGTTAATAAACATAATTTCTTTTCAAATTTATATAAAATCTTCTCACAAAAAGTAGTGAATGAAACAAGATTGATAATAAAAAACACCATTACCATGACATTACTTATGTAGTAACATGAGTGTGTATATCCATTCATGAACCTAGACAATTATGTGTAAACTTGGTTTACTTTTTATATTTACATCATAAACATTGGAAGAGTAGGAGAATGTGTCCACATAGTGTCATATTAGCATAACAGAGGTCTATTTGTATTAAGTGGGGAAGGGATTAGAACCTCATTGATAAATCTTAGTAAATACTTGTATGTTAAGTGCATGTAACTCTGGCTGCACTCATCCATGTTAACAAAACATCAGGGTTTTTCTGATTAAGTAGCAGTGACATCTCCTAGCCATTCATAGTTTATCCTGATGTGGGGCACTTGGAAAAAGTATTTGATGCAAGACTTGGCTCAATGGAGTGCAGTGTCTTCTTGGGAATCATGACTTCTCTTCAACAAACTCACAGAAAAGACATATCTTGTCAGAACACTTCATAATATAAGTTTGCTATTTTAGGTTGAGAGGTCAAGAAAAACATTGGTGATAAAATGGCATTTGAGAAGTCCTGTAGGAGGTGCAGGAACAGCCACTGGAATAACTTATGGCTAAAAGGGAAGGCTTTCAGGTAGACAGAATAGAACTACTAAAATAATTATCAATAATTAGAGTGTCTCTGCCTTCCAATGTTCTTCAGTGAAACAAATAAGTATATGCTTAACTGACAGAAATAACTTCAGCATCCTAATAAATGAAGGAATTTAAAAAAATCTGTCATTGTAAATGAAATGTCAAAAATGTTAATATTTTTACAAGTGGAATGTGGGGGAGAAAAGCATTGGATTCCCTTATATATTTCAAGGCAACAAATGTGCTACCTCTTTAATGGTGAATAAATTGATATCTTTCTACTTAAAAGCACTTAAGTTACAATTGAAATGAGTAATCAATTTGAAAAAAACCTTTTAAAGAGTCATCATTGATCATTTTCTTGATCTTGAATGGTCCTTCTTATATAATTGCTTTTGCCTGATTGAACTGAAAAGAGAGCACACCTAAGATTGCTATCTAGTACATTTAGAAAAGACTAGTGAACTAAAGGAAGTGGGTGAAATTTTAAGACTCAAGTGGAGTATATATGCAAAAATGAAGGGTGGGGGCGGGGCAGTTAGAAGGGATTAATGGGAGGGGAAGGGGATATCTGTAATATTGTCAACAATAAAGATAAATTAAAAATACAACAAGTAATAGAAGGTTAAAATAGGCACAGTTCACAGAAGTTTAAATAAAAGGAATAACTATAAAGCACTGTTCAAAACTTCTTCATAATAAAACATTTGTTCTCCTGCTCTTTGGTTTTTTGCAGAACATATTTTGAAATTGTACCCTAAAATAATGTTTCATTCCTCTATGGAATTCTGATTTATGTTCTAGATTTATCTTCTAGTATCTTTTCATTTGAAGATGACAAAAATTAATTTGTTTCTATTTTACCAGTATTTTATTTTCAGAGAGTGTATCTATTAAAGTCCTCTGATTTTTATATACACACTTATCTTTGGTCTTTAAAATACCAGCCACTTGCTTTATATTGAATTCAATAAACTACTTATGCTTGCCCCAAGGAACGATCCTTATATAAATCAGTGCATTTAACACTGTGTAGATTGTTTCTGTAAGCCTCTTAGAACACATCAGTGCTTCAATTGTTTCTGGTGTTAAACTTACTCTTAGGTCTGTAATAGTGAGCTCAATTTCAAAATTTTATGATCTTATATGTCATAACTGGCTCAAAGGCATTGATGTTCCCTGAAAACTTAGGAATTGTTACATCAAAAAGCAAAAATAGTAAAATAAATATGTAAATAAGCGATATTTAACTTTTTGTTGAAAAAACAAATTTGAATTATAACAGAACTGAAATGAGAATAAAACTGGTGTAGTGTTGTGTGTTTATAGCTGGGGAGTCTACTTAAGCTATGATGAAAATAAATAGAAATAGAGTTTGATTTTCAGGGAATTCTTGGATTGGAGTTATACACAAATACAGGGGAATTGGGAAGTATAAAGAATGGTCAGTATTTGTGTAATGCTAAGCCCTTTTGTGGTTCTGCACAGAGTAGCTACTGGGAGCAGATCCAAGGAGTGGAAGCAGAGATAACAGTTGGAAAACGTTTTTGCCATTTAAAAGAACACTCCAGGCTACCAGTGCAGAGAATAAAAATCAGTCCTGGCTCTCCAATATGGTAAGAATGTCTACCTTGAGCTTCTTCCTAGTTTGTCCAATGGAGGTTGTCTAAATGGGTAGTTATGTTTTTGTTATATATCACCTGTATTTTTCCCATGCGCACCCTTTAAATATCCTAGGGAGTTATTAAACCTCCTCTCTGTCCACAAGTTTATTACAGAGAACAAGTGGTATTTTGACCTGCTGAATGGCAGTGGCAGCATGAAGGGGAATACCACGTACCAGTAGATGTAAGGTGAACACATCCTGGTTACAAAGAGTTAATTATTTTTATAGACACTTGTTCAGCAAATGCTCACATTGTTTACAGCATCTCCTGTCCCATCTTTGTTTAGCTCCTTAATAAACACAGCTAATGAGTAGATAGCACCTTTAAATTGGGATGCACATAACTCAGGATTCAAGAAAACAGACATAGCCCTAGCCAGTTTGGCTCAATGGATAGAATGGTGGCTTGCAGATTGAAAGGTCCCGAGTTCAATTCCAGTCAAGGGCACATGCTGGGGTTCTGGGCTCCATCCTCAGTAGGGGGCATGCAGAAGGCAGCTGATCAATGTATCTCTCTCATCATTGATGTTTCTCTCTCCTTCTCCCTCTCCCTTCCTCTCTGAAATCAATAAAAATATATTTACAAAAAAAGAAAATAGACATAGTTGTAAAAAAAAGTTTAAAATGTTATGTAACTTTTTTCTTTTTATGTTTTTGCATATGTTTTATAATGTCCAAATAGATTTAGATAATAATACATGATCATAATTTACAGAGTAATAGCTGTACAAATATTAGTAGGGATATGCTTATTTATTTTGTGTATTTGTGTGATCACAAAAAGTTAACTGCGATACTCAAAAGTCAGTTTAAAAAAAAATAAAAGTAGATGGAAATGAACTCTGTTGAAATAGTAGATGAGGGAAAGGATACAAATGGAGCACATAAGTAGAATTTTATTGTTACGTTGCCTAGTAATCCCAGTATCTCATTTGCAGTATGAAATTCTTAGAGCAACTCTTAGTGCTCACTTGGTAAGAATCATACTAGAAAATACTGACTACATTTAATTTGATGGTACTGATTCCCCTATATTTCTAATTTTGTTAAAATGAATAATTAAAAAATATATACTTGAGGGGTGGCAAACAGGAAATAAAGACTTCTTTTCTTCTCGTGGTGTTTTTCCTCAATGGCTTTTAAAAATTCTTCCAAACATATGTTTCTATGAAGGGGTATATTCTAAAAATTCTACATTTATCTTAAGGTGGGGAGGGGAGGAAGCCTGTATGAATGGGCTCCTAACAATGCCAGCAAGCTCTCAGATCTCAGGATGAGGTGCCTTTGAACAAGATATTATCGTGTCACCATTTGTACACCTTTTGTGAGGTGACGACCTCATCAAATCAGTCCTTTGCTCTCAATTTTTGTGCTCTTTCAGATATCATTTCTATACTTGTGCTTGTCCAAGAATTCAAGTCTGTCATTATTTGATAAGTACAGCAAAAACATTCTTATATTGCACCCTCTAGATTTAAGTGTCTTTTCTGATACTGTATAGGTCCAGCTGCTACTTGGCCCTCCCTACACATATTTTGCATGGAAAATGCGTTTGCATTTTAAGAGTCATCTGTTATTTTGATTCTTTCTTCCACAGCAATTTGTTTGATTTCTTGTCTAGTAAAATCATTCTCATCAGAGTTCTTTCTCTTCCAGTTCCTGCATTATTTGACTAGCAATGAAAATGTGCTATTGAGACATCTTGTCAACCTTAGGGCAAAAAATGGCTATAGGTATTTAGGCAGTAGCAGATCAATCATTCTTCCATTTACCAGCATGGAAACCAATTTGACAGAGATGTAAAGTGAGAATATGCCTTGGCTGTTTGAGTTACTGGGCATAATGCCATGTGTAACTGATGTTATTTTACATAACAAATTATTTTTATACATTTTTACAATTTATATAAGTTAAGAAATCATGGCATTAGCATAGATAAAATGAATTTTATTTATCTTAAGTAAAAAAGGGGTAAAGAGGAATAAAAACAGTGAATACAGGAAGAAAAATTAAAGTAAAATATAGGGATTGGCAAAAGTAGATTTACAGTTGTGAGTACATGAAACACAGAGTTTATTCTTGTATTATCTATTTATTATTTGTCATATTATTATTATTGCTAGTATTTTATATCCTTACTTATGACTTATCTTTTAGAAAATAATGGCTGGTATTTTAACCTACTTTCGCCCATTCCTGTGTAATGAAGGAAGCAATTAAATTGTTGCTGCACAGCTTTTATGGTTGGCATTTTCATTATGCCTCTGAGTCAAGACAATATGCTCATGGGTTCATTTTGGGACCAGATATAGAGTATACAATTGTGTGTAAAGTTATAAATCTTATTTACATTACATATATTATAGATTGAAAACTAATGAAGAAAATAATACATACTTAAATATCAAAGTTCTATCAATGCTGGAACTTGTTTTCTATTTTAGATTGTACTATAGATTTAATAACTATAATACATTTTGATGAAAATGTTTTGATTATTTTTAATATTTTTCTATAGTCAGACATATACAGTATATGTATCTTGTATTTTAAAAACATTTCTAAAAATTAATTTCCCTAAATAAATATATTTGATGTAAGTTAATGGGATAATCTCTAACATAAATACTGCTTCCTCTTCACTAATGACTGATTTGGTGACTGAACTATTATCTATCTCTGTGAGACTTGGTTTTCACCTCATAATAAACGATATAAATATTGAGACAAATGAAAATTACAATGACATAATTAGAGAACTTTTATTGTGAAGTAGTACTCATCCTGAGTTTATGAAATAGATCTAATAATAATAATAATCAACATAGTGGAATTCTTAGACACTTCACATAAATGCAAGCATTTCACATGAATTTTCTCATGTAACCCATGTTTAATCCCCATGAGTTTAAGATTATTCTCTTAATTTTACTTTAAGAAATCTGATATATATATACACTGAGTGGCCAGATTATTATGACCACCACATCACTACTTCATTGGGCCACCTTTTGCCTTCAATACTGTGTGATTCTTCTTGGCATTGACACCATGAGATGTTGAGAGGTGATGTGAGGAATCTGACACCATGCCTGATGTACAGCACTGTTCAGTTCTATGAGATTTGATGGTTGTGGATCCAGCTGCCAGATGGCTCTTTTAACTTCTTCCCACAAATGCTCAATTGGATTGAGATCTGGTGATTGTGGGGGCCACCTAAGCAAGGTAAAGTCTCCCTCATGTTCTTGAAACAACTCCTGCACAATGCGAGCACTGTGGCATGGCACATTATCTTGTTGGAAGAAGCCATCTCCATTGGGATACGCTATCAACATGATAGGATGAACTTGATCAGCAACAATTCTTAGGTATGTTGTGCTATACAGACGTTGTTCCACACAAATTAAAGAGCCCAAATCATGCCAGAAAAACATGCCTCAAACCATAACACTGCCCCCATCAGCTTGAAGGGTTGTACTCATGCATGTGGGGTGCATGCTTTCATGCTGTTTCCATGAAATTCTCACTCTGCCATCTGCATGATGCAACTGAAAACATGATTCATCGGACCACATGACTTTTTTCCAATGCTCAACTGTCCAATCCTTGTGTTCCTGTGGGAATTGGAGACGTTTTATCTTGGTAACTGCAGACAGCAAAGGTGTTCAAATAGGCCTTCGGTTTCCATATCCCATATCATGCAGTGTACGGTTAATTTGCTTACAAACATCAGGTGATCTCTGAGGGCATAATAATCTGGCCACTCAGTGTATATCCTATATAATAAAAAGCTAGTATGCAAACTGTCTCCTCAACCAGGAGTTTGACCACCAGGCAGGCCAGCCAACTGCCCATGTCCCCTCCCCCTGGCCAAGCTGGCCGGACCCCACCCATGCACAAATTCATGCACCAGGCCTCTAATGTGTGTGTGTGTGTGTGTGTGTGTGTGTGTGTGTGTCTCACACACACACACACACACACACACACACACACACTAAGTGGCCAGATTATTATGTGTTCAGATATATATATATATATACACACATATATCTATGTATATATATATACATAGATATATGTGTGTATATATATATATATGCTATTTTTTATAGTTTTTTTTAAGTTATTTAAGATTTTTTAAGTTATTTAAACTGTATATATATGTATATATACAGTTTAAATATGTATATATACAGTTTAAATAACTTAAAAATTTTAAAAGATCAAAAATTAATTTATTTTTAATGATTGAAACTGTCCAATTAAAAGATAGAGTTTAAATTTTATTTTTTTTTGCCCCAAAATATGACTGCTTTAGGTTCATTGCATGTTCAGGAATTTTACCATGAGATGAACTACCAATAGAAATTTTAGTTATTACTTTAAGAAGAGCTTTTTGTCCAGTACAATTAAATGTACTTGAATATTCACTTATTTCAATTAGCCTATTTAAATTAATCTGAAAACTTAATTACTATTTTACTGTCAAATTTAATACTCTACCAACAATCTTAGTTTACCCTGTAAATATTAGTGGGAAGGATTCCTGCAACAAAGAGGAATTGACAGGTCTGTTCCAACCACGAAGACAAGAGGAAAAACAGTCCAGAGATGGAAAATGCTGACAACACCTTGCCACGCTAGCAGTCAGCAGCTGTGCACCACTGCAGGTTGCCTAGGACCAAACCAGAGAGGATCGGACCTGCATTGCCATCATATGCCCACCATCCAGATATCATTGCTGACATGTACACATCAGGAACTGTTTGACATTGAAACGGGGACTCAGAACTGTTGGACATTGAAATTGGGACTCAAACATTTTTTTTGATTGTTATTATATGTTTACTTCTAGTTTGCAGAGGCAAAATTTTTTAAAAGGAAAGAAATGGGGGGAAAAATAGACACAGAGTCAAAGAAGCATTGAACAGACTGTCAAGCTACAGTGGGAAGGCAGGGGAGGTTGGGCGGGGGTGGCGGAGCTGCAAGAGATCAACCGAAGGATTTGTACGCATGCTTATAAGCACAACCAATGGACACAAGACACTGGTGGGGCAGGGGAGGGGTACTGGGGGGTAGGGGAGGCCGGGGGGAGGTCAATAAGGGGAAAAAAGGAGACATATGTACTACTATTTGTAATACTTCAAACAATAAAAAAAAAGATAGAGTTTATCAGTCTGAGTATAAAAAGTAAGATATGTGTTGTTTAAAAGAAATACACATTAAATATAAACATACAAATAAATTAAATAAAAGGTAATCAGTTATATAGTAAAATTAAGCATGAAACAAAGGGCATGGGTTATATTGACATTAGAAAATAGAGTTTGTGATGTCATTACTAGAAAAAAAGGAATTAGGATAGTTATTTCAAAAGAGAACATAAACACTCTAAATGTGTATGTACCTCTTACTAGAACTTCAAAATACACTAAAGAAAACAATCAGAAGTAAATGGAGAAACACATAAAGCCACCACAAACAGCTGGAGACTTTAATATGCCACTCTTGGTAGCTGATGAAGTAACTAGAAGACAAATAAGGATACTATAAAATCACTATCAAGGATTAACCATGATAGAATCATGTTTGGCCACAAAACATGTTTAATAAATTTAATGTCTTTAAATAATACATAGGTTTTCTGACAATAATGGAATTAAATTGAAAGTCAATAATAACAACTATCTAAAATCTCAAACTAATTTATAAGAAAAGAGGAATGAAATAAACCTAAAACAAATATGAAGTGGAAAATGAGCAAAATAAATGTTAAAGTAAAGGATGATGAAGGAAGAAAAAAAATCAAAAAGTGGAAACTTGATTTTATAAAATAAATAAAATTGATAAACTCTTAGCAACACTAATCAAGTGGAAGAGCAGGAGAATATAAATTGCCTGTATCTAGAATAAAAAGGGCAAATCATTCCAAATCCTACAGAAATTAAGAGAATTTTATGGTACTATTATAATCTACTTATAAATTTGAGAATTTAGAAGAATAAAATAAATTTCTTAATTTTATACTAATGCAGTTAATGTTGACATTATAAAAAATGTAAGATCAGAAAAAATGAAGCCTTTTAAAGAAATTGCATACATCATAAAATATCTTCCTCCAAAGGAAATGTCTTATGTGCCTCACAGGTGAATTCTATTAAACATTTGAGGAAGAAGTAATACAAAACTCACACAAACATCTTCAGAAAATATAAGGTAAGGGAACATAGCCCACCTTGTATGATGAAGCCACAATAACCCCTGGTCCCAATACCACAAAGGATATTACAAGAAACGAAAACTGTTGAATAATATCCCTCATTAATTTAACAACAATAACAATTGACAGACTAGTATCAACTGAATTTAGGACCATGTTAAAAAGAGTAACTGAGCATGATCAAGTAGGGTTAAATTAAGGAAGCTTGATTTATCATTTAAAGATTCATCAATGCAGTTGACCACATGAGCAAATAAAGGAGAACTTTTTATGACTATCAAAAGAAATATGAAAAGACATTTTAAACAAATATCAGCATCCATCCATTTATTTAAAAAAAAAGAGTGAAAATGCCTTTATGACTTACTCTGCTTCTCTCCATGTTGGTGTGACTTGAACCTAGTGTTTAACCTCTCATGCTAGGTTTTTCTTATCTAAGTGCTGTCCAGCTATTTGGGTATGTGTTTGTGGAGAGCAGAATGCACATTCCAAGAGAGCTCATTGCTGAATCTTTTCTAATTTACCCTTGTTCCTTGCTTTCTGCCCAGAGGAATCCATGTCTTTGATAGGTTCCCAATAAGATCTCACTCTTCTTCTTTAGTGTCTATCAGTAAGAAGCCCATATATATATAAAATTTATGTTTTACTCTTATGCCCGTGGCTTCCTTGAATCTTAATCTTTGTTTCCTTGTGGTCTGGAAAAGGATGAAGTGACATCTGGGGTACTTGTGAGAGAGTTTAAAGTCAGAAAAGTATATAAATCACACAGATGTAGCTTTCAATATATAACTTTAACATTGACACATCAAATCCCCTCTACATGTAGATTATTTAGCACAGATTTTGGAAAAATACAGGCCTTCAATCTTTGGGGTTATCTTTGGTATTTGAGCAGAGAATTATAGTTAAAATGACAAGCATGGATTCAATTTGGGAATCAAGTGAGAAGCTGGTGGGAAAGACAAAATATGGGAAAGGGGAAGAGTGAAACACTTAAATAAAGAACCCTAAAGAGTTTGATATTCAGAAAATGCTCAGGGGGATTGTGTTCAACAGATTTCTGCAGATGAGTGGTCAACTGTTGTTAAGTTGGCTGTAAGACTCAGTAAGTGAGCTTCTGCTCCAAGTGACTGTATTAAGTGGGGGTAAACCAATTTCCCAGCTGTGGAGAAAAGGCATAAAAGAAGGGAAGAAGCTTTCAGAAAACTGTGTACAAATTAGAGAACCTATTTTGCTATAAGTTTAGATATAAAATAATATTCTGATTAGGGAAAGACTATAATTATAGAAGAGACACCATCATCAGCTAACCAACTGAGATACAGAATCAGCTCAGCACCAGGGTGATCTATTAGACCAAAAGTTCAATAATCACAGCTGGCAAGTCAATTCTGTGTTTGCAGGTAAAGTTTTTCTAAACAGCCACACTCATTTGTTTATGTGTTATTTATGGCTGATTTCATCTACAATGGCAGAGTTGAGTAGTTGAGAATTTTACCCTATAAAGCTTAAAATAATTACTACATGACCCTCAAATACAGTTCCACTCAAATACAAGTACACAATATATATATTAACCTGTAATGATTATTTTGCCACTTAGTATTGGCATTATACATGAATTACCTTGCCTCATACCAGACAAAACTTGTTTGCCATTTTATTTTAATGATTATGCTTATATATTACCTAAATAAAATATAAAATCTGTCCTATTTGGTCATTATCTTGCATGGCCTTCCAATAAAAATTGAATTGACTACCTTTACTACCTTCCACATACCATTTTTCCATGTCTCCTAGTGGAGGTTTAGACTCTGATAAATATACCTATATGTACATATTTTGTGGATATCTCCTTGTATGCATCTGTGTGTGTATACCTCTGTGTTTATGTACTAGTATATTTAGGTTTCCAATACAGACCATTTTAAAATTTTTAGATGAATATTGTATTGGGGACAAGCCTTCCCACCTCCTTTTGGATAACCAGCCTTATAATGTGTACTGAATTCATCTCATACTTACAGTCTTGCTGGATACTCTTTTATAGTATTTTTGTTAAATATTCTGTCAACTTCCTACCACTGAATAGTGAGTTCTTCAGTACTCTACCACGATCCTTCTTGTGTGTGTGTGTGTGTGTGTGTGTGTGCACGCGCACGCATGCACATGACTCATTTGCTCTCTTTATTTTATTTATTCTATTACATGTATATTTTTTACTTTTTAATTGAGAGAAAGTGGACATATCATTGTATTAGTTTCTTGTGTACAACATAATGATTTGATATTTATATACATTGTAAAATGATCACTTTGATAAGTATAGTTAACCTACATCACCATAAATAGTTATGTTCTTACCTTATGATGAGAACTTTTAAGATCTACTCTCTTAGCAACTTTCAAGTATGCAATACAGTATTATTGTCTATAGTCATCATGTTGTACATTATATCCACAAGATATATTCTTATATAATTATTGGGGTAACACTGGATAAGATTATATAGTTTTGAAGTGTACAATTCTATGATACATCATCTGTATGTTGTATTCTGTGCCTACCACCCAAAGTAAAATCTTCTGTTACCATATATTTGATCTCCTTTACTCTTCTGTTAGTAGTATTAAAAAATATTTTTATTGATTTTAGAGAGAGGAAGGGAGAAGCAAAGAGAGAATGACTGATGTGAGAGAGAAGCATCAACTGGCTGCCTCCTGCACACCCCCTATGGGGGATCGAGCCTGCAAGCTGGGCATGTGCCCTGATTTGGAATCAAAATGGCAATTGGGTGACACTCAACCAACTGAGCCACACTGGCCAGGGTTTTAGTTTTTAATTAATATATTTTTACTGGAGGGATTGCTCTCATAGTTTTAATGACTGTTGACTCTCAAACTATATCTGGCTCTCTAAAGGCCTTCAAGTATACATATTTAAATATTCACTTGACATCTATAGCCATATCCAAAGGCCAAAGATGAACTCATAATCTTTCTCCTAAATATGTTATTGGCACAGTACTTAAGTTAATAGTATCATGTTTTATGCATAATTCCATGTTTTTATTTTTTAAATATATATTTTTATTGATTTTTGAGAGGAAGGGAGAGAGAGACAGAAACATCAATGATGAGAGAATCATTGATCAGTTGCCTCCTGCACACCCAGCACAGACCTGTAACCTGGTCATGTTCCCTGACCTGGAATTGAGCCATGTCCTGGTTCATAGGTTGACATTCAACCACTGAGTCACACTGGCTGAGTTCCATGCTTTTATATAGCTTATTAGACATGGCCTGTGGCTGTTCAATAAATATATTAGAAGTGATTATTACAAATTAAATAAAAATGACCTTTGCCATAGTAATTGATCTATGGTAAAAGATAAGTAAATTATCTTAATAACATTTAGATATTAGTTCTTCTAATTTGCATAATTTACTTTCATATTTTAAATTCACTTAGTGAAGCATTTTGCTCATTAAGTATTATTCAAGCAAAAAGCAGATATACCACAACAGAAATTGCTTTAATTGGTGTTTAATTACTTGGCCATAAAGACAAGTCTACATGTACAAAATGAAGTGGAAAACTGATTCAATTTTCCACATTATTAGAGAAAACGTATATGCTCTAATTAGATAGATAGCATATCATTGTCAAATGTAATCTCTTTAAAGGACGGTGTTGGCATAAATTGGGCATTAAGATATATTGAGGTGTAGACTTCACATGCAAATCACACTGAAGTCTGCATGTCACGATCACAGTATTCATGCTTTGTCTAACTCTCACTCTAAGATTATAAAAATGCAGAAATTGGAAAATAAGTAACACTTTTCAGTTCTATCTTGTAAAAGAATTTAATTATGAATTCACTTTTTAAAAAGCATCATTTATGACTAGTCCTGGATAATTCTGACACTAATCTTTGTTCTTATCAGCAAACTTTATATGTAGAACATTGGTTTTGAGAGTATTTATTCAGTAGTTTCTACCCAAATGCTTTCTTCGTCTCTTTCTATTTTTATGGTGTCAAGTCCTGTTGTAGAAAATGGCAAACATGCTCTTGGCCTTATTCCACAGGTATGACCTAAAGCTACTTGAAAATTTGTCTGCTGGTCCTTCCTCTGCCCCTCTTCTCATTCCTCAGGGTAGCTATTTTTCACATTGGCAGTTCTATCCATGGATTTGGATTGGTGGCTTTCCATTCCCAATCCAGATTATTCCAGGGCCTTAAAATGAGTGGGGCAGACATCTTCTTGCTAAAATCACTTAACCTCTTTTTGCCTCATTTTTCTCATCTGTTAAATGTGATAATAGTAATACACATATTATAAAGTTTTGGATGAGGGTTAGATAGACAAATATGAAGTGCCCAGCACATTGTGTGAAAAATGTTGAGTACCCAATAAGTGTAACATTACTATTTTTATCATCATCATCATTAGTAGTAGCAATATTAGTATTAGAATTCATGACCTCAAAGAACATTTACCTTACATTATTTGGTACTTATCTCTTTATAAATCAAAGTTCAGGTATGTGCTCTTATTACTAACTGCACAATGAAATCTCCATGTGACTTTATTCTAATATTATTAGCATAAATGGATATATGTGTTCTTGAAATGTCATAAATCCCTCTAAGTTTAAAGAATTTGCAAATTCTTTGCCCAAGCTCTTAAGTAACTGAGGTATAATCCTATCTAATAACAAGAGAATATGATAATTGACCATTAAGCCCTCACAAAGATGGAGGTGCCCACAGTCAATAAAGAGGGAATATGCTAATTGATTGCCACACTCTAAAAGATGGTAGCACCCACAGCCACAAGATCGTGGAGCCCAGTCTCCTCAGCCCTTCTGGGACAGCAGGCTTGTGGCACGGCTGGGCCTGCCCCGAGGCAGATCCGGCAGCTCCACAAGCCTGCCTCCGGAGTCCGCCGGTCCCCTCAGCCCTTCAGCTGCCCAGGGCCAGCCAGAGGCACAGGCAAGCTGCAGATGGCGGCTGTCCAGCTGACCAGGGTCAGCCTGAGGCACATGCAAGCCTCAAATGGCAGCTGCACAGCCGTCCAGGGCCAGCTGAAGGCATAGGCAAGCCGCCAATGGTGGCTGTCCAGCCATCCAGGGCTGGCCTGAGGCACAGTCAAGCCAGCAGTGGCAGGTGCAAAGGTGTGATGGGGGCATCGCTTTCCCCTGATCGCCGGGTCGCCTCCCACCCCTGAGGGCGGGGACTGGGAGAGGGGGCAGGCCAGGCTGTGGGATGCGCCTCCAGTGAATGAATTTTCATGCACCAGGCCTCTAGTATAAAGATAAACACCTTCCAAGAACAAGCAGATTTTTCATTTAATTCTCACCTGAAGATATTTTTTCCATTGATTTCTAAAGAGAACTGAAGGGTGGGGTGGAAAGGAGGGAGAGAGAGAGAGAGAGAGAGAGACATGTGAGAGAGACACATCAATTGGTTGCCTCCTGCATGCACTCTGACCAGGGGCTGGGATTGAATCTGCAACTGAGGTAAGTGCCCTTTACCAGGAATCAAATCCAAGATCCTTCAGTCTGCAGGTGACACTCTAAGGACTAGCCAGAGCAGATTTTTTAAAAATTATTTTTTGTTATTTTCGTTATAGATCAGATATTGGGTGATGCTGAGAGCCTTTCCTGATTAAAATGAACAATAGTTACTCATAAAATTTCCTAAGGCCATAGACGATGAACAATCAGGTTACACATAACAGTTTATTATTATTTTAAAAAAAATGTTTTTATTGATTTTAGAGAGAGGGAAAGGGAGAGGGAGAGAGAGATAGAAACATTGATTGGCTGTCTCCTGCATAACCACCCACTTGGGATTGAGCCCACAATCCGGACATGTGCCCTGACTGGGAATCAAACTAGAAACCTCTTAGTGCACAAGATGATGCTCAGTCCACTGAACCACACCAGCCGGACTATTACTTTATTTATAGGGTGTTGCACTGGACAATTTACAGATGAGATTTTAAATTTATTTAAACTTGGAGTAAGTTGAGGATAGCATATCAAAATTATTGTAGCTGGAATGGAAATCTGATGTCACAAATGGGTTTTCTCAAAGGAAGGAGGTGAAGCAAGGAGCTATAGCTGATTAGAAAGTCAGTAATTTTTAAAAATTTCTTCCAGAGAAATAATCTTCCTTGCTGTCCAAAACTGCTTCTTGTGCTGTTAAGCTGCTACTTTGCCTTTTATGATAGGATATTGTGTGCTAGATAAATTCTGTTTTATTATTCTATATTTAAAAAATAAAGTAAGCCTGTATAAATTTTAAAATCAAATATATTACTATTATTAATTTTAAACAAATACATTCAGATATATAGAATACTTCATGGTTTTAAAATGCAGAATGTTAGTTTTGATAGACCCACCTACTTTCTTTTTTCCTCCTCTGTCCAAAAAATGTTGTCAGTTCTTATCTGTAATTCTAAGTCTCTCTTTCTCGTTCTCTCTCTCTAAATGATAAGTTAAAATGACAACAGTAGACGAGGAGGGAGAAACCAAAGAACTTATATACTTATATGCATATCCCATGGACATGAACAATATGGTGGTGAAGACCTGGGGCGAGGGGGTGAGCAAGGGCTGGGCAGAAAGGGGTAAAGGGTGGGGGGATGGGAGATATTTATAATACTAGCAAAAATTAAAAAATATATATATATTAAAAACTAGAGGCCTGGTGCATGAATTTGTGCATCAGTGGGGTCCCATGTCCTGTGGCATAGGGCTGAAACTGGCTCTCTGACATCCCCCAAGGGATCCTGAATTGTGAGAGGGCACAGGCCAGGCCGAGGGACCCCACTGATGCACAATTGGTGTTGGGGAGGGATGCAAGAGGTTGGCCAGCTGGGGAGGGACTGTGGGAGGGCTCCAGGGTGTGTCTGGCCCATCTTGCTCAGTGCAGATCAGCCGGACCCCAGCAGCAAGTTAACCTACCAGTCAGAACGTCCGCCCCTTGGTGGTCAGTGCATGTCATAATGAGCGGTTGAGTGGCCTTAGCATATCATTAGCAAATTCCACTTTAATTGGTTGAATGGACAACCAGATGACTGGACACTTAGTATTAAGCTTTTATTATATAGGATGACATCAACAGCCTGTACAGTTAGCAGATATTGTATCCTATGTCCCAGCTTTCATTCATAAAATTAAAACATCTCTGTTCAATGATACTTATACATAAGTATTTCTAAATTGTAAAATAATCTGTATTCTGTACTTCTTACCATGTGTTATTAGCAACAAGGATTTTTCCCTAGGCTGCCCATTTCAAAAATGTCTTGTGCTGATCTCCAATCAATGCAGTTGTGTCAAAGATAGTGGGTTCACTTGGTACAAATTAGGACGTGTTAATAGGATGAGTCTGAATAGCTAATAAAAGCAAGACTCAAAATTCAATAGTTTAGACAAAATCTAAGGTAATTTCTTTATATGGTAACAATGCAGAATGGACAGGGCTCTATTCTTGGAAATAATTCAAGAAACTGGGTAGATCTGTCCTCTTCAATGTGTAGCTTTTGAGATTAACCTAGTTGTCAGTATTCATATTCCACTAGTGAGAACATAGAGTCATAACCACATCTAAAACCACGGGAGGCTTAAAATATAACCATCTGTGTACCCAGTGTTTAGGTGGAAGACAACAGTGAGTCTTGGGGGACAGATGACAGTCTTTAAAACACATCATGACCCAGACTTGCAGATACTATGGTCTCCAAATAGTACAAACATAATTGTATGCATTTTAGGTACCCAAAGCATTTACCCAGGCCCAGGTGTGCTGGAGAGCAAGTGTAGTGTGGGCATAATAAAAAGGGCACAATATTGGAGATGACACTGAAAAAAAAAAAAACCAAGAAAAAAAAACACACAAACAAACACCTCTGGGAGATCATGTTTTTTGTGTTTTGTTTTGTTTTGTTTTTCATTTGTTTAACAAACTTCTGACATTTATTGCAAGAGATTCTTCTCTAACCACAATGATTTTATGTTGAGAAAACAATGCAATAAGCAGGACTGGGGTAGGTGACATAAACTTGGGTAGCATCAGTAATCTCTGAAGCCGCTGTCAATATCCATCTTGTTTAATGGTAGAGATAAGAGCAGATTGCCTATCAGGTAGCAGGGATCCGATCTGAAGATGGCAGCAGAAAGCAGAAGTGACAACACACCTGTAATCTGACACCAATGTTTCATGCTGAAATGAGTAATATTAATATACTTGTCATCTGATCAGTTATTTAAAAGACAGAGACTGATTGCTTTTCTATTGCTATTATTGATGTGTGTGTTTTTTTTCTTTAATAATATTGCTGTTATTTCTTGTGGACTGAAATGGAAGTGGTAAGAAGTTATGCCGGCAACCATTACTGAGTATTTAAAAGGGAAAAAAAATAGGATGGAATTCTAAGCATTAGGTTTTCTTTTTTTTTATTTTAAATATATTTTATTGATTTTTTTACAGAGAGGAAGGGAGAGAGATAGTTAGAAACATCGATCAGCTGCCTCCTGCACGCCCCCCACCAGGGATGTGCCCGCAACCCAGGTACATGCCCTTGACCGGAATCAAACCTGGGACCCTTCAGTCCGCAGGCTGACGCTCTATCCACTGAGCCAAACCAGTTTCAGTACATTAGGTTTTCTTTAGAGTGAGATAAACATTAGGAAACTTTCCCATCACAGAAAACTTTTCTTTGAGCCAATTAAGTTTGCTCTGCCCACAGAATCTCCAAAATATTGGAATCCAAAATTTACAGTTAGGTTCCTCAAAAATATACTCGAGGGTCATACAGCAGCTGAGAAAGTGACAATTAATCAACACTAGCTCCTGATCATGCAGTGGAAGCCATTGAAATACCATTCTTTACCAAATTTGAGTAGATAAGGAACTGCATCACTGCCTTGAAAGACCAGGATGTTCACCCTGGCCAGTGTGGCTCAATTGGTTGAGTGTTGTCCCATGCACCAAGATGTCACATGTTCGATTTCTGGTAAGGGCACATGCCCAAGTTTGGGCTGCATCACTGGTAGGGGGTATGCAGGAGGCAGCCAATCAATATTTCTCTCTCTCTCTCTGTCTCTCTCACTCTCCTCTCCCTCCCTCTCCCTCCTCTCCCTCCCTCTCCCTTTCTCTCTAAAAAAAAATAAATAAAAACATATTAAAAAGAATGAAAGAACAGCATATTCTACCCAGGTTTGTCGAACAGCACACTTTCTTTAATGGTTCCACTCTTTTTCAGTTGTTGACTTTGTTTTATAGCTCTATGCCTTTACCTCAGACATTAGGAAGTTTACAATTATTTCAACGTACTTTTCCTGGTGGGGTTAACTTTGACATGGTTTTCCCTTTACATTATTCTGGAAAGACAAAACCTTCCTGTGAAATGTCTATCCACTAACCCCTTGTCCCACGTAGTCAATCATAGATCAAGTGCTACATAGTAGATAACTTTAGCCCAACTGAGGAAAACAAGTGCCCTGAGCACTTCCACCTCTAGCCAGCTGCTGTTCTGGCCTTTGGCCTTCATTTTCTTCAGGGACTTGAAGCCTGGGGATGTGTAAGCTTTCTAAAATGTTTTAAACATAAACTACTGATGACAAGACCTTTTTTTATATCAAAAACACAGCTGCATCAGATTTTTTTTCTCTAACCATTCTGGTACACTTCAGTTTTTAGTCTGGAATTTGAAGCAATAGGGACATGACCATAACTCCTCAAGGACTGAGCAACATGACCTCTTCATTCCACCGTATTAACACATGGAATTAATTTGAGAATTAAAATGACATTTGAACAAGAATCATTTGGATATAAAAAAGCACAGGGTTTTGTGATTTTTTTTTATGATTATATTGAATGACAAGATTTATTATAGAGCCTTTGATTCTCCCCTTTGAGCCAGAATTCTAGTCATATATAATTTTTTTTTTATTTAAAGGGGGAAAGCCCTGTATTTTGACACTCTTCTCTATTAATGTACTAAACAAACAAACAAAATTTGTGTTCTTTTATACAAGAGGTTACAATCTAATTCAGCTCAACAAAAGATAGCCAATACACACACACCACCACCACCACCACCCCATATACACATCATAATTTATATTTGATCAATACACAAATGGCAGAATGGACTCAAGGGATAGTTATAGGTATTCAGGGACACGCAGAGGAATAAGGACTAATAAGCAAGGACTAACCCTTGCTCTCAAACTTCTATACTATACAGGAAGGGCAGATGCTTATATGGTAATAGTAAGTTGGACAATGACAAAAGCAGTTATCAACTATAGACTACTGTAAGGAGTACAGTAGCAGTGCTAAGAGGGGTAAGGATACTTGATAGAAAACTTATAGAGGAGATAATATTTTAATTAGGTCTTGAAGAGGGGCAATTTCTGCAAAGAGTAAAGAGGGTAAACATTAAAGAAGGAAGAGTACATAACATTAGAAAACTTAGTTTTGATAACATGGCAGTTAAGGATATGGAAAAATATTCTGCAACTCAGGACTTTTGCATCTGTTTAGTAAGGATATGAGTTATAGTAAGTATCAAAGCCATACATTTTGAATATAGAAACTTTGATATTTAAAGGATGAAACTGCTCCATCTCCTAGGTTAGGAGCTGAGAGAGGTAACACCTGGGGTCTTGCTGGGCTATATGTGGCTGATAGAGCCTGACAGCTTGGTTAAGTGTAAGGTCTCCAGTAGGAAATCAGCAAGGATTCAGGAGTCTACATTAGGACCAGATGTATAGCAGCAGAGTTCAAAATAGCATTGAGAGGAAGGAGAAGGAGCTCTTAGGGGGTCTAAGTAGGTAAGCCAAATGGAAATCTGAAATACTATGCCTGCTGTCCTACACAATCTAAGACTCATTTAATGCCACTGTTTCCTCTCATTTTTTCCTTAACTATGCACCTACCCTATATTTCACCTGAGAGTGGAATACTCTATTGTCTCCTTAGGGTATTTAAAATGTTTTTCAATTTAATGGGGTTCTTTAACCTGTCTTTTGCTTTCATCAAACCATGAATCTTTGAGAGACAATGCCTTGTTCAGCATTGTCTTCATTGCCTTGAGTCACTTAGTTTACAAAAAAAGGTGTCTAATGGATTCTTAAGAAATGTCTAAATGACAGGTTGAAAGAATTCGAGGAGAACCTGGAGCCCATCTCAAAAATGACTTTGAATTGTGAACCAGATAAAGGTCAGCATTTAGATACACTTGAGTCCATACTTGGGGACAATTAGGATGTAAGTGGAGGGAAGGCATGCTGAGAAAGCTGTCAGGCATTCCCTGTCAGGATTTCAAAAGCATAATGCACACTTTTAGTATGTTGAGACTAGGGGTACAATATGAGACAATTATTGAATCAATCCCAATTAGCTATCAAAATGCATTACAAAAAATTAGTTATAAAACAGTTAGAAATATTAGTATTATATTTGGGAACATTGTAAGTGTTGTTTCTTTTAATTTATTTATAGTGGAACTTAAAGAAGCTTAATGTGATGAATTGAGATTATGATTAATCATTAAAAAAGTAAAATATACACTAATATAAAATTCAGCAGTATTAGTGAAATTTAGTTGCTTGGATAATTTCTTAAAACAAGTATTTTATCTTGTATTTACTATAAAATAGCACTTTAATTTATCTTGTATGTGTCTGTATATTACTTGGTAGTTGTAAGTTGCTTTCATATATATTAGCTCACTGACCCTTAAAAACTAGGAGTAATAACAGACTAAGTGGGTGAGCTACAAGAATCACCATGTATTTAACCTTGAGGGGTCGGGTAGAGAAGGAGCTAATGAAATCTTGGGTGAGACTAGGAATGGACAATCAAAAGTGAGGCCTTATCAGTAATTCAGAGTGCAATACCTTTGGTGAAAGAAGGCCAGACAAAATAGACACCCCCCTGAGGAATCAGAAACTCAAATTCAAGGGTAATAGTCATTTCAGCTCCAGAAGGAGGAGACATTTAGTTAGATATATAAGCACTGGCTTCAGAAAGAGGGCAGTTACTGAAAGGCATTTTCTTCTTCAGACAGTGTATTTGTTTGCTATAGCACACACTTTACAAGTTGTTATTCTTAGAACACACAAGGGCCTTTCCATCAACATTGGAAATATCTATGTAGTATATTTATTAGGTTAAACTTAAACAATGTAAAAAAAGACTTCATTTTAGCTCTACCTATTTAATGTTTTGTAGTTCTTTTGTATAAAGTATTCAACCTTTACTGAGAAAATACAGGTGCCCAAACCTTCACTGAGTAGTGCTACTATTGTCATACTTATTTTTTCTTTTACACATACATGCATTTCTGTTCACATTGCTCTTTGATATGAATGAATGAGTATTCCATCTTGATAGAAAATTATCCTAAATATGGAAGCTGAGTTAAGGATTTGACACAAGAGAAATAGAAATCGTCAACCACACAGTAGTTTCAAAAGTTCACAATTCTACCCCAAGCTGTGCACCTTATTTTCAATCTCAAAACAAATTTATTTTCTTTTCTTCAAATCCTTTTCAACTCCTAATTTAATCATCACCAATGTTCCTACAAAATATATAAGCTTCTGTTATCCTCACCTACTCTGTCTTCCAATTTTTTATGCCTTCAAACATTGGTCACCATGCTTTATCAAGTAAATTATTTAATATATTTTATATTTGCTTTCTTATCTCTATACCTACTATTTATTGTCTCAGTTCTATAATCATTATTGATGGCTATTTTAGGTCTGTATCAACTTATTCCTTGATAATTTTGAAATTCCTTAAAATATATATTGAATAAATTTGTATACAGTGGTGGTAGTACAGATAAATAAATTAGAGTTTATAAATAGGGGATACAAATAGGATATATAATTCATCCTCTAGAAAATAAAGTTAATTTTATTATCCATACATTAAATTTAAAGAACAAATGTGGATTTATTTTGCAATAAATTAACCTAGAAGTTGTGAACATTACACTTGGTTGAGCAACAAGGTCATGGAAGATTGATTTAGTTTGAATTAAATCAATACCATTTTGTTATATTTTATCCTAAGCTCCAAAGACCATATAAAAATCAACAATATATTGATGTAACTAAATCTTCCTCAGTGAGATTTATGAGATATACTGAGAAGAGAAAATCTGTTGGCTCAGCATTAACCAGGGACATGACATCTTCATTTTATTTTTTAAAGAGCATCATTTGTATGTGTTTTCTTTATTAAGAATTCAAGCATGTGCACCATCACTGCATAATGTTATTTAATATTATAAAGTTTTTACATCCAATTAAAATTTTAGTAATTTTACATGCCACATAATTGATGCTATTTTTTTCTTGCAAGTTTAAATGTAATCCAAAGTCAATTTTATTAGCACCAGAAATGCATATATATATAAGAATGACTGAGTATAAATAGGCAAATATATGAAATTATCTTATTAGAGGAAAATTGACTAAGACTGTGTTATAATTGTTATTAAAGTTTTTCCATCCAAATCTACTTTTGTTCTGTAAGAAATGAATTGCTTATTTCCTAATATATAAATAAATTTGAATTTTAGGAGAGTTTTAGGAATATATAAATTTGAATTTTAGGAGAGTTTTATATATAATACTACAGAAATTTGATTAGAGAGTTCTAAAGTATTTTGTTAGCTAAATTCATGGTTGATTTTATTTCTTTTCATGGACATTGGGCTTGTAGAATAAAAATACAAATTCTTACTGATTTTATGAATATTTAAAGCCACTTTTTAGAATTATCATTTGTTACTCAAAGTGCATTATTTGTTCTAAAACTTTACTATTTGCCTTTATTGAACAGAAACTGACTATATTTTTGATGTTTGTTTGGGCATTTATTTATTTTGAACAAGACTAAGAAGTTTGATAGTTATTACCTCATCCTATCTAATAAAAGAGTAATATGCAAATCGTCTGTCACTCCAACACACAAAATGGCTGCCCCATGTGGTCAAAGATGGCTGCCACCATGTGGACACAAGATGGCCTCCACAAGATGGCCAGCAGGGGAGGGCAGTTGTGGGTGATCAGACAAGTAGGGGAGGGCAGTTGGGAGGGACCAGGCCTGCAATGGAGGGCAGTTGGGGGCAATCAGGCCTGCAGGGGAGAGCAGTTAGGGGTGACCAAGCCAGCAAAGGAGGGCAGTTGGGGTGACCAGGCCTCCAGGGGAGGACAGTTGTGGGGGACCCAGGCTTACAGGGAAGGGCAGTTAGGGGTTGATCAGGCTGGTAAGGGAGTGGTTAGGGGGTGATACGGCAGGTAGGCATAAGCGGTTAGGGGCAATCAGGGTGGCAAGCAGGTGAGCAGTTGGGAGCCATCAGTCCTGGATTGTGAGAGGGATGTCGGACTGCCCATTTAGGCCCGATCCCACTGGGCAGTAAGGCATCCCTTGAGGGGTCCCAGATTAGAGAGGGTGCAGGCTGGGCTGAGGGACACACAACACCGCCCCCCCCCCCCAGGCACAAATTTCGTGCACTAGGCCTCTAGTTAATTATAAGTTGAATATCCTTCATTGAAGTCTTGTGATAATCATTAGATGGGAGCCTCAAATTTGATGCAGGTGAATAATTGTACTATAATTATCTCTAAATGCAATGCAGGTAAAAGGCTGACAGAGGAAGACATGATTTCTACTAAGGATTCCATGTTTTGTGGTGATTTTATTAAATGCAAATTCAGTAATTTGCACACATTAGTTCCCTTCTGATACATTTTCATTTTTTACTTTAGCCTAAAAGCTCTTTATATTTATATTATAAATTTATTGTTGTATTCATTATAGGATGAGAAACCATATACTTTTTCCTGAAACAGGGACATTTTTGAGTCTGAGGCATTTCACTCTGACAGACAGCATAGGACTGGTTCATAAATACATGTAAGTTCTCTGGGTAGAAAAATAAACCCAGTAGAAGGTTAGGCTTCTCAAATAGTGTAAGAACATTCAACTTTAAAATAGTGTTATCATTAAAAATGAAATGCTTGAGTTAGGGCTTGAAGGAGGTGAGGAAGTTAACCATGTGGAATTTGGGGGGAGGAGTATGGCAGGTTAAGAGTACAATTAGAAGACCCTCTACTTTCTAATATCTAAAACACAAAGCAAGGCAACATTATCTTTATTGCTGGAAAAATCTCATACATGGATGATCATGAAGGTGCCTGAGGCATAGATTTTGTTATTTCTTACGTATTTTCAAATTATTTTTATTAATGACAAACCTTAGTACTAGGTCTCCTAAGCCTGTATTCTGGATAAGAAAATGATAGTCTAATGTCATTATATATGGTGGTTTTACTTTTTTTTTTTAATTTCTCTGCGTATTACAGTTAATTCATTATATCTCAGTAAGAAGCACAAGATGTTAATCAACATGCAATAATGTGCATCAGTAAAAATAGACACCATGCAGGTGTCAATGTCAAAGTCTGGAGGCCTACTAAGAGGGCCGGTGTCAGGGTTGTCAGTTTTCTTGCTGTGTGCCCTATCTCTTTAATCTTGGCTAATTTGAGAAATACTGTTGATCAAACTATATATTTGATCTGGCAAGAATCAGCATGACATATCAAACTCACCCTATTTGCTCTTGAGAATGTCCATTTATCCATTATCTTTCTCTTTTTTGTCAATCCATCAGAAAACAAACCTGTCTCATACCTGTCATTTTTAATGAAACAGTGATTTTTCATTTGAGTGTATCCTATGCCATTTCCTAACAAAGGACCTGAATTTTATTCCATTTAGATAATGTTACATTTAGCATGAATGTAAGAAGTTTGAGTTATTGCTTGTAGCAATCAATAAGGAAAAATAATAGCATTCTAAATAATAATATTAAGCCTAACTCCAACCCTGGGAACTTATAATAACTGTCATACAGAAATAAAAGTTATAGAAATCTAAATTAGTTTATGGAATCAGTAAGAGTCTAAAGAGCATCTCTAGTGTGAGTATGTTGTACAAAATCTAAGGGAAGAGCAGGTCACCCATGATGGCCCAACATGAGGTGTCTGTGGTTCAGATTACATATTTTTGGACAGTAGTTAGGTTGCTGATAAGAATTTTCAGCATTTAGAGTTAAATTCAGAATGGAGAAATTTAGGAATTCAATTTCATGGAAGATGGGATGGGTAAATAAAAATATATCACACATTTTAGATTAATTTATGATAGAATATAATAATAATAATAGCTTCTTAATGGTAAATTGTAAAGTTATTCAATAAAAAATTTTCTTTCAGCCATTATCTGTGACCTATAATATAAATTTCAAGGAAATATAAACATTTTATGAAAATATACATAGGTTATATTCCATAGTAAATCTTTTATTTGTTTGTTTTTGTTAATTCTCACTTGAGAATATTTTTGCATTGACTTTCAGACAGAGTGCAAGGGAAGGGAGAGAGAGAGAGAGAGAGAAAAAGAGAGAGAGAGAGAAACTTTGATGTGAGAGAGATACATTTATTGGTTGCCTTCCACATGTGCTCCAACCCCCCAGAACCAGGGATCCAACCAGCAAATCAAGGGGAGTCTTATACACAGAAGTCAGCCCAGGAGGGCAGAGTGTAGGAGCATAGCTGCTCATACCTGGTCAAACAGGCTTTCTCCAATCACAAGCCTTATTGTTACTGACATCAGCTGATGCCATAATTGGAGGTGGAGATGGAGAGTGCACAGATGCAACAGGGACAGGAGTGTTCTAAGGCCATAAAGATGTCAAAAAGTAAAAAGATAAATACCGGTAAGCGATTGTCTTACTCTGCAAAATTCAAACTGAATGTAATCAGCGATACAAAAGAGCATGGAAACAGAGCTACAAAGAGACGATTTGGACCTCCTTCCACTGAATGTAGGATCAGACAGTGGAGAAAACAGGAAGAACAACTCCTTAAGATGCCAAAAAAGAAGAGGGTCTTAAGAGGAAAACCAGTAAAATGTTTAAGATTGATTTTTTAATTTTGGGTTGGAAAAGTGGAGGGTATCTTATACATGGGGACTTCTTATACATGGAAAAACAAGGTATGCACCTTTGAATGAAATTGAACCTGGGACTCTTCAGTCCATGAGTCTGCCGATGCTTCAACCACCGAGCCAAACCAGGTAGGGCAGAAATGATGTTGTGTTTGCTGAGGCTGCTTTGTCTTTCTAGCATTTGCAAAGTAAATATTAACAGAGAGGGAGCAAAAAGCACAGTCAGCATTTTGATAGAGGGCTGCAATTTAATCCAGGGCATCTGTTGACATCACAAACAACAATAGCACATTAAGAGCAGTGTTATGTGCAAGAGGTAGTCACTGGGTTTGAATTACAATATTACTATTATATTATAGAACATGCTTGTCATTCTGGACACAGCTAAGGGGACTGTTACATGAAACTTTATCAATATGCTTTTAAAGTGGAAAACCATTTACTCAATGAAGTAGGAGGTATTTATAGCATAGGAAATGAAATGACAAAAAGAAAACTAGGGAGAACATGTGTCTGAGAAATGGATGGAAAGCTATATTAACTCTACTTTTCTTAGTACAGCATAAGTTACTTTTTACTGTACTGAAATTATGGCTTTGTGGGGCATGGAATTGGAAAAAAATTATGACCAAAATGATCAACAGTTGGGTATGGCTGCAATGAACAAATAGGGATAGAACCAAGATCTTTAAAAAGACACTGATAAAACAGCACTATGTATCCTTCTATTATCAACATGTTATTAAAATTAATGATATGGACAAAAGACTCAGAATGATGGCCATCGTAAAGGTCTGCTTCAAGATAATTTTATCCCTCTCACCAAGCCCAAGTCCCACCAATCTGTTTGAAGCAGGAGATGTTAATTTGCTCATACTAGTATTCTGTATCCTGAAAAAAATACATGCCTCAGTTGTGTATAGTAAAGATATGAACAGATGTAACCTAAATACTTATAACTTATATCTCTTATATATAAAAATGCCTGAAGAAAACAATGGGAATACTAATAATCACTGATGAATTGGCAAAGGGTTATTTGTGTATATCATTTGGGAATGTATTTCAAAACCAGCTATAGAATCTCTGACATGCAATAAGTTAAAATATATGGGATTATTTTTATCTTCAAACTAGAAGATCTGAACAAGGCAGACCAAGGGGAGTGCAACTAGTTAATGTCATCCCAGAGCCGGACTCCTGCTGTCTTCCTGTGCTCATCCTTCTGTTTCCTCCCAAATCTCAGGGATTATCCCTGAGTAACTGACAGAATGGATGTGGATTTTTTATCTGGAAATGGAAGCTCCTCCCCCCAAAATCTTTCAATTAAATCTATGGCCAGCAATGCCTGGGGTGTGGCTAGAAATGGTACTTAGTTTCTAGGTTTTAAGTAGTGAAAGGTCTGGGAAAAGACACTTGAGAATAAATACTGTGTAAGGAAATTGGCACCATCTGCCTATATTTGAATATGATTTGAATATGATTTTTAATGCCAGACTAAGTTAACAACTTTTAGCAAACTATTTTAGTATACAATATATTAATTATCTCAAAATATAAGCTCTACAGAATATACCATGAAAAGGTAGCAATGTGAACTAAAATTTTTTTCTAAGTTAATCGTTTAAAATGTAGTATTTTTTTTATCACAATTCTTCTTTTGTGTCCCTGCTTTCCCAGTTGTAGGGGATATTTATATGGTCAGTTTACATACATTTTGAGAAATAATGGTAGTGCTAGAAATAACAAATGAAAAAATACTGGTGGACTTCAAGTTGGAAAACAAAACTAGTAGTACATATTGATATAGAAAGGATAAGCATAAAGAATAGCAATTTATATTCCTAAATATGATTGCTTCTAAAATGAAGCTGTTACCAAATCTCATAAAGTGGCCTTAGATTTTAAGTTTCTAAAAAGGTATGCATTTACATTATTTATTGGGCCTGGTTAATACATAAATGTGATTGGCATCTATCTATATCAATCAATCAATCTATCTAGCTAGCTAGCTACTTACCAAATATGATTCCAGATCTATGTCTGAAGATTTATTGTAAATTATATTATTCATTATAACAAAACTAGAAGAAGAAATGCAAGCTCACAGATTTATCATGACTGGCAAAGTCACTGGCCATTTTTTTAAACTAGTTATAGGACTCACATAGAGATTAGAGCAAGATGGTCCATCCAACTACGATCTACCAAGAGTTTGTCAATTTCTTTTGGACACTCCATGAACAGAGCACAGACAAGGAAGATGCATACAGGCTATACCTGGCTCTGGTCTTCTGGCACTTAGCTATTCCTGCTAAGCCACTTTGGACCCTAATTCACAGCGTGCCACTTACAGCTCTAGGATCCTTGGGCAGAGTTCAACATCTCTAAGTTTCAAGTCTCTTTTCCATAAAACTTACTTGTTTTTGCAAGTAGTTTTGAGGATAGTGCTAACCTGGAACAAGTAAAATTCCAAGTCAATGTAACATAAGCAAATATATTGATAATACTTATGTAACAAAAACTAAGTGAACACTTTTTCTCTAAGAAATCCATTGTATATTGGAGTTGGAAAATGATTACCTTTCAGATCTTTGTAACTTACTATTTTGTGAAAGGTTACCTTCAAAAGCAGTTAACATAATGGGCTCTTATATTTCAAATAAAATTCTTAAGACACCATCTAGGTTTAATTATTCTAACACTCAGAATAATGCATTTACTGGCTGTCTGTGGAGTGTTCTTTTGTTTTAAAATTTGAAGTAATTTAGGGAACTATTGTATTATTATCAAATGATTTTTTTTCTTTCATCATCATCATCACACTAGTTTGAGTTGCCCTCTTCTCTATGAAGAAGATTGATTTATTTCTAATCCAGTTATTAAAAAGTCAAAGAGCATGTGAGGACAGTCACGGTAAATAAAGCCCTTTAGAAGAGGCATATTTTGGTGTGTCAAAGGTAAGCTTCCCATTGCACCCTTAGATCCAATTTTGACCGTGCTACAAGCCTATAACTGTGTACACCTGCACGAATTATATTTCTATACAGAAAACAATAGGAAACAGGAGGAGACATTTTCATTGAATTTACAGTCTGAGAAAATGGCTTTTGATTTTATTGCATTTACTGTAGTGGATTCTTCTCATATGTGACCTAACGTATATAATGTTCTTGTGATATTTGGGATCTATCCCCATAAACATTAGAGAAACAGAAACTGATATTTAAAAATTAATACTGAATTTATTTTAGCGGTAAACTTTTAAAGTTTTATAATATGAGTTTATAGTTTTATTGGAAACTATCACAAACATATACAAAAGCACAGAAAATAGTATAACAGGTGCTTGCACAGTTCTAGCTTAGACAAAATAATGGCATAATTTGTGAGGCAATTATCTCAGTGTTTTTACTCAGTTAATATTTTAGGGTTCATTCTCTTCAAATCTGCTGCTGCCTTTCCTAGATGTAGGTTCTACCCTTAAGTTGATTTTGTCTTTGCCCATATTGGTTACTGGTATTTATAAAAATATAAAGTATTTTTTAAAGTTTTATATAAATACTATCATATCTCTTTTTGTAACTTTTGCAATCAACATTGTTTTCAAAAGTTATTCACTTGACTATAAGATCAAATGAATTCATTTTAATTGCTTTCCTTTGTATAAACTTATTATACACTACTTGTTAATTCCCCTCAAGAGATACAATATAGAATTTCCAAGTTTTCAGTATTGCAAATTCTACTGCAGAGAGAATTTTAGTGATATATTTCTCATTCTGCATATGTGTCCCACTACTTTCCAAAATATATATCTAAAACTAGTATTATTGGATCTTTGACTTTCTCAAATATTGTCAAATATCTTTCCAAAATGATTTTAGCAAATTATACTTGGTTATATTAGCAATAGATGAGTTTCTTCCAGCATCTTTATCCCTGCATTTCCATTCACACTTGGAATCATTAGCCTTAACATTCTATCCATCAGATGGTTTCACAGTCCTGTTCAAGCCACACTTGTCTGGTTATCAGTGACGTTGCACCATATATTAGTCTTATATTCTCTGAAAAAGTAAAATTGCATACTATATGTGCCTTGCATGCAAATGTGCGAGGGGCTTTAAAATTTAAATGTGTATTACTTTGATTATGAAGTCATCTTACATATGAATGACAATATGTATATATTGCAGAACACTTGAATATAAATTAATTTTAATATTGTTAAGCAAGTTAAATTTCCCATTATATTACCACACAGAAGGATTGCTTTAAACAGGTTGATGTATTTTTATACCTATATGCATGGTTTTACAATGTTGAAACCACATTATTTTTAGTTTAATTTCCACTTAACTTTATATAATGAGTATTTTAAAATGTCATGAATGTTTCTTAAGCATTGAATTGAATGGCTACATAAGATTCCATTAAAAAAGTGTAATTCTAAACCATTCACCTATGGTTGAATAAGGGTTAATCTAAGTTTTAATATTAAAATGTTTGTTTCTGACACTTACAGTTATGGTTATTTTCACCTTATCTATATAAGTCTAAGCGACCATTATGGTGGAACAACCAGAATGACTAATCATTATGATGCACACTGACCACCAGGGGGCAGACACTCAATGCAGGAGCTGCCCCCTGGTGGTCATTGCGCTCCAACAGGGGAAGCACCACTCAGCGAGAAGCAGAGAGTGGGCCTAAGCTGGCAGGCAGACATCCCCTCATGGGCCAGATTGCAAGAGGGCACAGGCCAAGCTGAAGGACACACCTCTTCCAGTGTACAAAATTTTGTGCACCGAGCCTCTAATATTTTTATAAAGGAAAAAAACAAAGCAAAACAGGTATGCAGAGAGTAATTTACAGCTTGAAATTAAGTTTTGACTTCCTATTTTACTACAAGTATTTGTGTGTGTGTATGTGTCTGTGTGTTTGTCTTTAGTCTTTACTTTTGAGCCTTCCTAAATAAGAATAACCAGCAATATTTTGGGTTTCTTCCACTTATTTCCAAAGTCCAGCTTGACTCATTGCTATTTTTCATAATTAAAACATTAATTTAAAAAATATATGTTTTTATGTATTTGAGAGAGACAGGGAGGAGAGGGATAGATAGAAACATCCATGAAAGAGAAATATCAATTGACTGCCTCCTGCATGCCCTCCCACTGCAGATCAAGCTTGCAACCCAGGCATGTGCCCTGACCAAGAATTGTACCAGTGACCTCTTGGTTCATGGGTTGACACTCAACCATTGAGCCATACAAGCCATGCTAAAGCATTAATATTATGATTTTACTAGAGGCCTGATGCACAAATTTGTGCAAGAGTAGGCCCTTGCCGCCCTGGCTGCCTCAGCCCCTCCCAACCCTGGCTTCGTCTGGAAGGTCATCTGGAAGGTCATTCTGCTGTTTGGTCAATTTGCATATTATGCTTTTATTATTATAGATTTATATCACTAATGACTATAGGTAATAGCTGCATGAAGTGCTTCTTAACCTCCCATAATTTACTTTGGTTCAATTTTGAGGAACTATGAAGGACAAAAGTTCTTATTACTTAGACTAAGGTCCCAAGATAAGCAACAAATTGTGAGGAAAGAAATGTAAATAACCAAAGGGAATAAGCAAGATTAGATATCATTTTACTAAATTGTATCCATGATGTCTCCTTCTTGAATGACTGAGGATAAAGTAAGAGTTGACATAGGGCTTGTCAGGATGATAGTGCCATATTAACTAGCTGATATCACAGTCACACTACTGTGAATTCCAACTATTGACAATGTCATTTATGGCTGAAAATTTGTATGATCCTTTTGGCATTCCAAGTGTCTTTATAGTCAGTATGTTATTTGAACGCTTGGTTTTTTTAATCTCTTCTTTTTTTCTGTTGCTGTTTGATAGCATATGTAAGATACATTACAGGTGCAAATGGAATATCTCTCTTATAGCTTTGCTTGGGAAAAGTTCCATTTCCCACACAGAGAGCAACACTATAAAATGTATTGTCTTCTCCAAAGACATGCCTATTTAGACATATTGAAGCACTAAAGACATCTTTTTGATGTAGTCTATAATTTTGCAAAATCAGTCTGATTAAGATTAGCATTAAAACTTTTAAATAGATTTAGGCTTCACTCTTTAGGCATGATCAATTTTTAATTCCTTGTCAGTTTTTATTTTTTAATGTAAAAGAAGGCAAAATAAATGATTAGTAGCTTATATGCATGTGAACAAAGTGTTCAGAGTTTAAGGTCTAGCCCAGTGGTCGGCAAACTCATTAGTCAACAGAGCCAAATATCAACAGTATAATGATTGAAATTTCTTTTGAGAGCCAAATTTTTTAAACTTAAACCTCTTCTAACGCCACTTCTTCAAAATAGACTCGCTCAGGCCATGGCATTTTGTGGAAGAGCCACACTCAAGGGGCCAAAGAGCCGTGGTCGGCAAACTGCAGCTCTCGAGCCACACGAGGCTCTTTGGCCCCTTAGTGTTGCTCTTCCACAAAATACCACGTGCGGGCACACGTATAGTGCAATTGAAACTTCGTGGCCCATGCGCAGAAGTCGGTTTTCGGCTCTCAAAAGAAATTTCAATTGTACTGTTGATATTTGGCTCTGTTGACTAATGAGTTTGCCTACCACTGGTCTAGCCTGTTGATAAGGATACTGAAGATCCTTTGGGCTGAGAGAACTACAAAAATAGTAGGCTCCCAGTCCCACCAGGCTGCGAATGGATTTCTCTGCAGAAAGTCCAGGGAGGTGACCTTCAATGGTATCTTTTACCTGTAGGCAGAGGCCTCTTGGGAAAGCATTCAACCTCAGCTTATTCTTGGGTCTGCCTGAGAGACAAATAAAGGTATTCACAGCAAGTGGTTACAAACTGACAAAAAGCTGACTCCTTTAAACAAATCTACTTGTCAGTTCTGCCCTTACAATCACTTTCAAAACTGTCATGCAATCTGAAAACAATTCTGACAAATTGAGTCCCTTTAAAAGCCTTATATTTCCTTAAATCAGGAAGAATTATCTGGCTTTATCTACTCAAGTTCTAAGTTTCCTTGCATCTTGATTTTACATAGCATTTGTTTATACAATGGTTGCCAAGGACACTGAGAAATTATTGTTTCATATTTTATGTACTTCAGTACTTAGAAAATAATGCACAGCTATGCTTAAGTATGAGTCATACACTACAATGGTCACTTCTTTATGCTTTCCACTGTGCCCCTCACACTCAAGGAAGCAGTGAGCAATGTTATAATAAATTACTTTTGCATGGGCCAACACTGTATTTGCCTCCTCACTGGGCTGTTAAATCCCCTCTGATTATCAGTCTTTCAGATTTCTTAAAGTTTTATTTGGAAATTCCCTTTTTCTATTTTGTTCCTTGATTCTAGAAAACTATTTTTTCTAACTGTGGGTTCTGACTATTGTGGGGTGGTGAAAACAATTTAATGAGATGTGATTAGCATTATTTTTAATATGAGAGAGAATAAAACAGACTTCAAACTAAGAGTACATAACACAGGGAAAGGTAAATATGTCAAGAGGCATTTGTTTAATATTTATATATACCTATTTGTATACTGGTGTCTTAGGTATTTCTGGAAAATGTTTATCTGTTAGAGATAACAGAAAGCAGTTTTTAATACACTACTCTAGACCATTTTAACCTCTATATTAGAATAAAGACATTTTCTTCACATAAAATGCATGTATTTTTAGCATAACATGGTACAATTTATTTGACAACTCAATATTTCTTTGTGTTCCCCCCATGGGTATCTTCCACAATACCAACATTTCAATAGCAATCATTTGACATCAAAATGTCATTATCAGTGCTCATTCTTCCAGTTTTGTTTGAAGAGTCCTCTCTTTCATAGCTTTTACATTCCGTTGGCTCTTTCTTCCGCTTCCCCACAATTCCTTTTTCCAAGTGTCATTTTTGTCTACTGTTCAAGAATGGGTCAAGTGTAGAATGAAGGGAGTTTATTTAGGATTCAATTCTAATTGGCAATAAATAGCCTGGGGACTTAGCGGCCACAGCTGCCCCTTATTAGATCATAGTACAGGTCATCAAATTAAAATAAGCTGTCCTAAATTCCGCACTGTACAAGGGAAGAAAGAAAAAGCATTAGGCCCTCTCAGAGAGCCCTTTAGAGTGAATTATGTTGATGGTTTGTGTAGAAAATGGGCCATATGACAGCCAAGTTAGAATGGCCTATCACTGCAGCTAATGCCCACATGTCAACTTCCAGACTGGAGCTCAACGGAAGGCTTACAATTGACTGGTTGTCAGCTTTGGTTCAAAAGGTCAAGGTGCACAGGGTGAGGCTCTTGCCAAGCTTTCAGCATGCTGCTCTGAGCCTTCTGTTCCCAAAGTCTGGGTTTGGTAAATTATGGGATGTTGTAAGTTTGTGTGTAGAGTTTTAAATCACCATCTGGTTTGGAAGTTTTGCTAGAAACATGTTTACTTTCACCCAAATTTTTCTAGGTAGTTGACTTGAGAGACAATTAAACTAACTGATATTGAGAAACACAGTTAGGTAATTGCATATAAGGTTGCATACTAATGGTGAAAATTAATTTCTTAGCTGCCATTTTCCCAGTACATTTATATTTGTCTCTTAAAAGTACTGTAGAATGACACTCTGGTATGTACATTTTAAAATGAGCTAAATGTGTTTCCCTTCTCATGTGTTCAATCCCAAATACCATCTAAAAAATAAGATCATAAAGATCTATGCTATGATGGGGCTGGGATGGGGGTACAGGGACGAGCTTAAAATCTTGCTCAGTTTTGTGTGTGTGTGTGTGTTGTCTTTTTCTTTAAGGTGACCAAAAATAAATGATAGCAGAGATGAGAAGTACATTTAAGCTTACTCAAAGAATTAGTTTGCTAAAGTAGTTCATAAACAACAGCATTTGCATTGCCTGTAATGTTTTGGATGCAGTTAAAATGCACAGGCCCATATCAGATGGTACCTCATTTTCCCTTTTGATTTGCAACTTTTGGATGCTTAGTGACTTTCAGCATTTTTTCATGTCTCTTGGCCATCTGTATGTCCTCTTTAGAGAAGTATCTATTAGGTCTTTTGCCCATTTTTTAATTGGATTGTTTGTCTTCTTTTGTTAAGTTATATGCGCTCCTTATATATTTTGGGTATTAACCCTTTATCAGATGTATCATTGCCAAATATGTTCTCTATAGCAGGCTCTCTTTTTGTTTTGTTGATGGTTTCTTTTGATGTGCAGAAGCTTTTTATTTTATGTAGTCCCATTTGTTTATTTTCTCCTTAGTTCCCTTTGCCTTAAGAGATGTATCTGTAAATACCAGGTGTAACGGTTAATAATGAGGATTTTGTAATAAAAAAAACAACGATAATTTTAAGAGAAACATGAAAAGTGCTTCATTCAGAGTAATGTCCACCGCTAGCTACACATTTCCCCATCTTTCGCGTAATTTGTGCATACCATCCCAAAAGAACTTTTCTTGTTTTGAGGCAAACCATTCAGAGACCCAATTTTCCACTTCTTTGTATGTTTTGAAGTGCTACTCAGAAAGTGCATGTGCCATCGATAGCAACAAGTGTTAATCTGAAGGAGCAAGGTCTGGTGAATATAGCAGGTGGGTTAATACTTCCCAGGCAAGATATTCTAATGTGTCTTTAACTGGTTTTGAAGTGTGTGATGGTGCATCATCATGAAGCAAAATTACTTTGCAGTGTCTTATGGAACATTCTGGTCATTTCATGATCAAAGTGTGGTTCAAATTGATTATTTTTTGTCTGTAGTGATCAGTATAAATGATTTCACCTGGTTTTAGAAGCTCATAATACAGCACACCTTCCTGATCCCACCAAATGCAGAGCATTGTCTTCTTTCCAAAGTGATTTGGCCTTGCAGTCAATGTTGATGGTTGACCTGGATCAACCCATGACTTTGTGCATTTGGGATTCTCAAAATAAATCCACTTTTCATTGCCAGTCACAATTCGATGCCAAAAAGATTTTCTTTCATGCTGTTGAAGCAACATTTACTGATGACTTTTCTGTTTTCCATTTGTCTTTCATTCAGTTGATGTGGTACCCATTTTCCTTCCTTTAAAATCTTTCCCATTGCTTGTAAATTATCGGAAATTGTTTGCTGAGCAACGTTTAATCTTTCTGCAAGTTGTTTTTGAGTTTGACATGCATCTTCATCCAATAATGCTTGTAATTGTTGGTCTTCAAACTTTTTTGGTTGACCTGGACATTCTTTGTCTTTCATATTGAAATCATCACTTTTAAAGCGTTTAAACCAGTGTTCACAAGTATCTTGCGAGGGAGTATGTTCACCATAAGTTTCCCAAAGTATTCAGCAGCACTTTTCTTCAAAATAAAGTAATGAATTATAACTTCCCACAAATGCTCTCTTTTTGGCATGAAATTTGACATTTTTAAGTATAAAAATACCTATGATGTTAACACCTTCAGAAAATTTGACATGAAGTTTTGAAGCTTGTTGTCAATACGACCAAATAGCATACAAATCAAATCGCATATATATCAACATATGTTTAACTCCATCTATTGAAAAAAATCTGCATTATTAACCAGTGCACCGCACACATGTCAGAATGGCTCCCATCAACAAATTAACAAATGACAAGTGCTGGCGAACATGTGGAGAAAAGGGAACCCTAGTACACTGCTGGTGGGAATGCAGATTGGTGCAACCATTATGGAAAACAGTATAGAGTTTCCTCAAAAAATTAAATATGTATCTGTCATTTGACACAGTGATCCCACTGCTTAGGACTATATCCTGAGAAACCTGAAGCACCAATCGGAAATAATGTAAGCACTCCTATGTTCATAGCAGCACAATTTACAATAGCTAAGATCTGGAATCAGTTCAAGTGCCCATCAGTAGATGAGTGGATAAAAAACAAACTGTGGTACATTTACACCATGGTATACTATGCAGCAGTAAAAAAGAAGATTCTCTTACCCTTTGAAACAGCATGGAATGACCTTGAGAGTATCATGCTAAGTGAAATAAGTCAGTCAGAGAAACACAAGTATCACATTCATATGTGGAATCTAAGTAACAAAATAACTGATGAACAGATTGGATCCAGAGACTTGAAGCTTGGAACAGAGTGTGGAATTTCAGAGAGAAGATAGGGGAGGGTGGGAGGGTGGGTAGTAATCACACAAATACCTTGTATGCATATATGCATAACCCATGGACATAGCCAATAAGGTGCTGAAGGCCTGGGGCAGGGGCAGCCTGGAGGGGACCAATAGGGGAGAAAAGGGAGACATATGTAATACTTTCAACAATAAATAATTATTTATTAAAAATTTAAAAAATAAATTTTAAAAAATGCACAGGTCCTCCATAGGAAATGAAATTAAGTTATGCAATGGGCTGAGCTGAGTGTCTGACGACTGCCAAACTTTCTCATTATGTACAGCCCTACACTAGAAGGCCTTCTCTATGGGAAGATCTAACACCTATTACAATAAAGGACATAGCCTACCATAACCTCATAACCTGGAACTGGTTTATAGTCCAGACCCTTTTAGTGTAAAACAAACGTTCATTTGCTCAGCTTGAGATAGGCTATTTTTGTTGAGAATTCTCACCTGAGGGTATTTTTCCATTGATTTTTTTTAGAAAGAGTGGAAAGGAAGTAGAGAGACACAGAGAAAGAAATATCAATTTGAGAGAGACACATCCACCAATTGCTTGGAATCGAGCCTGCAACTAAGATATATGCTCTTAACTGGAATTGAACCTGGGACCCTTCAGTCTATAGGCCTACACTCTAGCCACTGAGCCAAACCAGCCAGGGCAAGATAATGAAGAAAAATAGGGGCCATGTGAAATATTGAGATTCTGATTTTTATGTTGCTTCAATTTTCTCTGTTTAGAAAACCACAGAAAAACTGTAATTTTTATTTTTTCTATGGAAAATGACAACAAGCTAATCTTTATAGAATACTAGTGGCCCAGTGCACGAATTCATGCACATTGAAAGGAAATTAATTGGAAGAAATATTTTAATATTGCTATTCACCCTTTCTCTATAATAGAAGTGTCAAGCATATTCACAATCAACAATAAAAGATGGAAACTCACGCATGTAATTGGTGCCAGCAAGAACTTTATATGTATCCCTCTCATAATCCAGGACTGCTGACTCCCAACTGCCTGCCTGCCTGCCTTCCTGATTGCCCCTAACAGCTTCTGCCTGCCAGCCTGATCACCCCTAACCACTCCCTTGTCAGCCTGATTGATGCCTAATTGCTCCCCTGCCAGCCTGTTTGCCCCTAACTGCCTTCCCCTGCAGGGCTGGTTTCCCCCAACTGCTCTCCCCTGCAGGCCTGGGTCCCCTGCAACTGACCTTCCCTGCAGGCCCAGTCACCTCCAACTTCCCTCCTCTGCTGGCATGGTCACCCCTAACTGCCCTCCCCTGCAGGTTTGATTGCCCCCCACTGCCCTACCTTGCAGGCCTGCTCTCTCCCAACTGCCCACCCCTGCTGGCCATCTTGTGGTGCCATCTTGTGTCCACATGGGGGCAGGATCTTTGACCACATGGGGGCAGCCATCTTGTGTGTTGGAGTGATGGTCAATCTGCATGTTACTCTTTTATTAGATAGGATAGAGGCCTGGTGCACAGGTGGGGGCCAGCTGGTTTGCCCTGAAGGGTGTCCCAGATCTGGGTGGGGGTTCCATTGGAGCATGGGGCAGCCTGCACGAGGGGTTTGTGGTGGTTTGCCAGCCAGCCACACCCCCTGGTGACCCAAGCTGAGGCCCTGGTATCTGGGATTTACTTATCTTCTATAATTGAAACTTTGTAGCCTTTAGTGGAGCCAAGCCTCCTGCTCACTCTGTGGCCACAGCCATATTTGTTGGGATTTATTTATCTTCTATAATTGAAACTTCATAGCCTTGAGCAGAAGCCTGGGCCAGCCAGGGTGTGCATGAAGCGTGGCTTCCTCCATTTCCAGGGAAACCCAAGCTTCCTGCTCATTCCATGGCCACAGCTATCTTGGCTGGGTTAATTTGCATATTCGCTCCTGATTGGTGGGTGGGCGTGGCTTGTGAGTGTAGTGGAGTTATGGTCAATTTGAATATTACTATTTTATTAGATAGGATATAGAATAACCTTGCTTAATTAGACATGCTTTCTGATTTAGCTAAGCTTTTTCCAGCCCAGTGAAACACTCCAACTTCTCTTTCAGGTAATTGTCAGCACAACAGCAGTAAATATCAACATGAAGCAAATTATTATTGTAGATCATGCAGGAAGAACAAAGGGTAAAATATTTAACTGCAGCAGTGTTTGACTATATTCTGCGCAGTGAGATAACCTGAAGTCATTTTCAAGGTTAACCATTTCTTACTTCTTTTCAGTTGGGTCAAATTGCTAAGCTTTCTAAATTTCTGTTTTCTGGGTAATGAAAAGAAAATAGGATTCCACTGAGTCTCCTATCTATGTACTCCAGGACTTCTGTGAGAATCAAATGAGATGAGGGATAGGAAAATGCTTCATAGACATTTGGTTAAAGTGTAAAATGTTTGCACCTGGCTGTAAAGCAAATTGTATTTCTGGGCTGAAGAAACTCCAAGGAAGCTAGTCACTAGAGAGAGAAAGCTGGGCATTGCTACATGATGTCATTACCCAGAAGGACACTTAGCATATTAGCCTTTTATATACATAGATATACTATGTATGACCATTTTTATTAGTAAGTATGTATGTGTTATTTCATTTAAGTGGTAAATAATAATATTTAGAGAATCTCAAAATATTTTAGTAAACTGCTTAATATTACACAATGAAAAATCATAGACATAAGATTTCTTTTTCTCTATTTACTCAATACAACACTGGGCATGTGACATTTGTGTATAATTTGAGCCTGATTGGCTGTGCCAAGTTTAAAATCTAATTTCTAAAATATTATGGCTAAATTATCTCTCAATCTTTAATACATCTTTTCATATAAACTCCACTTAATATAAAATAGCAACAAGAGAACATGTAAAAACATTTCGAGTTTGGCAAATGATTCTTCTGGTAATATTAAAATATAACTTTATCTTCTCACCTCATGACTTGAATACATTATTCCTTTAGTAGTTTTTCCTTGGAATATAACTTAGGTAGATAAATTGCTTAGAGGACTTAAAAATAACAGCATTACATCAGCATTGAATAATAGTAGTATCAATACACACATTCCATTTGCTCCAGTTATTAATATACTTTTCTTTAAAATCAAGGATAAAATTAATGCTAAAGAAAACATTTTAACCAAACTACTACTTTTTATTTTATTGCGTTCTTTAGTTGCCTGTTTTTGAATGCCCTAATTACAAAAACATAATCTCATGCTGAATCAGAAGTATTATTTTCTAAGACTACTAAATATAATGCAAAATCAAAGCATATTACTTATTAATCAACCCTGTTTTAAGGTAATTTGAGCATAGTAGATTACAGTCTAAGAATGTATGTTGAGCATGAATTTCCTTTATACATTATGAGATTGTGAAGAGAATTTCCATTTGTATAATAGAGACAAAGCTTAGATTGACATGTTAGAAACAATGAAGCCACTGACCATGGAGCTGGAGCTCATACTACCGTGAAATATAATTGACATAATTATATTTTAACCAATTTGACTGAATTTATTATAGCTTTCATATTCCCTAAAATGTTATACTCAATCTTTCAAATAATTATTACACATATAATATTTTTAGTTCCTATTTCACATGTACTGTATTTTTTTCCCCAAAATATAAAAGACCTTCTCTTTTACCATTGCTTTTAATCTAGTGGGGGAGTAAGCCTGCCTGCATTTGAACTCTAAATAACCCCCTCTCTTTATATTTCCATGAGGTGCTGCTAATATTTAGGCATAGGCCTGAGCTTTATCTCCACTTGTTAAAATATTTGTTAGTCGGCAGCAAAAGGAGAACAAAAAGTACAGTGCAAGTTTTATTAATATTGGGATCTATGCCATTTTTGTCTCAGTAAGTGGCAATTGCCTTTTTATTTGATACAAAAATGTTATATATTTAAAGAGCAGCTGATAGTGAGGAGAAAATTATTCTAAGAATTTTAAAGCATAGGAACAAATATTTCATTTTTATATGAGAGAAGAGTACATATTTCTTTAATTTGCAAAGCCCAGATGACCCAAAAATAGATTCTATAGGATTTTAGAATATGCTATTGTCACTTGTATTCTAATAGATTTTTGTAAGATCAGAAAATCATTCCTCATGCTTCTGATATATTTTAAATCACTAATATATTTTCAGTAGCAGTGGTTATTTGGGGAAGAGTTATGGAATTTTTGTTAATAATTTTGTATTTTTTTATCTTTATTGTTGCAAGTATTGCAGATATCCTTTTTTTAAACTCATTGACCCTATCTACCCCAGGACTTCAACGCACAATTTTCTGTGTCCATGGATGATGCATATCCTAATATACAAAAACCCTGGGTAGTAATGTCTGGTAAGGACCGAGGCTTGACTAACTGGAAGTCAGTCCTGTTTCTGCTGCAGTCATAGTGCCCTAGCACTGACTGTTGAGGGGGCTGCAAATCAGGGCCAGAGAGAGGGCTGAAGAGAGAAGCAGGGACTGATCTGTTGACTCTGTGGCAACTTTTGATCAGCATTTGCCTCTCTCTTTCTCTCCCAGTCTGGCCAGCAGCCATGCCTCCATTTCTCTCCAGGCTTCCACCAGGGCTGCTGATCAGCCCTGCCTTTCTGATCAGGCCCAATTGATAGGCCCAGAGACACTGACTGGCATAGAAACCAACCAATCAGAACTAAATCTGGGTCAACTGTGAGGAGCCGATGGATGCCTAGGAGGCGAAGCTTTTGATGCTGACTGGCATAGAAACCGACCAAACAGAACCAAATTGGCTGGCAGGGGAGGGCAGTTGGGGGCAACCTGGCCTGTAGGGGGTGATATCAGACCAGAAGAGGAGGGCAGTTAGGGGCGATCAGGCAGGAAGGGAGAGGCAGTTAGGGGCAATCAGGCAGGCAAGCAGAGGGGTTAGGGGTAATCAAGCAGGCAGGCAGAGGCAGTTAGGGGTGATCAGGCAGATAGGCAGGTGAGCAGTTAGGAGCTAGTGGTCCCAGATTGTAAGAGGGATGTCCGACTGCCGGTTTAGGCCTGATTGGGCCTAAACCGGTAGTTGGACATCCCCCAAGGAGTCCTGATTAAAGAGGGTGCAGACTGGGCTGAGGGAAATCCCCCCTCCGTGCACGAATTTTGTGCACCAGGCCACTAGTATGCATATAAGTTCTTTGGTCAATATCTTCCCATGCATCCATCCACCTTCCCTCTGAGATTTGACAGTTTATTCTATGTTTCTATGTCTCTGGATCAGTGGTTATTTCCAATTGCTAAGATTATAAAAATGTTTCTTCCACCACTGCCTCTGATCTCACAGCATTTCATTAGGAAATGGTAGTGGAGAACTTTGCCTCACCAAATTTAATGGTAAGTCTTTCAGTGTCAATCAAATGTGTAGACATGAAACCACCTCTTTAATTATTTCCTCAGAAGTTTTATACCTTAAATCTCAAGTATAGAATTTATTTTTTCCTGAATAGCCCTAAGTGCAAGATAGAGAGAATCAAATATTAAAAAAGACAAAAAACATACAGCTTGTTGGATGTATCACATCTTGCTTTGATGCTCATAGTTTGATCAAATGTTTTATAATTTAGCATCCTATTTAACTTGTGAAAACAGAGTAAGAAACCATTAATGTCTGTCATTTCTCTTACAGAAAATAATAATGCTTAGTAATAGGTTTAATTTACTAAGCACTTCAGAAATGTCATACATTTTATATAGCTTATTTTACTTGATTTTTAAAAGGCCCTGAGATTCAGATAGTCCTATACTGATTTTAAAATTGAGAAAACTCACCCTTAAGATATTTTAATTTTTCTAATTCAATGAGTTAATGAATGCCGAGGATAGATTTGAACCCAGATTGTTCTAAAACGGCCATATTCATTGTGATACAAAGACCCTTTATTTAGAATGTGATCTCTATTTCAGTTTGAAACATAATGTTGAAGGTATTTCATAATTAATGAAGGACCTAGACAACAAATAAATCAAATACAAGTGGACAACCATTTTGGAAAACTACTGATTTTTTAATCTCTTAGATGATGTAAATTTTCACAAATATATTTCTAAGTATTTTATATAGATGTACAGATAATACGGGTTCTAAGTTTAACAATGATACATTGCTTACTTTGTTGTAATGTATATTTTTACAAAAAATATTTTGAGATGTTTATGTAATTGAAAATTCATAAAAGCATGATTAAATTGATTTAACTTGTTAGATTTAAATAGAAATACCTTTTAGAGAAAATAAAAGGACATTTGGAGAAGCAAGATGATGGCATAGGTAAAGGCTGGTACTCACAGCCTCCCATAACTACATCAAAATTACAACTAAAATACAGAAAAACCATCATCCAGGATCACCTGTAATCTGGCTGAATTGAAGTCCTACAACTAGAAAAGTAAAGAAGAAAGCACATTGAGACTGATAGGAAGGAGGGGTGAGGTGTGGAACAGGCTAGTCCAACACCCACGTGTGGTGTTTTTTAATTGGGAGAGATATTGTAGCTTTGGGGGTCTCTTCTGCGGAGCAAGGGGTCCCAGACCCACACCAGACCCCTCAGTACAGGGCTCCAGACCTGGGAAGAGAAGTCCCCATAACTTCAAGCTGTAAAATAGTGGGGATCATGGCTGAGTAACATGGAAACTGCTGAAGACCCAGGCAGTTCCTCTTAAAGGGCCAGTGCAGGGACTTACTCTGATAACTCACTTCTGGGTTCCAAGACTGGGGTGATGGCTTGAAAGGAACCTTGGACATTTGGGGAGGAACTGGATTGTCTCATATTGGGGCAGGAATTTGGGGTGGCTTTCTTCCAGATAGGGGTGTTTGTGGGGTCATAGTTCCTGTTCTGGGACCTCCCCATCACAGAACTAACTGGTAGCCATGTCCGAGTTTCCATCAGCATGGCCCACACTATTCACTCCACCATCTTGATTCCCTGAGACCTTGTCTCATCCAACTTGCAGTGGAACTACTGTAAGCATAGCAACATTTGCATTATTGGGTGCCAGAAGTAGAAGAAAAATGGCAAGATACTGAAAACCTATTTGAAAAAATGACAAAGAACTTCCCCTTCCTGGTGAAAGAAATAAACGTACAAGTCCAGGAAACACAGAAAGTCCCAGACAAGAGGAACCCAAAGAGGCCCACACCAGGACACATCATAATTAAAATGTCAAGGGTTAAAGACAAAGAGAGAATCTTAAAAGCAGCAAGAGAAAGGCAGTTACGTACTTACAAGGGAGCATCCATACAACTGTCAGCTGATTTCTCAACAGAAACTTTGCAGGCCAGAAGGGAATGTCAAGAAATATTCAAAGTGATGAATAGCAAGGACTACAACCAAGATTACTCAATCTAGAAAAGCTATCATTTAAAATTAAAGGGCAGATAAAGAACTTCACAGACAAGAAAAAACTAAAGGAATTCATCACTACCAAACCAGTATTACATGAAATGTTGAAGGGTATGCTTTAAGAAGAGGAAGAGGAAGAGGAAGAGGAAGAAGAAGAAGAAGAAGAAGAAATAGGAACAAAATGGTCATAAATAAATATCTATCAAAAATTGAATCTCAAAATCAAAATAAATATACAAGAAATCTAATACATAAATAAACTGAGGAATAAAATAGAATCAGAGGCTTGGAAACAGAAGAAACTGAAGAATCTCAGAGGGAAGGTGGAAGGGGAGGGATGGGAGTAATTAACCGAAGATCTTATATGCAAATTTGCATAACCTATGGACACAGACAATAGGGTGATGAAAGCCTGGGGTGGAATGGGAACCTGCAGAAGGGGGCAATGGGGGGAAAAAGGGGGACATCTGTAATACTCTAAATAACAAAGATTTTAAAAAATAAAAAATAAACAAAGGGACAAAATTGCTTCTGAGTTGTAAAAAAATAGAAATTCTCAACTATTTAAAAAATATCTAGAATATTATGATTAATATCCTGAATCATTTTTTGGTTTTTGAAAAATTTGAGATAATTTTCATATCTGTTTCAGTCTTAATCATTTTATTTTTTATGTTGTTATCAATGAAAAGTACCTGGGCTAACTCATATATTCTAATGGTCTGAGTAGCCAAAAAAGAAATAAAAGAACACAAAGAATTAGAATCCTAAAAAAATGTGCAAATATACAGATTTTAATTTAGATATTAAGGAAATCTTTTTCATATTTTTAGTATTTTTTAAAAAAGAGGTTTTTACCTTTATCAGTCTACACCAAAATATGTATCATGAAAGCAAATTTTAATTATGCAACTATTTGTCCACAAATATACCCACAACCTTGCACTCGGATGAGGCTGAGATTTCAGTGGATTGACTTCATCTTGCAGAATTCTGTGTGTGAATCTAGGTTTGTCCCTTTGATACCCATGGGAGCTTTTGTTTTTTAAAGAGGGCTGTAAAAATCCTGCCTCATAGGAGACTGCAGAGGATAGCTTTAAAACAATTTTGCATTTTTTGCAGTGACTGAGGCACTGTAACAAATATAAAAGAAAATATGGAGCATATACCTAGCAATAAAACAAAATAAATAAACAAAACTCAAACAACTTGATTTACTATGAATTAACAAATTATTTGTCTTTGGGAATAATAAGTCTACCATTCTAAAAATTATATCTCATAAAAATTTCAGATTCTCAACTTTAAAAGTTATGCATAATAAATGCAAATATTTTTGGCAATATGAAGACTGAACTATGGTGCCAAGACATTCCAAAGCGTTTTCTTACTATTAACTAGATCTTACTTAAAAGCTATTATAGAGTGGAAATCCTTATTTTGAGGCAATTGTACCTGATTTCTCTTTTGCAGTAATAGCATGAATTTAATCCTCTTTTCTTATTCTCTAAATACATTTTAGCAGTTTGAATTTAAGACATTAGATTTTCGGTTATGCATGTAGTTCCCTGACTAGTGCTTTATTAAGTCATTGTAAAAGTGTTTGCTGTTAGCTCTTATGTTACATAAAAGAACATTTGCAAGCATTTATTTACAAGTAACTTTGCTGTTTTAACAAACTTAATTAGCATAATGGCTCAAGCTGCTATTATCCACATACCTTATGATGATTAGAGACTTTGGAGTTCACTTAATTATCATCATCCATTCTAGTGTTTTACCTCATGTCTACAGAAGAGATTATGCATGAAATTAAACACATATTAACAAAATCAACACTCACAGCAATGGACAACTACTTCTAATGAAGGGGTAAATATACTGCAAATAGTCTTAATATCACTACAATCCTGAAGTTTTAGAGAGCTTTTACACTAGCTGATTTCCACCATAATTGTATGTTGGGTAGAACCATGGACCCAAAAGGAAATGAGGATAAACTGGATTTCATAGAACTTAAAATAACATAAAGTCAGATATGGTTGCAAGGGAAGGGGCCAAAAATAATTACTGCCTCCAACATAGGATGGGCTATTCATGCACTACGTGACTATTACCTAATCACATCTAGTGGTCATAGCCCAGGGGAAGTACTTGGGCAGCTATGTACTCACTCAACCTCTCCCTACCACCACCCTGTCCTTCCTCGGGTCCCCACCATCTTTAGCCTTTATTCCAACTACAGCCTCCCAGCCTGGCTCCTGGGCACCAGAGTAATCTCAGCCCTTATCTTCAAACTGCATGCTGCATCTTTGGACCCCAAATCCAAAAATGTCATTTCACAAATGATAATTTTAGTTTTTAACAAAAGTCTTAAAATCTTTGTATTATCCTATAGTTTTGGGGAAATTGTCTAAAGTATAAAGAGAAAGCCCAATCAGTAATTTACTGCAGACACAAAGGAATCTACTGGGATTTCTTTCTTCACACACCTTCCCAGTTCCTTATTGCAGGAGATAGAAGAAGGAGCATAGTATAATTACGATGATAGAGATAATTTTTATAAACAGTCACAAACTAATTGTTATTAAATTATAGCGCTATTGTAGCTCAAAACATTTGCATTTGGATACTATTTAAAAATCTATAGAAAATATTATAAAGGTTATACTTCATTCAATATGTTCATTTATCACATTCGAAAAGTGACGCTGCAAATTGGTACAAGTGACCTACCTTAATTTATTAAAAAGATAAATTTAATATGGATCTCATAACATTTAAAATTATATTAAAATATTGGGAAAAAAGAATATTTTTACATTATATAAATTGTAAATATTTTTATAATATATGTGTCTAAAAGTAAATATGTTAATTTAATTTTTATAACAAATCAATGCAGAAACTATTAAAATTATGTTGTCTTAATTCATAACAAGTTAAAACATTTTAATGGCAGAAAAACAAAAGGACAAAGAGATTTTTACCCAATATTTATAATGCAAATAGGATGGTAAAATCAAATAACATACTAAAATGCAAAGAGTCCCAACAAACTATTAGAAAAAAAAATATAACTCAACTCAAAAATCTGTCAAAAGTATAAACATGCATTTCACAGAAAAGTATGCAAATGACTAAAGAATTAGTAGATAAGACAAAAACTATTTCAAAAGAAATGCTGTTGTTTTTGGAAGTTATTTAGGTATCTATTTAAATTGTAAATGTTCATAATTTAATAATCTACTACCCACAATGCAATGTTTCTAAAATTCTATCCTACATAAATAAAAGGATGACTACATTAGTGAATTTATTAAAATTAAAAAGAAGATGAGATGGAGAAAGAAGAGGAAAAGGGAGAAGAAAAAGATAAATAGAAAACTAATGAAAACCACCTAAAAACCCATCAGTGAAAAGGGAAGGATTGGATGGAAGAATACAGTGAGGTGTGGTACAACCATAAAGCCACACTATGAATACAATTAGGTATGTCTTTTTTGTTTGCCATTTGAAGCTCAAAACATTGCACACATCATATATTGACAGCAGGAAGTGCATTGCTATGTATGGAAACACATACATAATGCCCACAACCCTGGTTATCTCAAGGTGCACAATATGGGACAGAATAGAGAGAAATGAGGAGAGAGCTTTGGTGATTAAAAAAGCCTTTAAGCAAGAAAGTCTATTAAAAAATGATACCTAGTAAGGCAATATAAAGAGAAATATTAACACATTTACCTACTTTATAGATAACAACATCAAAACAAAATGTGGCTAAAACATCTTAGTAAAATTTAAAAATATAATACACACTGAAAACTCTTTGTAACTCACATGACAGGTTAAAGGCTTTTATCTCCATTGTCTGAAGCATTTTTATAAATCAAAATTAAATATAAAAGATCAGAGAAACTCACTGGTTATGAACAGATAATGTGCATAAAATAAATAGATATTTAAATTCCAGGACTATTTTTCCCAAATGTTAAGCTGTAAAGAGCTTTATTAAAAATGGACACATATGTAATACCATAATCAATAAAGACAATTTAAAAAGAATGGTTTTTCTGAAGCTAACAATATATTAAAAAAAGAAATGTTTGGAATGGCTTGTTTCTAATTTTTATTTAAAGTATTTGTAGTGCTTTAATAATTTGTGAATTCATAAATAAAATTATATTTTATCATATTATTTTGAAAAAAATAATTTTAATCAAATTTAATTAAATGCAAAAAAAAATCATGAAGAATCTTTCTGTAGGAAAGGTCCTGGAAGGTTTACTGGGAAGATAAAAATAGATAAAATATAAGTTCTGTCTTCTAAGAACATAAAATACTAAGAGAGGCTCTCTTAATTACATACATGTACTATAAGGTTAATTTAGGTAAATGCTTCAGTGGAAGTAGAGGAAGAGGGTCCTATTTAGCTTTGGGGGGAAAAAACTCATAGTACGAAGTAGGGAATTTAGAAATGAATCAAAAAGGAAAATCATCCTCCACAGCCTTTGACAGGCTGACATTAAGAGTAAAATGTTATTTGTAAAACAGTACCAGTAGACATTTACTAAAACTTTTAAATATTATTTTAGTAAGGTTCTGTACTAGCTGGCATTCTATCAGGAAAGTAGAAACCCCTGTAGTAATTTCAACAGTAACTGCACTTAAGCCTAGGAACTATGTGTGTGCAAGATTAGTGGAAGGAGTAAGGTCAGGGAGGCCACCAGTTTGCAACTGTCAGTAAGAGAATCTGGAAATTGCAGACATTTCAGAAATTGCACTGCTAGTCACTGATGCTTGCTGTGAAAAGCAGGGTGTTTCACAGGGAAATGCCTGGATGCTGCTGTAAAGCACCAGGATCCCTGAGAAGCACTTGTTTTACCTGAATAAGAGACCTACACAGAGTCCAGGCAGAGAGGGACTTGAAAGGATTTAAGAATCTTAAATCCATTTGTCCCTGAAGCTGGTGACCCTTGCAGCAATTTGCATATGTATTTACCTCTGGCTTGATTCCATAAATTGAGCCTTTTGCTTAAGTTTAGTTTCTGTCCCATGCAGTCAGAGGAGTCCTCATGATTTTCCTGGCATTTTTCCTTTGTTAACAAAGACTTTCCCAACAAAATGGTCCTTTCTCAAATTACTCTATTTTTCTCCTCAGTAAGGGTCGCTGCTTCAGTTGTGGATATGGTGACATTGTTTATTAAGATTCAGTCACGCCGAAACCGGTTTGGCTCAGTGGATAGAGGGTCAGCCTGCGGACTGAAAGGTCCCAGGTTCGATTCCAGTCAAGGGCATGTACCTGGGTTGCAGGCACATCCCCAGTGCAGGAGGCAGCTGATCGATGTTCCTCTCTCATCAATGTTTCTAACTCTCTATTTCTCTCCCTTCCTCTCTGTAAAAAATCAATAAAATAAAAAACTAAAAAAAAAGATTCAGTCACAAATTTTGTGTTCCTTGCATTCCCCAATCCTATCTAATAAAGAGGAAATATGGTAATTGACCCTCACACCATGCCAAAGATGGGGGCTCCCACAGCCAATAAGGAGGGAATATGCTAATTGACTGCCATGCCCTCAAAGATGGTGGCAGCCAGTCACAAGATGGTGGTGCTGAGTCCTCTCAGCCCCACCAGGGCAGCAGACACGTGGCAAGGCTGGGCCCACCCCCAGGCAGGCCCAGGCATTCTGCACCCCTGCCTCCAAAGTCCCCCAGTTTCCTCAGCCCCCCAGCCACCCAGGGCCAGCCCAAGGCACAGGCAAGCCTTAGATGGTGGCTGCCCAGCCACCCAGGGCCGCCCGAGGCTCAGGTTACCAGGGCTGGCTGAGGCTTGCACTGCCGGCAGTGGCAGCAGCAGAGGTGTGATGGGGCATTGCTTTCCCCTGATTGCTGGGTCACCTCCTGCCCCTGAGGGCTCCCAGACTATGAGAAGGGGCAGGCTGGACTGAGGGACCCCCCCTCGCCTCCAGTGTATGAATTTTCATGCACTGGACCTCTAGTTTTTATAATTAGCTTCAAGGGCAGCATGGTTCAGTGGGTAACTTGCAGAGCCTCTGGGTGGCGTTGGCCATGTCAGTTGACTGCTCTAACTCCAATTCAATTCCTCATTTAAAATGGAGGTGAAATTGTATGTATGGGTATTGGTGCAGTAAATGCACAAAGCATATGAACTTGAAGTACAGCCAGGATCACATCCCATTTGCCAGTTTTCAAGGATGAGAAATAGCCTGTAAAGTAGTGTGAATATCATTGAGGACAAAGAATAAATAATCTTAGAAAACATCTGTCATCAAATATATTCTTTCTCTCTATACTTTCATAAGCAATAGTCTACCTCTTCATGGCTTAATTTATAATCTCCATGTGATAGGCTTGGTTAAAAGCATGAGTGACAGCCCAGCCAGCATGGCGAACAAGGTCACAATCTGATTCCTGGTCAGGGCTTATGGGCTGGTTGCAGGCTCTATCCCCTGTAGGAGGTGTGAAGGAGGCAGCCGATCAGTGATTCTCTCTCATCATTGATGTTTCTATCTCTCTCTCCCTCTCCCTTTATCTCTGAGGTAAATAAAAACATATTTTTTAAAAAAAGAACATGATTGACAAAACCAGGGATATTTACATCTTATCCCAACCTTTGGATTGAAAATGTGATTTTAGGGAAGTAGTTTACTTCTCATCTACATTTCAATATTTATGTATGCAAATAAAGGATTATAATAACTTCCACCTTGTGGTTTATTGTGAAGATTAAATTATATGACATAGGAAAATATTTAACAGAGTGACACAAAATAAATGGACAGTGAATGGTGTCTATCATCCTCCTCACCCTCACCATCTTTATTAATTCACCTTAACATGTTTTAAGAATTGAACATCAGTAATTTCTGAAAGAGAGGGAAACAGAACCACAAAAATATTGGGTTTATGTAATTTTTAATAGAGATGACTAGAGTTGATATTTTTTTAAAAAATAGATAAGAGGGACAAATGCAGTTCAGATTATTTATATCTAACTCTAGGCTACTCATAAAAAATCACCTGGGGGAACTTTTGAAAACAACTTTTGAAAACCAGCTGTTGTGCTGCTCCAATTCAGTCCACTCCCCAGCCAATTGAGGAGGATCTCTAGAGATGAGGCTCTGCTAGTACTTCTAAAAATAGATCTCAGATTTCAAAATGACCCTAAGATTGACAACAACTGACCTCAATCTCCTTTGTGTGATTCTCTCCCCCAAATTTCAAACAAAAGGAAAATGGTCCATGATCTGGTGAAAATACTAACCGGAATGTTATCAGGGAACTAGGTTCTAGCTACATCGTGACCATTAACTCTTTCTCCTAAATAAAGCACAACTTCATATCTCAACATAAAAAAAAAAATATGCAATAAGTTACTCAGAAAGTTATAAGTACAGAGAAAAAGTTGTTAGAATGGCTGGTTGATGTTTTAGATCAGTAAGTGCATGGCTAAGGAAAATGTTAGGGCAGAAATTGGAGGTAGGAACTGTGAAAGCCTTAATTATATAGGTACCAAGGATGGGTGACGGTACTCAATCCTTATTTACTTTCAATGATACAATTGTTTCCTTGTATTTTTATTTCACTTGATAGGCAATGTCCAAGCGGAGCCTCCATTATAGAACACTAGAGGCCTGATGCACAAAATTCATGCAAGAGAAGGCCTTCCTTCCCCCGGCTGCAGGCACCGGCTTCCCTCTGGCACCCAGACCCAGGCTTCCCTCTCAGCTCCAGCTTCCTCTGGAAGGACATCTGGTCTAATTAGCATATTATGCTTTTATTATTATAGATGTGCTCTTTGAGAAGATAATAACAACAAGCTGACTCAACTTGCTGAGTAAATCCAGATCAGGGTTCTCAATATTCTTATTACTGTCTCATTCTGCCATTATAAAAGGGTAGTGATGTAAATTATTAATAACTAGTCGCCTGGTGTATGAAATTTGTGCATAGGGGGTGTGTCCCTCAGCGCAGCCTGCACCATCGCCAACCTGGGACCCAATGGGCAGTTGGACATTGCTCTCGCAATCCTGGACAGCTGGTTCCTAACCGCTCACCTGCCTGCCTGCCTGATCACCCCTAACCACTCTGCCTGCCAGTCTGTTCACCCCCAACTGCCCACCCCCACCGGCCTTCTTGCCCACAACTGCCCCCCACTTGACAGCCTGCTCGCCCCCAACTGGCCTTCCCTGCTGGCCTACTTGCCCCCAACTGCCCCCCCGCCAGCCTAATCACCCCCAACTGCCCTCCCCTCCTGGCCTGATCACACCTAACTGCCTTTGTCTTGACCCCGCCACCATGGCTTTGTCCAGAAGGATGTCCGGAAGGTCTCCCAATCTGATTAGCATATTACCCTTTCTTAGTATAGACTAGAGGCCTGGTGCATGAAATTCATGCACGGGGGGGGGGGTGTCCCTTAGCCCAGCCTTCACCCTCTCCAATCTGGGACCCCTCTAGGGATGTCCAACTGCCCGTTTAGGCCTGAACCTGGTAGGATTGGCCCTAAAAGGGCAGTCGGACATCCCTCTCACAATCCAGGACTGCTGGCTCCCAACTGCTTGCCTGCCTGCCTTCCTGATTGCCCCTAACCGCTTCTGACTGCCAGCCTGATCACCCCTTAACCACACCCCTGCAGGCCTGATCACCCCTAACTTCCCTCCCCTGCAGGCCTGGTCCCCCCCCCCCCCAACTGATCTCCCCTGCAGACCTGGGTCTCCCCCAACTGCCCTCCCCTGCTGACTACCTTGTGGTGGCCATCTTGTTTCCACATAGGGGCAGCCATCTTATGTGTTGTAGTGGCAGTTAGATAAGATAGGGGCCTGGTGCATAGGGGGGGTCGGCTTGTTTGCCCCGAAGGGTGTCCCGGATCAGGGTGGGGGTTCCCTTGGGGCATGGGGCGGCATGGGCCAGGGGCATGTGGTGGTTTGCAGGCTGGCCACGACCCCTGGTGACCCAAGCAGAAGCCCTGGTATTTGGGGTTTATTTATCTTCTATAATTGAAACTTTGTAGTCTTGAGTGGAGGCCAGGGCAGGCCAGGAAGCTTGGTGTCCTCCACCGCCAGGGAAACCCAAGCCTCCTGCTTGCTCTGTGACCACAGCCATTTTTGTTGGGTTTTATTTATCTTCTATAATTGAAACTTTGTAGCTTTGAGTGGATGCCAGGGCTGGCCAGAGTGGGCGGGAAGCTTGGCTTCCTCCATTGCCCAGGAAACCCAAGCCTCCTGCTTGCTCCATGACCGCAGCCATCTTGGTTGGGTTAATTAGCATATTCACTCCTGATTGGCTTGTGGGCGTGGCTTGTGGGCATAGTGCAGGTACAGTCAATTTGCATGTTTCTCCTTTATTAGTGTAGATGGTATTTGCATTTTAGTCTAACTGAGGAATATAATGTTGGTTCCCAAATAATAAATTGTTATTTTAGGAAATCAGTAAAAGGAAAATCATCCTTAGGCTCTATAACATCTGAAATTCTGATATTTGGTAATATCTTATTCTTAAGATCTAATTAGTGATTGTTCTTGTAGATAAATTTCTCATCATAGTAAAACCAGTCTTTGGTTTTCTTATAAAATACTATCAACATAATTGGTCACAAGTAATGGTTTTAAATAAGAGAATACATAATATATGAAAACATCTAACAGGCATCTGGATTTTTTCCTTTATTTTGGTCAGTGTTTTTTCAGGCTCTCAGATTAATATAATAAAATATAATCCTATCTAATATAATAAAGAGGGAATATGCTAATTGACCCTCATGCTGTCACAAAGATGGTGGCACCCACAGCCAATAAGAAGGGAATATGCTAATTGACTGCCCCGCCCTCAAAGATAGCAGCACCCACAGCCAATAAGGAGGGAATATGCTACTTGACTGCCACACCCTCAAAGATGGCAGCGTCCAGTCCCCTTGGCCCTCCAGCTTCCCAGGGCTGGGCCAAGGTGCAGAAAAGCCTTGGATGGTGGCTGCCCAGCTGCCCAGGGCTGGTCTGAGGCACAGGCAAGCCTCAGATGTCAGCTGCCCAGCCGCCCAGTACCACCCCAGGTAACCAGGGCTGGCCGAGGCTTGTGCTGCTGGCAGTGGCATCAGCAGAGGTGTGATGGGGCATTGCCTTTCCTGATCACTGGGTCGCCTCCCACCCCTGAGGGTTCCCAGACTGTGGGAGGGGCAGGCTGGGCTGAGGCACCCCCCTCCAGGGCATGAATTTTCATGCACCAGGCCTCTAGTATACTATACTATACTATACTATACTATACTATACTATACTATACTATATATACACTAATAAAAGAGAACCATACAAATTGACCCTCACTCTGCTACACTACCAGCCAATCAGTAGTGAGTATGTAAATTAACCCAACAAAGATGGTGACACCCATAGTGGCCAGGCGATGCTGGGACTGCTTGGGGCTGGATCAGAGACACAAACCTGCATAGGGGCCCGGCACCACCAGCCCCAAGGCCCACCACTGTGGCCCTCAGGCTGCTGGGGGTTGGATCAGAGACATAAACCTGAAGTCCCGGCACCCAGCAACCCCAAGCCCTGTGGCCCAGGCGCTGGGGCTGCTGGGGGTGGGGGCAGCAGAGACACAAACCCGCAAGAAATCTGTGGAAAGGGAGATAAACTATCATAACTTTATCTCCCTTTCCACAAGATGAGAAAATTGACCCTGGTTTATTTAGTGATGCAGCCCACACCTTTCTATAAGCACAGGGTATGTTATGACCACTCCCAGGAATGTCTGGTCAGAATACAGTCTCCAGGGAATAACCTACTGTGGCAAATCATCTAAGAGAGGAAACAAGCTTTTGTTGGGTTTATTCTGAAGGTCAGAGAACATGCCACTCCAACATATGCTGTGTTGTTATATTGATGATCTTGAGCTGCAGATGCTTGAAAAACAGCAAATGCACGCAGAGTCTTTCACTGAAGTCTCTTGATCTGCCTAAAATCGGACCCCCCAAAAGGAGCTTAAATGTCATAGGTCCCCTTGACAGAGAATTGCCATCAAGCAGAGAGACTGACTCCTGTCACAGGACAGAAGATTAGAAGTTGACATCACATCCAAACTTTGTTACAAACTATTTTCCCCTACCCTCATTCATCTTTCCTAAAAATCATTTACTCTCCTCTAAGAGGCCTATATCTTCTGTCACCTTTCCCTAGGAAGAAGGCATTTAAATCTGCATTCTAAGCCACCTTGTGGAGTTACTCATTTTTCCCTGGGATCTCCCACATATACATGAGGTACACATGTTAATGAACTTTTGTTTTTTTCTTGGTGATCTGTGTTTCATTACAAGGGCCTCCATTAAGAACACAAAAAGGTAGAGGAAAACTATTTTTCCTCCTCCATAATTCTATCTCGGGATATCAAGGCTCCAGCTGAACAATGAGACTGGCTCAAGTACCAAGCAGTCCCGGCTGATGGGAGGGAAGCTTCTAGGGAGAAATCAATGATATTGGCATCAAAGTGGGATGGAGGGCACATGAATGGTTGCTGGTGGGAGTTTAAAGTGGTTAAACATTTTTGGAGGATGATTTGCCAAATTTGATAGAAATGTTCAAGGTACATCCAAGAGTCTTCTTCTAGGAATCACATCTGCTGAGATAAAGCATGAGTGCATAATCTCTGGTCAGAACCCAGGATGCTACTGCGGGCTCCCCTTCCACAATAGGAAAACCTGGGAACAACCTGCATTTTTAGGAAAGGTGGCATCTATACTAATAAAAGGGTAATATGCTAATTAGACTGAACATCTTCCAGACAACCTTCCAGAGGTCCTTCTGGACAAATCCATGTTGGCGGGGCCAAGGCAGAGGAGGTTAGAGGCAATCAGGCAGGCAGGGGAGGGCAGTTAGGGGGATCAGGCCAGCAGGGGAGAGCAGTTAGAGGGATCAGGTCAGCAGGCAGGTGAACAGCTAGGAGCCAGAGGTCCTGATGGGTCCCAGATTGGAAAGAGTGCAGACCAAGCTGAGGGCCCCCCCCTTCCCATGCATGAATTTTGTACACTGGGCCTCTAGTAATATAATATAATATAATATAATATAATATAATATAATATAATATAATATAATAATATAATATAATAATATAATATAATACTAGAAAATAAATATTAACACAAAAGTTTGAATTTATTTATAATTTAACTAACTATATAGGTATCTACATAACATATATAGATAGATGATAGATAGATAAATAAATAAAGATGTCCATAAATATTTACAGACCTTAAATATTTTAAGTATTGAGCATTTATAACTTTCTTTAATCCTTGTTACTGGTTGTCATTTGGAAGTTTAAAATCAGTGTAAGAAATGAGAACGGAAGAGGTCAGATTGACAAAGTGAAACAATGCACACGACCTTGCCACCTCATCACTCTTCACGGGCTGATGTTTGAAGGCCTCACTATCAACACCGTTGCTTTAATTTCTCTTTTATTGTCTCTCATGAGGCTCCTGGGTTCCATTTCTTTGCAGGCCCTGAAGCACATGTGGAGACCTGAAAGGTCTAAACTTTTCTCTGGATACCTCTCTTCCTCTCACCTTTCTCCAGTGGAATTACTGACTCCTTTTGTTTCTGACTTCTATGTCCAGAGGAAATCCACCTATTACATTTTTTATCAAAACTTACTGTTACCTACTACAACTGATTATCTGTGATTTTTAAAAATTCTCTTAACTACCTGGCCAGTTTTGCTCAGTGGTTGAGTCTGGACTGATGAACCAAGAGGTCATGGTTTGATTCCTTGTCAGGGCACAGGCTTGGGTTTCAGGCTCGATCCCCAGTGTTGGGTGTGCAGGAGGCAGCCAATTGATGATTCTTTATCATCATTAATGTTTCTATCTCTCCCTCCCTCTCCTTTCTTCTCTGTAATCAATAAAAATAAATTTTAAAAAGTGTTCTTTGAACTGAAATCTTGCAATACAGCCACACAATAAACCATCTATGCAGATAAGTAATTATTATATTTTGGTCTAGTTACACAGGAAACCCCTGCCCCCATTCTTATAAATCAGGGAGTATAGATTCTGATATCTTTAAATCTCAATTAGGAAAATGGAAAGAAGGTCAGAGACTTAAATTGGATAATGAGAGTTTCAGATAAGGACTGGAAGTTCTTAATGTAGATGATGCATGTACAGAAACATGGTCTAGATCAGATGGCAGTGCTTTCAGATAAGAAGGTCACATAATCAACCTTTTGGAAGTTAAATACAAATGAGGATAAAAATGCATTAAAAAACAGTTAAGTATAGATTAATAAAATACATAGATAAGATAGAGGCTAACCATCTATTTCTTTTAATGAATAAACACCACATTTTCTTTACTGAATTTTACTTGAAAAACAAAGCCCATGAGCTGCTGTTACACAGGATATTTCTCATGGGCAGGACCCAATGGAATAGAACCAACTTGGTATAAAAATGTGCTTTATAATAAATACTGAGATGTCTTCTTACCATTTAGTTCTCCTGAGCCTTACTGAAGTTATTCTTGATCCTCTGCCAAACCCTTCACAATACTCTGAATTTTATTCAACATTGTATTTGTGTCTATTAGTTGCCAAAACTACCTGTTGTTGTTTGGTTTATTCTATTTAGTTAAAAATTTTATTCATAGGAAATAAAAATAAAAATGAGTCAGCTTTATAAACTTAATTTTAACCCTATCATTAGTTTTCAAATACATTTTATTGGCTTTATAAAATCTTACGTTTATTGAATTAAAGAAGTTCTAATTGCAAGAAAATAAACATGATCTATGTATTCTTTGAGTTTGGCCTCAAACTCTCATTTCTTATAACAAATCAGTCAGACTTATGTTCTATTTGTAACTATGCCTATATTAAAAAAGTATTTATGTGATTAAATAATAAATTAACATTAATATATCATGTAAAATGATTTGCATAGTCTCAAGAAAATAGACTTTATGTAAATACTAAAGGCCTGGTGCATGAATTTGTGCATGGGTGGGGTCCCGAGAGGGGGGTCGGGATGCAATCAGCCCTCCAGGTGGGCGGTAGAATGCCCTTGCTGACCCTGGATCCGGATCCATCCCACTGACATAAGCGCCAGTTGTCGGGAGCCACTGTGCAGCCGCTTTTATATCCTTTCTTCCTTGCAGAGCATCTAGGGAGGGGAAGCAGCTGCAGTGCCCAAGGCCAACTTCCAGGATGCCGGGGGTGCTGTTGGGATCATGCTGGTGGTGCTGGTGTGTTGGTGCCTGGCCCGTTCTCCAGAGATAGACCTACAGGACCATTGATGGAGTGAGTGGTGGCCGCTGGGCTGGTGGGCCACCGGGACGGGTTTGTCAGCTGACTGGCCCTCTGCTGTGGGAGTGCACTGACCAGCAGGGGCAGTTCCTGCATTGAGCATATGTCTCATGTCTCCTGGTGGTCAGTGTGTGCTGTAGTCGCTGGTTGGCCGGTTGTTCCAGTCATTCCGGTCTTTCAGTCGCTTAGTGTGTGTGTGTGTGTGTGTGTGTGTGTGTGTGTGTGTGTGTGTGTATAAATTCATGCACTGGAGGGGAGGTCCCTTAGCATTGCTTGTCCCCTCTCACAGTCTGGGAGCCCTCAGGGGCGGGAGGCGACCTGGCGATCAGGGGAAGGGACACCCTATCACACCTCTGCTGCTGCCACTGCCAGCAACGTAAGCCTCGGTTGGCCCTGATTATCTGAACCTCAGGCTGCCCTGGGCAGCTTGGCAGCTGCCATCCGAGGTTGCCTGAGCCTCAGGCTGGCCCTGAGCAGCTGGGGAACTGAGGGGACTAAGGGACTCCGGAGGCAAGCATGCCCGGCAGGTCTGAGGGGACTGGGTGCTGTCATCTTGTGGCTGTGGGTGCCGCCATATTTGAGTGCATGGCAGTCAATTAGCATATTCCTTCCTTATTGGCTGTGGGTGCTGCCATCTTTGAGATAGCAAGAGGGTCAATTAGCATATTCCCTCTTTATTAGATTGGAGATAGCTTTTTTATTACATGTATATGTATATGTACATCCATATATTTTGTATTTTAAATAGATGTGGCAATCTTATCTATTTCACTATATGAGTAATATTATGTATCCTTTCCTAGTAAGTTTGTTATTTTGCTGGTGTGTGCTTTCTTAAGGTGGGGAGAAAAGGTTAATACCAGGCATATGAGCTTATGTTTACCTGCCTATAGTCAGAGAATTATCCCAGTGAACTCAAAATAAAGTCTTGACTTCATGTTTAAAAACACAGGCAAAGAAAATTTTTTATTTTATTCTCCAAGTAAAATTGTAATAAGAAATATAAAAAAAGCCTCTCCTTAGTTTTCATTATTATTGCCTTCTCTCTTAGACTGTTTACATAACAATGAAAGCCTAAGACAGGAATTCTTGTAAAAAAATGAGTTGCTGAGAATGTGCTCTTGAGAGAGGACAAGAGGGAAGAAACAAGCAGTGGAAATATCTAAGCAAGAATGTGATCTCGCATGCAGTCTCGGTTCAACAGGGTCTCACAAGGAGCTCTGTAGCCTGACATGCACCCTTCATTGCCCCCCCCCCTTGCGGCAAGGGACAGAAAGCTTGAATATTTCATTCTATTGGGTACCTCATTCTATTGCATATCCATCTATGTATCTAAAAGCTTAAGTGACCATTTGACTTTTCAATCATTCGACTGGTTTCTATGATGCACACTGACCACCAGCGGGCAGACACTTAATGCAGAGGCATGGAAACATGGAACAGATTGATGACACTCAGAGGGAAGGATGGAGGGGGAAGGGCAGGAAGAGATTAACCAAAGATATTATATGCATACTAGAGGCCCGGTGCACAGATTTGTGCACCAGTGAAGTCCCTTGGTCTGACCTGTGGGGTTCAGGCCAAAACTAGCCTGGGACATCCCCCAAGAGGTCCCAGATTACTTGAGGGTGCAGGCCAGGCCAAGGGACCCCACTGGTGCATGAATCCTTGCACTGGGCCTCAAGTTTTCATATAACAGGTCTTGATTTTGCTTAAGTAAGGTTGAATTTGTCTCTGTTCTTAACTACCCAATGATCCCTAACTAAGCTAAATGGCTCAATAATTTTGGAAATACATGTTATGTGGTACCCAATGTCTAAGTGAAATATAATGGCTGCAAAATAAATTTTTAAAGAAAGTTTTGATTTAATAACTTAGAAGAATGAAAAATTAAGGACATTTATAAATAATATAGGGAGATGATATTATTTCACTTGAAGCTTGAAGTAAGGTGATAATTTTGATAAAGTTAGTAGTTGAGAAGAAACTCAGAGGCAGTGGAAACAAACACTTGAAGAGACAGAGAGATTTAATAATAAACAATCAACTAAAAATTACAGTATCTTTAAGTGTGTTTGTAAGAAATAGAAACATAGCCTCAAGAAATTACTTGTAGCATTTAAAACAATCAATAGTCATTATTTGCAAAGAGCTCCTAGAAATAAAATTAATAAAAAGAAATATATTTTTACAAAGAATGTGACTTAATGTAAGCCATAGAAGAAAAATTAGAGATTATCAATAAACTTGGGAAAATATATTTCACTTCATGACTAATTAGGGGAATGAGTGAAAATTAAAGCAATTAGATACCATTTCTCTCCTATTGAAACCATAGACAAAATATAATTCTGCTATAATTATGGACAAAACGATATTATCATATAATATTATTGAAAATTTGAACTGGTAAGTTTTTGTAATATAGATAGCATCTATTAATATTTTAATTGTTCATAGCTATGATCCAGCAGTCCAACTTCTAAGCATCTCTCCTGAATTAGAATATAAATATTCTTATTATATATGTGTTATATAAGAGAGAGAAAGGGGAGGGAGAGATACAGAGAGAAGTTTAGTAATTAAGAAAGTACAATTGAAACCCTGACTGCTTTGGACCTCCTCCTTCTCTAATATACCATTACACAAGTATAATTGTAAAAAAACCACTTATCTGCTCTTCCTCAGTCATCCAACTCTAAAATTGGGATACAAATAATATAGACCCAAAGAGCAGGCTGACAGCTTTGAGGGTGAGATGGGAGGGTAAATGGATTGTATAAAAAAAGGGAAAAATGAGAAGGAACTCATGGATGAGGACAACAGTTTGCTGATTCCCTGGGTGAGGGGTGTGGATAGAGGTGGAGGAGGGTATAGGTGGGATGGTGATGGAAAAAAAAAATATATATATCCAAACAAGCAAACAAAAAGAAAATTATATATAAAAATATCTAAAAAGTATGATACAGCATTAATGTTCAAAAATTTAATTATTATCATAATTGTAGTTACAAGCAATAGAAAATAATTTAAATAGTCATCCCATATAATAAAAGCCTAATGTGTAAATTGTCCCCTCGACCAGGAATTCAACCAGGATTTCAACCAAGGGGTGGGGCTGGTGGTGGCGGTGGTGGTGGCAGGTGGCCAGGGGAAGGGAGGTGCCCAAGCTGGCTGTCACTAGGGAACCTATCTGTGCACAAATTTTGTGCACTGGGCCTCTAGTGATTTAATAAAAGACAATGGCATGTTCTGAAGCCATTTAAATTAAAGACATGGATAAATGTATTTTCTCAGACAGATTTTGTTTAGCTAAAGTAAGAATCAAATTGCATAGTAAATCTCATAGCACAATTCCATTTTGGTAAAATAAAATGTATACACATGTGTATACATCCTATCTAATAAAAGAGTAATATGCAAATTAACCATCACTCTGCTACACCCACGAGCCATGCCCAAAGCCACGCTCACTAGCCAATCAGGAGTGAGTATGCAAATTAACCCTTACCAAGATAGCTGTGGCCACAGAGAGAGCAGGAGGGGGGCTTGGGTTTCCCCAGTGATAGAGGAAGCCAAGCTTTCCACACACCCTGGCCAGCCCAGGCCTCTGCTTAAGGCTACAAAGTTTCAATGATAGAAGATAAATAAATCCCAACAGAAATGGCTGCAGCCATGGAGGGAGCAGAAGGCTTGGCTCCACTCCAGGCTACAAAGTTTCAATTATAGAAGATAAATAAATCCCAGATACCAGGGCCTAAGCTTGGGTCGCCGGGGGGCATGGCCAGCCTACAAACCACCACAGGCCCCTTACCCAGGCCACCCCATGTCCCAAGGGAACCCCCATCCTGATTCAGGACACCCTTCAGGGCAAACCAGCTGGCCCCCATCCATGCACCAGGCTCTGTCCTATCTAATAAAAGAGTAATATGCAGATTGACCATCACTCCAACACACAAGATGGCTGCCCCCATGTGGTCAAAGATCCTTCCCCCATGTGGACACAAGATGGCCAGCAGGGGAGGGCAGTTGGGAGGGACCAGGCCTGCAAGGGAGGGCATTTGGGGGCAATCAAGCCTGCAGGGCAGGGCAGTTAGGGGTGACCAGGCTGGCAGAGGAGGGGAGTTGGGGGCAAACAGGCTGGCAGAGGAGCAGTTAGACATCAATCAGGCTGGCAGGGGAGTGGTTAGGGGGTGATCAGGCTGGCAGGTAGAAGCTGTTAGGGCAATCAGGAAAGCAGGCAGGCAAACAGTTGGGAGCCAGCAGTCCTGGATTGTGAGAGGGATGTCTGACTGCCCGTTTAGGCCTGATGCTACTGGGATTCTACTGGGATCAAGGTGTCCCAAATTGGAGAGGGTGCAGGCTGGGCTGAGGGACACCACCGCCCCCCCATGCATGAATTTCATGCACTGGGCCTCTAGTATTTACATATATTTCAACCAATTTACAGAGCACATTCACCTCAAGGAAAATAACTATCAAATATTCTTATTTTTCTCCTTTTTTTTCATACTTTTGTCAGAGTTCAGTCCTAAAAAGAGAAGTCACTCTTGTTATTCTAATTAAAAAGGGTTTTAACATAGGGAAATAAGGACTTAAATAATTGTTGGACTATATGGGAAACAAATAAGAAGCATGCTACTTGAATTCACAAAATCAACCATTCATTAACAGGAAAGCTGCCATTCAGTAACTCATCTGCCAACAACAAAAAAGCAGGTGATTTCTTTGAGTTCTCCCACAAAATGTTGCATGATCAGGATACTTGGTGCAGAGAAAGCTGCTCATAGCCATAGCCATAAAATAATGGCCTCTCTCACCTCTTCTTCCAAATCTTAAGCAAGTGCCTTTATTGCTGTAATCTAACCTCTAATGTATAAGGATGGGGACCTTGGTAAATGCACATTCCAAGAGTTTGATGAAGCAGAGAGTATAGAAAGTGGTGGCAGTGATGCTAAATCAGAAACAGAGAACATAACACAGCTGACACTTTTCCATCACCACATAATACACATACACTCACACACATTTTCAATTAGCTTTTGCTGCACAAAAGGTCAACCCCAAAGGGAATGTATTAATTCTCATTCCCCAGGTTCTGTGGCTTGGTTGGTTGGGTCCTCTCTTGGTTTCACCTGTGCTCATTGAAGCAGCTACATCTAGCTGGAAGGTGGCCTCACTTACATGTCTGGCAGTTGCTGTTTGCTGTTAACTGAGGGCAACTGGGTTCTCCTTCGTGTGACCTCATATTCACCAGCCACTCAGATCAACTTCCTTTCAGACCAGCCATCCCATGAGTACAAATGGAGGTTATGGGTCCTTTGAATGCATAGTTCCAGAAGTTTCAGAGACACGTCAGCTGCATTTATGTCACATCCCAGGAAGTCACTGAGCCAGCCCAGATGGCAAATTCATTTTTAAAAGAGGTGTGCGATCTGGGATCATAGAAATGTGTGATACCATTTTGTTATATACCACATATTCCTACCCACAGTTAACTATTCATAGCACAACAACAACAATGCTATCATCCTAAATTATAAAACTACTAGAGGTCTGTTGCATGAAGAGATTCATGCAATAGGCCTTCCTCCCTCTGGATGCTGGCACTGGTTTTCTTCTAGCACCCGGGACCCAGGACTTCCCTCTGCATCGCCTTCAGTCTTCTCTTTGGGTGGAGCACCACTCCTGTAGCTCCCTCCGCCTCCTTCCCTCCCCCTCATAGCAGGTTTCCCACCCTGCCCGGCCACTCCATGCCTGCTTTCATGCTGCCCAGAGGCCCAGAGCGGCTGGGAGGTGGGGCTGCTGCCACCTTAATTTGCATACTCACTCCTGATTGGCTGGTGGGCGTAGCAAAGTGACAGTCAATTTGCATGTTTATCTTTTATTAATGTAGATGCTTCATACCAGCAAATTTATACTCACCCTAACCCTAAAATGAGGACATCCATAATAAAGAGACAAATCCCCTATACATTATTCAGTCCTTTTTTCAGTGATTTATCGTTGTTGAGCGTTTACTTTGTTAGGATAGTATAGAGGGAAAATAGGACAAATATATGCATGAAAGAATGCATATTCAACTTCATTGTCTTAATTTCTGTAGCTGGTATTAAGGTCATAGTTAGAATTTGCAGTTTTCTACTTACACTCCTCATTGCATGGTCTATTTACATTCAGTCAACAGTTCTATGAAGACTTGAAGCCACTGAATTAACAAACTTTACTTAAACCTCTAATTCATGATATCTTATGTTATTGTACCAGTCTGGGTCCAGTCAGGACCCACATGGTGATTTAAACAGTAGAGGTTTAATACAAATCATTTATATGTATATATATATGGCTAATATGCTAAGTGTCCCTCCACCCATCCTACTGGTCCCTATGATGCACACTGACTACCAGGGAGGGGGCAGACTCTCAACTCAGGAGCTGCCAAAGAAATGGCACCGCAGAGCTGGCACCAACAAAGCAACACAACACTTGGCTTCCACAGGCCTCACCACCACCCAGGAGCAACAGCTCACCAAATTGCAGCTGATGCTGCTAAGACCCCATGGCCTGCCTCTACATGGTCGCTGTGGGTGCTGGGTAATGATGTCACATAGCAATGCTTGGCTTCCTCTCCCTAGCACCTAGCCTCCTTGCAGTTTCTTCAGCCCAGGAACAAAACTTGGTTTATAGCCAGATGGAAATATTTACACTTTAACCAAATGTCTGTGAAGCATTTTCCTGTTCCTCAGCTCACAGTTCTGGACTAGGTAGATAAGAGACTCAGTGGAATCCTATTTTCTTTTCATTAGCCAGAAAATGGAGATTTAGAAACCTTAGAAACCTGACCCAACTGAAAAGAAGTAAGAAATGGTCGACCTTGAAAATGACGTCAGGTTTTCTTACTGCGCAGGATATGGTCAAACACTGCTGCAGTTAAATATTTTACTATTTGTTCTCCCTGCGTGATCTACAATAATAACCTGCTTTGTGTTGATATTTACTGCTGTGTTGCTGACAATTACCTGAAAGAGAAGTTGGGGTGTTTCACTGGGCTGGAAAAAGTTTAGCTAAATCAGAAAGCAGGTCTAATTAAGCTAATTTATTCTATACATATATATGAAAGGCTAAGTTGACTTGCACATGCATGATTTATATTAAGCTCTTGCTGGTGCCAACTACATGCGTGTGTTTCTATTTGTCATTGTCCATCGTGAATTTGCTTGACACTTCCATTATAGAGAAAGGGCGAATAGCAATATTAAAATATTTCCTCTACTTAATTTCCTTTCAATGTGCATGAATCTGTGCACGGGGCCACTAGTCATAATATAAAAAGGGAGTCACAATAAGATATAAGTTACCCTAGGACTGATGAAGTGTGCCCAAGGATGGACAGTCCTGGCAGTAACCCTCCCCACTAAGGCTGGGCTCTTCCTTCACTGGAGAAGTTGGAGTTGCAGAGCAATGAATGGCAGCAGTTCTGCTGGTGTCCCAGAGCAGCATTGGTCCTGGCCCATTGCAGTGCAGAGGGGCATGTGAGTCAGTGGAGGAGGCAGGGTGTCTGAAGTGGGCAGTGTTCACTACAGGATGGCTGCAGTGTTGGACAGACTGTAGGAGAAAGACTTGTAGGGAGGGACATGCAAGCAAAGAGAGTAGGGCACCAGTGTGGGTTGGAGCCTAGAGCAATGTTCATGTCAAGTGGAACTAGGGAAGGTGAGCACCATGTTGGTCCGGGGCTGTAAGTTACACTAGGCATTCTAAGCTGCTCTGGGGCAGAGTATCATCCCATTATCTCCTACCCACACAGTAGCCACCAGGACTAACAGGAGACACCTTCTCTCCTTCTATGTCCCTCCAGCGCCATCTACTGAGGATGCTTATTGTCATGCCCCCATAGAGGAGGCATGCTTAAAGGAATCCCATCCAAAGCCTAGTCTGAAAGGATGAATTTGGAGATGAAAGCCAATAAATTGATAACTGCAAAGCTATATAAGATGACAAATTAATTTTACTTAAACCATTATTAGTGAAGATTGCTACTATCCTATACTATTCAATATAAAAGATATCCTGAGTATATGAAGAAATGTGTCCCTCAGGTATAATTGATAACTAATACTGTAAAACTATTTGTCAAATATTTGGTTTAAAAAAGAGTAGAAATATATAATATACGTATAATTTAAATTGAACATATTGGGATGACATTGGTTTGCAACATCATACAGGTTTCAAGTATAGAACTCAATAAAACATAATCTGCACACTTCATTGTGCACCCTCACCCCCAAGCAAAGTCTCTTTCCATCCCCATTTTCCACCCTTTTGCCCACCTCTACCTACCCCCAGTACTTTTTTTTTAATTTATATTTGGGCCAAAATGTAAATAATTTTCCAATAATTTTTTAAAAATGTATTAAAAACTGCAAGTACTAATATAAACACAAAGTAATTTTTAGGAAATAGGATACAGGCATAAGGAATGGCTTTTAATGTCAGGAGACACCTAAAAACTTTAAATTGTTATTGTCATATATAGATATGCTATACTCTCACCATCATTGTCTATGTAATTCAATTCTTGTAGGATGTTTACTTTCTGTCTATTCTTCTATTTATTATTAAATGCTTTTGATACAAGGCCAAATGGAACAACAAAAAAAAAGCTTGGATAATATTCTATCAAAGTAAAATGTTTGAAATAATGAATGCTTCTTTTAAACAATCTCAAGACATTTTATTTAAAGATAAAATTATCAAAGTTCTCATGTTATGCTGTCTAGTTTTGAGGTCACCCTACCCAATAAAAATATTTTGGTTCTCTTGCATTATATTATCAAAGATCTCCAACAAAAATTGATAAGAAAGATTCAAAAATTTTAGAATACTATGAACTCAAGCTAAGAACTCATATATCTTATATTATTGGAAACAGGTACAATGAAAATCCCTCAGAGAAAAAATGGGTGTAATGTTTCATTTATATTATCACAATAGAAATATGTACAGTAATATTTTAATGAATGAAACATTGGAGAGTTCAAGTATCCCTTGAAAATATCAAATTTATGAAACTGTTATTCACATTTGGTGAAGAAAATGTAATATCAGTATCAATACTGAACTTAGAGATAATATATGTCTAATGTGACTCTGTATTTAGGAGATATAATGATATGATTTTACACTTCATCACTTCACATTTTAAGAATATTCTCTTTTAGAAGTCTAGCATGAGCATCAAATAGAATGTAATTTTTATCAGCTTTCTGTAAATAAAAATGAATGCATGATTTAAATAATGAAATTATGTTTACCATTAGAATTTTACATAAAGAATTCTAATGACAAAAAGCAAGGAGCATGATACTTTTAAAATAATACAGCTCATTCTTGAGTTCTATGCATCCAATACCCCTAGGGTTTGAATTTTTATCCAAAAATAAATTAATGATTACATAATTTTTATTGATCATAAGGAAGACCTTATATATTAGCCAAGATTGTCCTAAGAAAAAGAATGGGAAATATATATATATATCCTATATAATAAAGAGGTAATATGTAAATTGACCCTTATGCCCTCGCAGAAGATGGCCACCCCCATGTGGTCAAAGATGGCCGCCACAAGATGGCAGGCAGGGGAGGGCAATTGGGAGGGACCAGGCCTGCAGGGGAGGGTGGTTGTGGGCAATCAGGCCAGCCTGGAAGGACAGTTAGGGGTGACCAGGCCTGCAGGGGAGGGCAGTTGGGGGTGATCGGCCTGGCAAGGGAGCAGTTAGGTGTCAATCAGGCTGGCAGGGGAGTGATTAGGGGGTGATCAGTCTGGCAGGCAGGCGAGTGGTTGGGAGCTAGCAGTCCTGGATTGTGAGAGGGATATCCGACTGCCGGTTTAAGCCCGATCCCACAGGGTTGGGCCTAAATCGGCAGCCAGACTTCCCCCGAGGGGTTCCAAATTGGAGAGGGTGCAGACTGAGCTGAGGGACAACCCCCCATGCATGAATTTCATGCACTGGGCCTCTAGTGTGTGTGTGTGTGTGTGTGTGTGTGTGTGTGTGTGTGTGTGTATCAGGTTTTCTCACTGTGCAGAATATAGTCATCTGCCATCTGCAAGCCAGGAAACCAGAAAGCCAGTGGTATAATTTAATCCAAGGCCCTTGGCTTGAGAACCTGGAACACTGATGTCTGAGGACAGGAGAAGATGGATGTACCAGCTCAGCGATCAAATTCACCCTTTCTCTGCCTTTTTGTTCTATTTAGGCCCTCAGTGAATGTGGATGATGCCCACCCACATTGGTGAGGAGGTGCTTTGCTCACTCTATGACTCAAGTGCTAGTCTCTTCCAGAAACACCCAGTGTTAATGCTCCAACAGTAATTTGAACATCCCTTCATCCAATGAAGTTCATCTATAAAATTAACCATCATACCTTGCTTTTATGTACTTTCTTATAATAAATGTCTAACATTTTAGATTTATATTTTTAGGCAAAGTTAATATTCCAAATTATGAAACTGTTTATGTAAATAAGATATTTAACCCTCTTTTAAATTTGTTTTTTACTTTTTTAAAATTATTTTTTATTTAATTTAATTAATTAATTTATTATTTTTTAAAATATATTTTTATTGATTTCAGGGAAGAAAGGAGAGGGAGAGAGAGATAGAAACATCAATGGTGAGAAACATCAATGATGAATCATTGGTCGGCTGCCTCAAGGGCATGTGTCCTTGACTGCTATTGAACCCAGGACTTTTCAGTCCCCATGTTTATGCTTTATCCATTGAGCCAAACTCAGGGCTAAATTTTTTTTATTATTATTTATTTCAGAGAGGAAAGGAGAAGGCGAGAGAGATAGAAACATCAATGATAAGAATCATTGATTGGCTGTCTCCTGCATGCCCCCACTAGGAATAGAGCTCACAACCTGGGCATGATCCCTTGAGTGGAATTGAACCCGGGACCCTTCAGTCCTCAGGCCAAAGCTCTATCCATTGAACCAAATCAGCTAGGGCTTTCCTTTCCTTTTTATCGTTTGTTTGCTTATTTGAGTTTGGCTACCCACATTCACTGCTCCTTCCAAATACCCTGTGTAGTTTCACATCCCCATTTATTCTTAGATAAATTTCCATAATGAAGTTAAAGACATGACTAGAATTCATTATGAAGACTAGCTCTTAAAAATTAGATCTTGAAGAATATATTTACAATGGTATTGTGAGTTAGGTATTTTATGTTGTAACTAAATTAAATTACATGTATTTATATCAACAATATATAAATAATAGTATGTTTAAATTGAGTTTCTGATTTTTATCTTCGTTTCCATGGCTCTTTTACTTGATCAATAAGGTCTGTTAGTCAACAAGTTCTATTGTCATCTTTTGGTCAGTTTTAATCCATTACTGTTGCAACTTCCAACAAATTGTCAGCAATGTCAGTATTGTGCCTGGTTTTGTTTAACCTGTCACCTTCTTGACTGACACTTTGATAGTTACCTAAGGCTTTATTTTTAATGAGCAGTAAAAATCCTTTGACTTATTTGGAAAGATCTGGTCTGGAAGCAAAAGACACTAAAAAGTCATTTTAAACCCGTAAGTTCAAGAATGACATAAATCATTTGCCCAGTCTAGGATGTTATGTTAAGTGTTGTAACATGGGGGTAGCAAGTGGGGAGCCCAAAGGTTGGGAACCATAATTAGAAATACAAACTGTGAATGGAATTTAAAAAGGAAAAATTTACTATCACACTGCCAATGACAGACTGAATTTGAGCACAAACCTTTTAAATGCAGAATATGTATTTTAATCTCCACAACTATAAATGAGTTTGCACATTTAAATTATACTTCATCTTATTTTTGTATAATTTGTGTGTACTAGTATTCATGGATTGGAGTAAGGAATAACCATGCTGATCTGTCAATCCCTGAGGATCTAGAATGGCTATGTGACTGAACTAAAATTTCTCTGCCAAAAAAATGTAAAACTAATGGGACCCCCTGGTCAGCAGTTGAGTGTCAACCTATAAACCAGGAGGTCACAGTTCAATTCCCAGTCAGGGCACATGCTACGGTTGTGGGCTTAATTCTAAGTAGGAACTGCATGGAGGCAGTGGATCAATGATTCTCTCTCATCATTGATGTTTCTATCTCTCTCTCTCCCTCTCTGAAAAAAAAAAAAAAAAAAAAAACTAGTTAGGCTAATGGTTACATATAGGGTAGAGCTAAATAGGTTTACAGTTATTTGATGGAAAATAAAAGCACAATTATTAATAAATACTAATACAAGAATAAGCTCTGCTTCGCATACTTTCAACTGTAAACTTACTTTTGCCCCACCTTGTATATGAACTTTGAACTGATTAGATAGTTTAGATTATTGGCCAGCAATTGACCAATAGAAGTGAGGATAGAGGTTGTTCTGGAGAGAAGAAATGAGCTTTCTTTGTGTATGTGGGTTGGGGAAGTGTGGCAAGTGACTAAACTAAACCAAAGAATAAGCCAACAAAGAAAAATTAAAAATACACTCTATGAGACTCAGTGTATGGTTATAGTAGGCCTTACTCGAGTTATTAATAGACATTCATAATCATTAAATAATAACCAAATTTGTGAAACAATGTGTTCACTAAAGTAAAATCCCTTGGAATATCATATGAAAATGAGTCTGTAAAATGGCAAACATACAATTCTATTATGTAGTTTAAATAACCTCAGGGCCTCAAACAAGGGGAAGAAAAGAATGAGAGAGCAACTTTAATTTCTTATTAGTAGTATATTACATTTATAGAGTAATTTTAGTTTCAAAGACACTTTTATTTTTCTCATTTTATATTCATTCAAATCCTTCCTAATAAGTGACACAAGCACCATCATTATTATTATTATCTTCACCATCCTTTTTATTTTCAAAAGTACAGGGTAATTACTGAGAAATTAAGATGTCTTTGAGATTAGTAAGAATGGTGTTGTTATTAATACAGAGAGTAGATATTTAAAAAGGTTCAAAAAAGGTTTGATTAGTTTTTTTGTATATTATCATACTATTTCTAAATCTAATTTGGCAATTATCATTGAGAACAAAATTACAAATTTGCCTTGGAAATTGTAAGTGGCCCCATAAATTGGTATATTTTTCCATTGGTTTAAACCATAAATGAAGGGAAAATGCCCTGAAATGCAACTGCTAAATTTATACTGAGATTATTATAATTAAATTGTATTGAAGACTGTGACAACATGGATGGATCTTGAGAGTGTCATGCTGAGTTCAATAAGTCAGGTGGAAAAAGGCAAGAACTATAGGATTTCACCCAAAATTGGGATATAAAAAGAAAGCAAGAAGCAGGCAAACAAACTTGTACACACAGAGAACAACAGTATGGTAGTTACCAGAGAGGAAGGAGGTTGGGGGAAAATGAAGTAGGTAAGAGGGGGGTTATGGTGATAAAAGGAGACTAGATTTTTGGTGGTGAGCACAAAATGCAATTTCCAGATTGTGTATTATAGAATTGACTGATGCCATCCCAATTCTTTTAATTCAATTAAAAAAAGTGCATTGGAATTGTAGTTTTCTTGAAGTAAAATAATCTAAGAATATTTAATAAAACTGATAAGAGTGTGTGTGTGTGCTGGGTCCCATACTAATTTTTATTAATAAAGCTATCTCTAATATTCATTTCAATTTAAGATTTGAAAATATCTCATATTCATTTCTAATTTTAAATAATAAAACACTATCTTTATATATAATTCCTAATTTACCTATTTCACAATTAAGACTTTATTAATTATGTCATAATTAATAGAAAATTTTATTGTACTAAACTTAATATGATCTGTGTTGGTTGAATCATACTCTGATGTTTGTGGTCACATTTTTAATTGCAGTGTTTCTTTAATTGTTCAGTCCAAAACTGTTGACTTAAGAGGAGACATACATTATGAGGCAGAGGACTGAAGACAAATGCCACAAAACATCAATACTGGGAAATTCATGTGGAATTTGACACAACTCCAAATATGTAATAAATGTCTTAATGATTTTCCTCTTAAGCTGCTATAATAAAATTTATTTACAAAGTTGTGAGAATTAAATGAGATCAGTGTGTGTTCAGTGAGATTATGGGAATCATGGAACATAAAACCCTCACAACTTAGACTCTTCTTCTGACTAAAGAACCATACCCATCCAGTAACATCGTAGCGTTTGCCATACAAATGAGAGAGTGGAGTCTCCTATTTTCTTTGTAAGATGGAAGATTCTAAACAACTGTATTCCAACTCAGTCACTGCTTTAGGTAATGCATTACATTAAAACTGTTAATTATAAGCTTGAAAAGCAGATTTAGAAATGTAGTTGGCACAACTAATGTTAATTTGTCCTTTAGTGTTTATTGAAACCAATATATCCAATGTAATTACAGTGCATGTCAAATAACCTATTTTATTTTTAAATGTATGAGCTCTTAATTTGCTTGGTTAAGATGACTTAGCATCTGTTAAGATTTTGTTGTATCATTTTTGTAGATTTTATATTACTTATCAGAAATAAGAGATTATCTAGTCCATTATTTTCATTGATTCCATAATAATTTTTCTGATGCTTATTCTTTAAATTTCTCACCATGCTGTTCATCATCATTTTCTTTATGCTCATTCCATCAAATGTCACGTGATGTCTACCTCATCAGATACCACACATGTTGTTGGGAATCAGATGTGTGTGATCATAACAGACATGAAGTCAATGCCAAGTATACAGTTTCTGGACTCTTCTCAGTAGCAACCAGTACAATTTTTTCAAGCATTTTTACCTCTAAAATAATAATACTGTTTCCAGCCAAACTTGTTCTGGATTAACCTTCTTTTCACTCCTTCACTACTGCTTCATAAGGTTCTAAAAACATTGCTAATGCAATGTGCATTCAATTTTATGTGATTGCATTCTTAATATTCTTGATAGAGATTCAGTAGAATCTGTGCATGTAATTGGACATTTTTTTGCTCCCTGTAAAGTCTCATTAGAACTTAAAATATAATTTATGTCATTTGTATGAACTATTTTATTCTAGTTTTTATTATTAAACTAGAGGCTCAGTGCATGAATTCATGCATGGTAGGGTCCAGCCAGCTGAGCCCCAATTGGGGTGGATTGGGGCAGCCCTGTTGGGAGGAGGAGACAGCGGGAGGTTGGCCAGCCAGCCTGTCCTGATCAGGGCCCTATCAGGGTGGGCAGCTGGTGGAAGGAGCCGTGAGCAATTGGCTGGCAGGCCCCGCCCCCAGTTGGGATGGGGAGGGGCTGTGGGTGATAGGCTGGCTGGCCCTGCCCTTGATCAGGGTGAAGGGGCTGATCATGGGTGGGGGTCGGTGGGGGAGGGGCTGCAGGAGGTTGGCCAGCCAACCCCATACCCGATTGGTGGGAGGGGCTGATCTTGGCTGGGGCTGGCCATGGGGAGGGGCTGTGGGAAGTGGGCCAGCAGGTTCCACCCCCAAATGGCATGGTGGGACCAATTGGGGGCCAGCAGCCTAGGGGAGAAGCCATGGGTAGTTGGCTAGCTGGCTCTGCCCCTGATTGGAATGGTGGGGGCCAATTGGGAGCTGGGCTTGTTGGGGGGAGGAGCTGTAGGTGGTTGGCCAGCTCTGACCCTGATCGAGGTAGTGGGGCAGATCAGGGTCAGGGAGGGGCATCAGGAGGTTGGCTAGCCAGCCTCACCCACTATTAGGGTAGGGGGCCTAATCAGGAGTGGGGCCAGCCAGGTGGAGGGGCTGTGGGGCAATCAGGGTGGTGGGGGCCCATAAGGGGTAGGGCTGGTTTGGGGGAAGGGTTGGGCGCTGATCAGGGTGGGGTGAGGCAGGCCAATTGGGCAGTTCACTGGCTGCTGTGGGCGCCATAGTGACTGGTCATTACAGTCATTAAGGCGTTATGGTCCCTGGCTTTGTATATATAGAGATATTATAATGTCTGACATGTCTACAAACAAAGTCTTCCCTTTACTTCAAACAAATTATGAACATGGCCTAACAAATTTAAGTCAGTAAGCTTTAAAGAGTGTCAAGTGCTTCTACTTAAAATGTGTCTTCCAGTTTTATTTGTTTTTGCTTTCAGTTTTTGTACTGATAGTAATTTTCTTTAATAGTTTTCAGTGTCAAAAATACAATTTATGGTTATTCATCTTATTCTCACTCATAAAAGAAATAGTCTCTAAAACAAGTATATGACTAATAGTTTTATTTTAATTGGATCAGGTCAGATAATTCATGAGTATTCTATAATCTTTTGAGTGACCTTTAACAAGAATTTATCAGTCAGAGGGTAACTTAGATAAATTTGGATAGCTAAATAAATTACATAAATAATTATTTAAAAGAAGACATTATTTAAGACTAATGGATGTTTTGTGAAGTTGTTTAAAATAAACTCATAGTTAGAGAAAATATGTTTTCAATAACTATGTCATAAAAATGAAATAACATAAGTGTCATTTGAGGTAAAGTAAACTTTACTTGAAATAATAGTGCTAAGTATGCTAGTGACTGTCAGTTGAGCTGCCATTCAATTAATCCCTTTAAAAAACCTGTGTCCCAGAAAATTTTACTTTAGATTTGTCCTAGAAATAGCATGGGCCTAAGATTTACTACAAAATGAAATAATATCATGTGACCATTTTTGCAAAGCACCATGGGAGTTGCTATAGACAAATAAAAGAAGACTATCACAAGAGATTTAAGATATACTGCTGCTCCTTACTCTAAAAAGAAAGACTGGATTTTGCATACTTTACCTTAGAAATATATTTTTTTGGAGAACTCAGGTAGGTTCATTGAATACAGTAAGATTTTCCATTTATTAATTATTTATTTGACCAAAAGCACATGCACACATGCATATATGCACATACATGCATATACGTATCTATTTGGATTAATTAGGCTCTAGTGTAAAATAATAAGAGGGACCATTTATCATATGTATAATACTATTGCATATACTATAGAGGAGGTGTGGTATTAGATGATTCATGAATATCAACATCAGTGATGGCAGTAATCTTTTAAGATAGTTATCATTAGTTTCATTTTATATATCAAGAAACTAAGAATTAAAGGGATTGTGAGATTGTCTATATTGAATTACTAGAGATGATGTTGGCTTAGTTTCAGTTTCTACATTTTATCTATTTCCATAGACCTTAGAGAACTTTGCTAAATATAATCATAGTATTATAATTTTAAAGAAGTTATTATGGCCATGTTTTCTGAGCTTAACTAGGATTCATTTCAATTTTCATGTAAATATACTAAATAATAAATTATTTATAGAAGTAAAATATATTTTACCATTATTTTTAAAAAATGCTATTACATCTGGAATCAATTTGTATTTCTCAATGCAAATGTAATTTATTTTAAATGTACGCTGTTTTAAAAAAATCTTAAGACCAAACAAACAGGACACTTAGTGCTTCTCTTAAAACATAATTATGTACACACTAAAAATGCTCACCAGGTAAGCTTGCTTCCTTTATCTGTAAAATGGAAATTCACACAATATGTGAACTAGATTTTACATCCCCAGACCCAAAATTATATGGTCTATTCTAAGTTTACTAAAGCATATTAGAATTCCTCTGCTAATATTAATGTGATGAGCTAACCCTTATTTGTATATGCATTCATTGTGAGAAGGCCTGGGTGATAATTAGCACACCTTTGCCTATTGGTGATAATTAGCACACCTTTGCCTATAAACAAGACTATTGGTGTTATGGCCTACTAGAGGCCTGGTGCATGAATTCATTCAGCAGTGGGGTCCCTCAGGTTGGCCTGCAGGGACTGAACCAAAACCAGCTATCTGACATTACCCGAGGGGTCCCAGATTGCGAGTGGGCAGTTCTTGGGTGATGCATCCCAGAAATGGGCTCCCTCCTTTCTGGTTCCGGGTGCGTCACCCGAGAACCACCACTGCAAGTGACCGCAGCTCAGCAGCTCCTGTGTTGAGCATCTGCCCCTTGGTGGTCACTGCTTATCATAGCTACTGGCCAGGTGGCTGGTCACTTAGGCATATATATATATATATATATATATATATATATATAGTTTCTCTCATGCAAATAACATTTAGAATTCAGAAATTAAATAGAAGCACTTTGAAGGCACAGATCATCTCTTTGTAAGTTATCTTACAGCCACTTTAAAGGAAAAATCATGTTTGACACAGGGAGTTACATTTAACTAAAAACATTTTTAAAATGAACGTTAACAAATGAGCAGAGAATACATCATTCCCCTCTTACGCTTTCAAGCACTTGCTGTTGGATGGACATTATCACATTATCATCATTTTCCATACCTTCATCAAATGTCATAGCAACAGCTGCCCTAGTAACTCTGAGTATGCCTTAGGCGAAAGGAGACATCTGTTTGCTGAGAACCTCAGATCAAATGACAAATGGGAGACAGAGATGTCAGTGCTCAGCAAGGTCAGAGGCCTTACCTGTTCGTTAGTTTCAGTTGTAGACACAGGAGTTTTTCTTCCTTTGATGGACAGACAGGAAAATGACTAACATAAAAACAGTTAATGATGTTACTAATTCTTCTTCAATCATAATTAAGTATGGTTTGTAAAGGAAAGCTATTCTTTTGTGATGGACAGGTGTTTGCTGACATTTCTTCACTCACTATGGACTTTCATTATACCTTTAAAATAATCACTTTTTTTTTTTAGTTTGATGAATGTAGAATTGAGGACTATAGATTTCATTTATTTTGAGATTTAAAAAGTTGTCTTTATTCTAATTTTTGAAGGCTTATTTAAAATAAGTTTAGTTTCTTCAAACTAAAAAAAAACAAAAAAACAAAAAAAAAAAACACCCACAAGATTTTTTTTAATATTCACTGAACATAAACACAATTTTTAAGTGAGGATAATAAATGTAAAAATCAAGTACTTTCATTTCTTGGTCACTTTTTTAAAATCAATTTTTTAAAGTTCCGTTAAGAGTTTGACTTCTCTACAAAATCATTTTGAAGGATAGTGTGCTATTTCTCATCAGATTGTTTACTCCCAAAATGGCAGAGACAGATGCCTTGCAAAGGGAAAGTTCTCAGTGCTCAAAGAAAGATTCCAGAAGCTTTTCCACATGGAGTTTTGATTGTGTCAGCTTTCTCAAGCCAGCTTAAGATGCCAGCCTTTACTGAGAGAGCCTTGATGATAAAGAGAGATTAAGAGTTCTCATAGAGATGTGTTTTATCTTTGACAATCCCTGTGTTATTTTTGAAATATTTCTTTGTCATACATGTTTCAATGTTCCTTCTACTGCCTTTGGGGGGTGGGGGCTAGGGTCTCATAAAACCAATAATATTTAATGACTTACTGGTACTACCAAAACTGATTAATTTTGAAATTGAAATGGAGATTCCAATGAGTTGAACCTGTTAATTAGTTCATCTAGAACTTGTCAAAACTGTTCTTTTAAGAACATTTTCAGTCATCTTTCAAATTTCAATTTTTATCTATCTAATCCATAAAAATTACTAATGTATGGGGAAAATACCTAAAGCAAATAACTTTTAAAAAGTAAAAACAAAATTATTCCCTGCATTTCTTATTTTCCAGCTAAGAATTCAATGAACCACTTAAATTTAAATTTTCCTCACTTAAAATTTATTTTGCTATCTACTTTATTCAGTATATAGTAGCCATATTATAAAAACCTTATCTTCTCAGTATAAAGTAATAGTAAATTTTAAAGCTTACTTTAAAAATCAGTCTAATGCAGAGTTTTTGTAGATTAATATTGATTCATTAATTTCCTCAATCAGCATGCATTTGTTTCATTTCCACTAAACTCCAAGTACAATACTAGGACATGAGAATAAAATTAAGAATGGGGATAAAACACTATACATGATGATCTCAATATCTAATTTAAGAATTAAATATTTAAACAACATTCATATATTTTATTAGTTGTGAAATAGGTAAATGTGAAATAGTGGTCAAAGCAAATTTACTTTGAATGGCTTAGGAAAAATTTATTTGTCCTCCCTTTTCTTAAGGACTTTATTTTTTCTTTTTATGTTATACTAACTCATTCCCTTTCACTTTGTATACTTTGTTTAAAAATTCTATTAAGATATTTGAAGTGCTATTGCCTATAAATAAACTTTTTATGGTCTTGTTTTGTTTAATTAGATGTCCCAATTGTCTTTAATTGTTCCTCCAATGACAACAATAAAACTATACAGTATTAGGTACTTATATCTAGACACATTCATTCAAATTCTTAAAACATGAAGTACAAGATAAAATTAAAAAGTCAAGAGACTTACTGACTAGTTGGAAATACAGTAATATCTGTAATTTTCTTGTTTTAGACATAAGATTCTTATTAATGTTACCTATAATTCAACAATATTTTAGAATAATTTATATCATTTTTTTATTTTGTACCATTTAATGCATTTTTCCCTGTCCACAGCAACTACTTTACTAGTTTGTGTTGCTTTCTTAATGAAACAACCAAGACTTTTATCCATGAGAGAAAACTGGAGGAAACATTGTCTGTCATTGGACAAATGTAGCCCTGTGTTTTAACCAATCCTCATTGCCAGGTTGCTTCTGCATGATCCCTGACTTGCAAGGCAGGAAGGAAAAAGAATAAAGCACACATCTGAAGCAAAGTGTTGTCAGGTTGTACCTGCATGAAGCAGGGTTGTTTGCTTCAGCAGTGGATGGAGTGAATGGTCAAGAAGATTTTTTCAGAATCATAATGAAAAATAAATGTAATTATAAAACATGCACAAGTTATGTAAACTAATAACACAGTCTCTATCTTTAAAATAACCAACTATAAACAAAAAAAAATCAAATGCTATCATGATATTATTGGTAGAACATTCAAATAAATTAATATGTTTTAATCTTAAGTAAACATATTCAGAGTAGGAATTATGTGAGCCAAAATAGTGCACGTCTTAGATCTATTTTCCTTGTTTGGAAAATCAAATAAGTAAAATAAAATAAAACTACAGTAACGTAAAATATAAAATATAAATCACTAGAACTCCTCAAAATAAATAAAATTAGAAGGTTAATTTTTCAGATTTCTAGATTAATTTTGCTAACTATAACATTTATAAGGCCAGATTTTTAGGTTTATTTTGCAAACTATAACATTTGTGAGACCAGATTGAAAAAAACTATCCATATATTATAATTGTGTGGTATAATGCTATAGATACTACAGTATTATATAATGAAATGAGGTAAGGAGATGGCTCACCCAAATCTCATCTTCAATTTTCTGTTCAGCAAAGTAAACTTATTACAAGAACTTTTTAGTGCTTCTACTGTGACTTCTATTTCCTAAGCATAATTTCTAAAACTAACTTCACACCTTCCTCAATAAGAACACACACATGCAAACACGTACCTATACATTTATTTACATACTCAGAAGGAACAGTAAAATAAAGGGAAATATTCTAAGGTAAGCAAAGCAGAATTGTTTTAAATAAAGATGTAAGAGGGCATTTTGAAAATAAATAATAGCTTTTTTTTTTTAATTTAAAAAGGAAAATGCCTAGATACAGTGGTCGGCAAACTGCAGCTTGCGAGCCACATGCAGCTCGCGAGCCGTGGTTTGCTGCTCTGTTGACTAATGAGTTTGCCAACCACTGGGAAGATAAGGTTGTGGAAACAATACAGAAAGCTTGATTAAAAAAAACAACACCAAAGAGATGATAAAAGAACAAATTACTACATTATTTTAGAATCAGACCATCAGAGACAATCTGGAAATGGAATGCCACAAAAAGAATAGAGAAAATTGAGGTGAAGAAATTATCAAAGCAATAAGTCTAGGAAAATTCTCCAAATTGGAGGACATGAATTGTCTGACTGCTTGGGTCACCTAGTTCCAAGTCAACTAATGAAAATAGATTTATAACAAGGCACATGGTTCCAAATTTAAGTTTGCTGGAAACAAAGATCATACCAAAAGGCTTTCAGATAAAGCATTAACATAGTAGCATCACAGTGTCAAAAACAAATCTAGAAAACTAGAGGGGAGGGAAGCAACACTGTGAAAAGAAAATACCTACCTGAAGCAAAGGATTTCCCTACATTAATTTTATACTCAATTAAGCATGAACCTAAAGTTAGACTATGTTATACATGTACTCTCTCACATTTTTACCTTTATTATAGAGAGAATCTTCATCCCCCAAAAAGGAGTAAACTAATCATCAGGATATGAGATCCACTTAGGGGAGGATTTTTCATAAGAAAGAGAAAAAAATGTCCATGTGTTTAGAATTATTCAAAGAAGGTTGATACTTCTAGTGGAGTGCTAGGAGATAACTTAATGAAAAGTGAATATAAGTTAAACAAATAAAAATATCAGGCTGTTATTAACTCCAGGGAAAACAAACAGTGTGATACAAGAGACATGAAATTTTAGAATACCACCAGCCTCACCTAGTCATAATAATGGAAACATTGAATATTGTTCAGCCAATAAGAGAACTAGTTTAGATGAGGGAGAAGAGAAAGTGTGTTTGTTATTCATTGCGGATGGAAATATGTGAAAGAGCCAAATCCTAATTTTTCATAATGTGAAATTAATAGGTCATGCCAAACCTGAAAAAGGAAGAACCAGTTGTACACAAATGACACTAAGAGATAGAGAGTAAAACACCTAACAAAAGATTAGAATTTTTTTTAAGTAATTACTTCTGTTTGCTGGTACAAGCTAGAAGGAGAGGGGACAGAGTCTCTCCTTTCTGTAATGTAAAATAATTTGAATTTTTAAGCACTCTGCCTGTATACATGCTTTAAAAAACAACAAATTTTAAAAAGTAAGAAACTCATGTATAAATATATGCAAAATGTTGATTTTCTACAGGTAGCAAGGAACAGTTAAGACACATAAACAAAAATAATTTCAACACCACCCAAAATTAAAATCAAACAAATAATCTATTTAAAATATTATTAGAGAAATACATGGACTCTGCATTTAAAGGTACCTCATCAAATCTACTATAAAGAATACTATAAACTTAATTTGGAAATATTTTTTAAAAAGAAAAATTTTGAATGCTACCACTGAATTTGAACTGTAATGGCCAAATAATACTTTGATTACCATTGGAATTTTATTTTTTCATTGCTACAGATAAATTGTACATATACCACACAAACACAAGGAATTGGAAATAATTATAACAATAGCCATCTGTACTGAAAGTAAGGGTACTTTGTGTTTTATTAATACTAGTCTATATTCTATCAACTACATAGTATTTTCATGTCTGATATAAATCTTGGGCAAATTACAGACATTTATATTACAACTAGAGGCTCGATACATGAAATTCATGCACGGGGCAGGGGGTGGTTGTTCAGCCCTGCTTGCACCCTCTAACAATCTGGACCGCTAACTCCTAACTGCTTGCCTGCCGGCCTGCCTGATTACCCCTAACCACTTTGGCTGCCTGATCACCCCTAACTGCCTCTCCCTGCCTGCCTCATTTGCCCCTCATATTACACTTTTATTATTATAGATAGTTGCCTTGCTCCAAGTTGTAAGGACCTGCTTGTCATAGAAATAGAAAAGTTTTAATTTTTACTCTTGATTATGGCAATTAACTGACACAGATGGCCATCAAAAAGGTGACTTACCAAAAGGTGTATAGCAAATGGTGCTGTTAAGTCATCTTCTGTGAAAATGTGCATGTTGTGCATTGTATCTGCCTGGGTACATGAAAGAGTGAAGTTTCTGTCTGTCTTTGCAATCATGTGAACGAATTGTGTGAGACCCCAGCCCAGTCTGGTTTGGTGCTGAGAGAATAATAGAGATCTTTTTTTTTTTTTTTCTTTGCTCCATTGTTGGAGACTTCCTAGAAGTTTCAGGATATCTTCCTTTTAATTTTTCCTCCACACTCTGACTTATGTCTCTCACCTTTGCTTTCCCTACATCCCCCACATGCAATAGTAACTTGCTCCAGGCTCACTTTGCTCGAGTATCTAGGAGATTGCACAACATGTCTGCCACCAGAACTATGACTCCCAGCATTTGTGGTGGTCCCTGCACTCTCGGCTTCTGCTTCCAGTTCAGGGGCTGCCACCAGAGCTACAATTCCCAGCATTCCTGATGCTCCCTGTGCTCTTGGCTTCTGCTTCTGGCTTGAGGCCCTTCCTCTCCCTCCCTCCATGCAGCCTGGGTGCAGACACTGGGCTAGAGTCACCATGAGCTCCACGTCCCTCTCCCTGGCCTCCGGCCTGAGGCCCTTTCCCTCCCCTCCCTCTGCATGGCCAGGGCACAGACGCTGGGCTCTCGTTGCTGGGGGACACTGCCAGTGTCCCACGCCGGCCACTATGGGCACCGTCATCTTTTTTTGTGGAGTGACAGTTAATTTACATATTACTCTTTTATTAGATAGGATAATGTGTTCAGATCTGTTTTTTCATTGTATTAATACCAACTGCACAAGTAAAGATAAATTCTAAAAAGTTTATATTTATCTTTCTTAAGTTAAAAAAAACGCACACCTCTGGTGTTAAAGGAGAATCTTGATTTAATAAATAAAAAGAAGCAAAAGTGCATCTTCAATGCATGTCTGTGGGGAAGAAGGCTGTGAGTTTTACCTAAAGGAATAATTTAAGATACAGTTGACATCAAAATCCCATTCCTTTGTTTGATTCACTGTATCTTATTGATTTGAAAACTATTTTATTTTTTTATTTGGTCCCTAATTGGGATTGCATGTAAATAATCATAATTTTTATAGTCAATGGCCAAAAAAAGTATAGCATTCCTTTGTGTGAAGTGGAAGTATAAGCTATTTATTGGTTTGTTGCTTCTTGTGCATTCACTTCTTAATATGTGGTTTTCTTGATCCATCAGAAATTACTTTCCATAGATGTGATTTCTATTACCTAGCATAATGCAACCATCACAAACTGTCATTTCCAATGACAAAGTTATGAGTAGGTTACTGAAATAAATATACATGTATTTATGAAGAACATAAATAATGGATTTTTCAGTGCAAAGTTGGATGCTAGTAATAGCATTTTCATACATTTTTATTTGTAGCCTCAAATTTTATTTTGTCCCAGATGGTAAATATATCAGAAAATGTTTGGCATCACAATATATATCAGTCTTAAAATATCATCTAAAACTAGGCATTATAACATCAAATAGATAACATATACTAAAATTTGATCATTTTTCAAATATGTGTTACTGTTTTCTCCTTATCTGGCAATTTCATTTTATTTATTTTGACAGTTACCTATTACCCACTATATATAAGGAATTGTACTAAGGAATGGACAGGATATATAGATCAACGAGACCCATTCTGTGGCTTCCAAAAGCTAACACTCTAGTAAGTGACACTGATGAATACAAAAAGAGTTACAATGCCAAAACGGCAGCTGAAATATGATAACACAGGACAAAATGCCACAAGGAAGCAGTACAAAGATATTGATTCATTCTAGAGGATCTGGATAATCTGTGACGTTTTATTGGACCCAAGGTCCTTGAAACTTTGTAAGATTTTATAAAAATTTGGAGTGGGTGATGCTAGATGCTCAAGGAAATAGAGTGTGAGTAACCAGTGTCATGAAGGTATATAAGTCTTTTGGAGAATAGTAAAAAAATAATGCATCCAGTGCAGTGTTTAATAGCCACATGTGCCTATTTAGCACTTGTAATAAAGCTTTGGTAATGTGCTGAAATGAAACTATCTTGTATGTAATCAGCTGATATAATTTAGAAAAAAATAAAATACATATATTTGAATTCTAGCTTTGCCACTTGAGAGCATGGTGGACTTGGATTAATAATTTAATCTTTATTTTTTATTTGTTTTTTTAAATGGGGATAATGGTCTCAACTTTAAGTGTTTCATGAAAGTATAAAAGATAGACTATGTAAGTATCAAACATGATGGTAAGGCCATGGGAATTATTCAGTAATGGAAGCTATTGATAAGACCACTTTAAAGGTGAGGACATTTTGAAGTTCTTGTGGGTGAATGACTTACTCAAGGCAAAGGCTAGGGAGTGGATAAAAAAAGGAAACCCTAATAATCATCATAGTAGGATTCCATATGCATTCATTCAGGAAGACCCCTTAGTGAATCCTCTCAGTACGTGTAATAGTTTTTTAAACATTAACCTCACCTGTTCACATTCTTTGATCTGCCTTTCCAAGTTCCTGTGGCACACTGCCTTGGTGCTTGACCTCCTGTGATGGCGATGCATCTGTGTTTACAAGGAATTACAGTCTGGGTGGAGATGGAGGGTGGGGCAGTGCAGCTCTGATCTGAACTACTTCCAAGACCTCTGGTTCCTCCTATTCCAAAACTGTTTTATCACTGAAGGATGAGGCATGATAATTACATGTTTCTTAAGGTAAAGAAAGTACAAATATACTCCCCATTGCTGCCATGAAGACTGTTATCCAGTATGGCTCAGTTGGTTGGGTGTTATCCCATGCACTAAATGTTGCTGATTTGATTGGAGGGCCTGCAGGAGGTAGCTGATTGATGTTTCACTCTCACAATGCTGTTTCTCCCTCCCTATCTCTCTAAAAATCAACAAACTATTATTTTAAATAAAGGAGTATATTCTTTCCTTCTTGGGCGCTAAACTCCTTTGAAATTAACTTTGAAATACTTATAGTCAAACAGGCCTATTCGCATGCTGAGTTAGAAAGATCCTCCAAATATTGAATGGAAGCGATAATCTGCTCTTAATAATTCGCTAATAGAGCTGAAGTATGCCAAGCCCAAATCTCTCCCATCTAAAATGCTCACAGGCTGAGGCTGTGGGGTTCCCGCTAAGATGGCATGTGCACTCCATTTCTACGAGGCTGAGCAGGTAAATTCACTGACACAGCGCAAGGCATGGGAAGTGGGATCTGAAGCTTCTGTTTCTCCCCAGAAGCCAGAGTGCATTAGTTCAGAAATCTGCCTATTGGATGTCATGATTGAAGGAGAGCTGCTGTGCATTGTTTACTGAAGGTTTGAACTCTGGCTAATAAATTCTTCTCAGCTGACAATGTTGCTCCCATTTGCTCCATGGTGAGCTGAGAGAAAATGTTAAAGTGCCTCAAGCAAGCAGGCAGCAAGCAAGTAGATGTTCAAGTTTAATTTCCATTGGCAAGCCCCACGCTGCAGCCTGTTCTGAATGGCAATGACAAAGATTAAAGGACCAGTGCCAGCAAGCAAAGCTCACCTCAGAGGTGAAAGAAAGGTGAGTCGAGAAAATAGGAACATGGGGGAAGATATTCCAATATATCTTCAATATGCCGTTTCCACATTGTGAAGCTGCAAGCACTCTGCAAACTCCAAGGAAGCTCGCTGTTTGCTCAGATTTCTCTCATTTGTCTCTCTTAAACAAGATTCACCTGAGCCGATAGAAAATGTATTCAAAAGTAGTAGGATTCAGAAAATTTTCAAAACACATGACTCACTTACTGAAAGTCAATATAGTTCCTAAGATAACACCTTAAAAAACGCAACTGTGCAAGAGAAGGGTCACAGGAGACATCACTGGCACAGGCCTCCTGAGGGCAGAGGGACCTGGTGGGAGCAGGGTCCTAACATCAGGTTGGAGGCCACTGGGATGGGGTGAAGAGAATGGGAGGCAAAGCTGGTTGGGCTGTAAAGAAAATGTCCTCCTATTTCATTTTTCCTCTAGAGTGTGGCTTATAGACACTTAGATGTGATTCCAAATTGAGAAGGAAGGGGTGCACACTAGATTTTAAAGATGGTACAAAAAATTGAAGGTAAAATATTTCATTAATAATGTATGGATTGTGCATGAAGTGTTACTATTTTATATAGATTGGGCTAAATAAAACATACACTAGAATTAATTTTGCTTCTTTCTTTTTACGTTGGAAATGCAACTACTAGACCATTTAAAATTGCATGTTATTTATTTCTATTGCACAGGGAGGCTCTAGAGTGAGTTCTGGGGGTGATGAATTGCTCTGACTGACGAGGACCAAATTCAGTCGTTTCCTCTCAATCACCCTCCCATGTTCATGGTACTTGTTTCTAAGTAAGAAGTGTTCCTAAAGAAAACTAGCTCCTAGCAGGTAAGCCGGCCAGACAAGGAAAGTATCTTACCTCCCTGGGGAAGATTACCTCTTGAGGAATGGGGTTGAAACAGGAAGTCTGGCTTCAGTTGGCTGAGGCTCCCAACAGAGGGAGCAGGCTGAGTGTCCAGGGCCAGGGGGAATCCACACTGACTGACATCTATGAGAGCTAAGTTGCTCTGACTGTGTCTGTGACCAATGCAGAAACTTGATTGACAGGGTGGGGAGGAGAGGCCCACTATAATAGGTAGCTGGCACTTAAATCTAAAAGTGACCTTACAATTATTTCATCTAAATATAAATCTTGTCTAGCAGGTAGCAGTGTTCTGCGATGAACATATTCACCTCAGAATGTATACATAAAGACTCAGTTTGAAAAGAGATTTATGTATTCACATAGACTAATGACAGAGTCTGGAAATCAGGTGGTCTTGTGGTAAGTCAGCTTTTGCCCGCTAAGCTATGTATTAGAATTTGTGGGGAAAGGTGTGTTGGATATCTCACAGGCCACTTCCTGACATCTGTGACTGGAAACACTATACCCAGGGGTCACGAGGTCCCAGGCATCTTCTCAGCCACTTCTTTTTCTGTTACTGAGCTTTGCCTGCCCCCTAGAAGAAAGTGCAAGGGGAGCATTTGATTCTCTAGAGAGGACCCCAATCTAGAAGGTCAGCTACACTAATGCTTCTCCTCATATTCAGATCTTAATCTTTTGAGATTTTTTTCTCTGCCATGCTACCACAATTATCATTCTGCCTATCATTCCTTTCATTAAAAGCAGTGGCGGTCCTTCTACCACATTCAAGATTAGCAGAGCAGAGCATGAATGTTGCTATGATCTAGTACTATTCACCTACTTCACCCAATTCATTCCCAGTTATTTCCCCAAAAACTCTCTCACCCTCCAAATACCCTAAAATGCTTTTAGCTTTGTTAAGTTTCTGTGTCTCGCACATGATGCTACATTTTACATGCATTTCTTCCTTCTTCACCATGCCTGACTTGGCTAACTACTGTCATCCAAGATGCCTTTCCTTTGCAGGAAGCACTCATCTGACCTCCAACAATCACCTGGGCTTCTAAATATTGGTATCTATATTTGGGTCCCCAACATCATGCGCATTATGTCATTATAGAATTGACCACCATGTCAGATAAGTCTCTTTACATAGCTGTCTATCCTAAGTGACTCCCAGATCCTAGAGCTAAAACACTCTTCTTCAGTATATTGTGTCTTCATTGCTTAGCACAGAATCCCATATAGAGCAAGTGCTCAGTAAAAGTTTACTGAGAAAAAAAATTTAAAAGAATGGCAAATGCTCTTTCCCATAAACTTAACCAGGCATTGGATTCAAGACACATAGTGTATATGTTAGTTGAAGACTTACCATTTTGAAGCATGTTATTTTAATTGCTGAACATGTTTTTAACAAAAATGGTGATTTTTTTTCAAGAAAAGCTTATAAAGGAAGTAGTTGATCTCAGAATGACACACATATGTAGAGAACTAAATATACAAATGAACCCTAACATCCAAAACAGTCATAAAATAGCTCTGTGTGTAGGAATATATGAATCACACAATGTCAGTCCTTAAATGGCACTGCATTGTCAGAAAAAATGTCATGAAATACACATTGTGAAATAAAAAACAACTATGAACTCAAGTTTAGGCCTCTGAATTTAGTTCTTCACAAATCTACTTAACTTCTGTTTCTAATTTACTTCAGCTTGTTTCTTCAGTTGCCATCTGAGCTATCCTTAGCCCAATATAGATCCATATGGTACTGTCTCCAAGAAAGCCTCCACAGCTCAGAGCAGCCAAGAGGTTTCCCTCCCAGACTTTGTAGTCCACTTAGTACCTCATGCATACCCACCAGATGCTTATTCTTAGTTTTAAGAGGGTTGCTGAGAGGCAAACTCTTCAACTACTGCCTTATGTAACAACTGGCCATCTGTCCCACCACTGCTCAAGGAGGCTAGAGATTGTTTCCAGAAATTTCACATTCACAGCATGCACATTCAATAAATGTTTCAAAGATGTTCAGATTAACCACATTCTGCAAAATGATGTTTACCAAAGATGTTCTGAGACTCAGTGATCAATTGACATTATACAGCACACAAAAAAGTGGTGCTGTCATTCAGGCATGCAGCCAAATATATATTAATGAGTTCCTAATATGTATAATACACAATGTGCATTTATAAATATTGGCACACAATTAGCATACATATAACTATTATGAATATCTGGTTTGATAGAGTGGCCATTTTTTTGTTAAATTCATTATTTTTCCATTGGTGTATAAAGATTAAAAAAATTACTAGATATGGGACTTAGACCCACTTTTAAAAGAAAACAGTGTATATTATATTTGGAAGTACATTAGAATAGAAACTAAATTTTAAAAGTCTATCAGATTTAATTAAGAACTGCAATTCTTCTGACGGTATTTGACATAAAAAGATAATTTGAAAGAAATAATATGGGGGAATCTTGGACACCTGGAAATTACTCTAAATCAGGTGCTTTTCTTATATAATCTCTAAATATGACATAAAAATTTTTTGCTCTCTTTATGTATGAAAAACTGGGGTGCATAATTAACAAATCACTTGACCAAAGTCACAAACTTATCAGAAGTAGTAGATTCAAGGACAACACTGCTTTTGAGCACAAATGTCAAAGTTTCTTTTTTTCTTTTAAACAGCTTTATTTAGGTATAATTGACCGACAGAAAATTGTGAATATTAAAAGTATAAGACTTGATGTTTTGGGATAAATAGTCATTTGTAAAACATCACCATGATATAAATTATGAGCATCCAATCCCACCGAATATTGCTCATGATACTTGTAATTAGCCTGTCCATCCTTTTGCTCCACTACCCTCCATCTTAGGCAACTCCTAACCTGCCTTCCATCACTATACACTAATTTGTATTTCCTGGAATTTCAGATAAATGGCATCAAACAGTAATTACTCTTTCTTATTTAACA